>OZ023262.1:150646202-151019402 GCA_964006375.1 Tillus elongatus
CACGTTCTCGAACGACGTAACATCAGTACTATCCGCTAGGGGCGCTGATATTCTTGAAACACGAAATCAACCGAAGTGTCCTGTATTGTCATCATAAAGTATTTGGTTTTAGCAAAGAGGTTGTAAAACCTCTTTGGGTTTTAGTGAGTAGGAGTCTCACAGTACCTCAAAACTTCCACGCACTTTGGTGTTGTGAATGAGGTCTGCACGCAGCATTTTTCCCTCCTGTATCAAAAAAAAAAAAAAACTCTAGTTATTTATAGCATGTAAACCTGCAATGCTTTAATACACACTGAAAGTGTGATGAGTATATCAATGTGCTCTAATTTTGAACCACTAGATCACCGCCTTGCTTCACACATAAATCCAGAAGTAAAATATGATGATAATCCTGGAAATTTAAAATTTTGGTATATTATTGCAATGTAACCCACACTTGATATATCATTTACGAGAAATGAAAGATTGTTTTCTTTTTAGTGAATTTTTATTTTAAAAAATTCACTAATAGAGAGGTATCGATGGTGAGACTTTGCAAACATTTTTTTCAAATGAGCGCGAACTAGGACCTCTAGAACCCATATCCGGGGTCAGTTTCAATTTTTATATGTTTATATATATATATATATATATATATATATATATATATATATATATATATATATATATATATATATATATATATATATATATATATTTGTGTGTGTGTGTGTCCAACCGATAACTCAAAAAATAACTAACCGATTTCTATGAAACTTGGCAAGTGCCTTTCTTTTATTGATGACTTGGACGAGTTCGTTAGCCAAGAAAATCCAACAAGGTTTTCCAGGAAAATTTTGAGTTTTTTTTTTCAAAAAACTTTTTTTTTTCTCCGAAAATTACAAATATATTTTAATGAAATTTAATGCATATATTGCCCTGGGAAAGACCTTACTACATACCAAAAATGAACTTTCTAAGTTTATAGAAAATTGAGTTAGTCAAATTTTGAGTTTTCTTTTGAAAAAAAATTTTTTCTTCAAAAATTACAAAGTTATTTTAATTAAATTTGGTGGATATGTTGCCTTCAGAAAGACCTTACTACATACAAAAAATGAACCTTCTAAATTTATAGAAAATTGTGTTATTCAAATTTGAAGCATTTAATAAAAATTCACTACCATAACGCACTTGCTGCGTCCCGAACTTTTTTTCAGCATAAGAATCTGGTTAATTTTTTTCATTGTTCATATTACGCTTTGATGAACAATGAAAAAAGTTAGCCACATTCTTATGGTGAAAAAAGAAAACGATGTTTCATTTCTCATATAGGTATATATATATATATATATATATATATATATATATATATATATATATATATATATATATATATATATATATATATATATATATATATATATATATATATATATATATATATATATATATATATATATATATATATATATATATATATATATATATATTTAATAATAAATGAAACAATGATTTTCGTATTATTTCCATCTAAAAATTGTGTGAACAAGTAAGCTACTGTACGCAAAACATCAGATTCTCACAAACTTTAGTGTGGTTTAGAAATAACCACTTTAACAACCTGTAGCTCGGAATCGGAAGCTATTAAAAAACATGTATTTATAGGTTTTCATTTTATTTCGACTTGCTTAACATTCTCCTAAAATTATGCCGCTAACTTTGGGGGCACTTTCTACACTCACCTCACCATTATCTACTATGATAATATATTTGAATTTACCGCCTTACTCCTCATTGCCGTCTATTACAATTTACATTTCGTTTTCGTTTTAGTGCAAGTGCAGTGCAAGCGTGCAAGGTGCAAACTTCTAGTCTTGTCTTGAGTCTTGAAATCCCAACACTGGTTGTGTACCGTGAAGAAAAAAGAAAAGTAATGAACGGCTTAAAAGAACTTGCCAAGTAAGATACCTAATAAAAACAAGTCTGGGTGGAAATGTTTTCATAAGCACATAGTAAATATAGATATAGTTAATTAAAACTTTTTGCTCTAGGCAGTATGATGCACTTGAGACAGTTTATATTGACAAGAAACCAACATCTCATTATACTTCACAGCCTTTTGATTATCTTCTGGTGTTAGATTTTGAAGCAACCTGTTGGGATAAAAAGGATTGTTTAAAAGGCTATCCAGAAATAATAGAATTCTCACTAGTTCTTTATGATGTGAAGTACAAAAATATTTTAGAAGAATTCCAACAATATGTGATGCCCACAGAAAATCATAGATTAAGTGATTTCTGTCGAAATTTAACAGGTAAGAGAAAAATAGTTTTGGTAATCTTTGAATATAGGGTGTCGCACGGCGCTTTTCAAACGGCGCAGTCCAGAAAACGAACAGAAACCCAAATATTACATACAGTGTTGTCGGGTTGTAGTTTTAAGCATGTTTCTGAAACTATTTTTCAAAAGCCGGACGCAGCAAGTGCGTTATGGTAGTGAATTTTTGTAGAAATAATCTGGCACCAAATATTTATTTAGAACTTTTTGCTAGTAACATGACATATTCATGTTAGTTTATAGTCTACTTTTTATATCATAAACCTACCTACCAAATTTGTTTACCATATCTTTTTCATTTTTTGAGATAAATTTTCTTTTTCGATAGATATCAAAATTTTCCCAGAATACCTGTTCCGATTTTCCTGGCTAACGAACTTATCCAAGCCACTTACAAAAGGAAGGCACATGTTATACTTTCTCAAATTCTCAAAATCTGGGTGTTATTTTTTGAGTTATCTGTGTTATACACACACACACACACACAATATATATATATATATATATATATATATATATATATATATATATATATATATATATATATATATATATATATATATATATATATATATATATGGATGGTAATCCTGTATTGTAGACACCTCAATAGTAAACAAACAATTCGGGTGGAATCGGAACGCAGAAGTGGACGCTGAACGATGTGCACTGTTGCCAGATGAGTATTACCAGGGGTCATTTTAAATATAGAAGGAAATCAAGGGGTGAACAAATGTTTTTATAATGTAAATAAATTATAATATGGCGTCATCTACATAAATCGATATTTGACATATTTTGCGGAAAGCAGTAGGAAAACGGAAATGTAAAAAGTTAATTTTCAGCTATGGTGGTCCAGGGGAAAAACGTGGGCCTCTAGACCCAGGGTACTGGGTTCGATCCCACATTTTTCCTCTCCACCCTTTTTAAGTACATAAGTAACATCAACAGAGGTTGTGCCATTGTGATTGAGCAAGGTAATCTGCACGTTCCGCCCTTTCCAGGGGCCGTAAAGCCGTCGGTCCCGTGCCCATGCGATGTTGGGCACGTTAAAGACCCAAATTTCCCGGGAAGTGAGGTGAATGAATCACCTTAGTAAAGTCAACGTTGCAAATTGCTGATGATAAATCGAACTGTACATGCTAATAGCAAACGGTATCCAATATATTATTTTGAAAAGTCGCAATGTTTCATAGTAATGAAGCAATTTCTGAAGGTAAAATGTAAGTGTGTAGAGATAGAGTTGTGTTTTCTGTTGTCTATCTTTGCATTTAAAAATCTTTGGTTTAGAGTTGAAATTAATTGGTGAAAATTGTACAGTCTTGCAACTGAGAACATGTAGTTTCTGACAGTGATAGTCAAAAGTGAACCATTGTGATTATATTCAACTTGTTTACATTAGAAAGTTTGGTATTCTTTTAATATTAAAGAATTAGCCTTTATATTTTCACATTGCCAATTTCTTAGCTTTGTGATAAGCTGGATTATCATCCAAACAAACGGACATTCTTATCTTTGCTTTTTGCTGCCTCTTTATATACAATATGATCTGTTTACTCTGCTAAAGATGGATAGCTGTAAAAAATGCAATGTCAAGCTGAAAGGAGGAGACTTGCTTGTTGCAATAAGTGTGGCACTTTATTATGCAAGGATTGCTCTGGCCTCTCTGAGTCAGAGATGAGATGCATGCCACTGAAGAGAAGAAAAATGCTGTATTTTTGTGACGATTGTTGGTTCCCAGTCAGCGGGATTGACCGATGATGATGACATTCTATCCTCTGTTAGTGTTGAAAGCTCCAATTTTATCTCCCGGGATGTTTTTACAGCTGAAATAGGCAAGCTCTTAGCAGTTATTGGTGAATTGAGGGCTGATATAGCCACATTGAAGAACTCTAATATAGATCTGGTCAGATGCATCACCAGCCCTGGTTACTCCAGCTCTGCAGTATCTGTCGATCGTTCCCAGGATGCTGGTGTTCGCAGTGTTCCAACGTTTGCACAGTCTGTTGCAAGAGGAGCTTCTGTGCTCATAAGACCTAAGGATGACACTCAATCTGCTGCTGTTACTAAGGCTGATCTGTATTGGAATGTCAATCCCGCGGCAACTGATATCTGTGTTTCTAAAGTGAAAAATATTGCTAAAGGTGGCTTGATAGTTAGCTGTTCATCCAGGAAAGATGGGGAAAAATTCAGGTCTTTAGCTGTGAGCAGTCTTTCTGGCGAATATAGTGTAAAAGAAGTTACGCATCAACACCCGCAAATACGTATCGTTGGCCTCTCTGAAAAGATTGAGGGGGATGAATTAATAAGACTCATTAAACTTCAAAATGGAAACATCTTTGGTGACTCTAATGTTAAGTTTATCTCTACTGATCATCTAAAAAATAATAATAGAATTGATCAGGCAGTTCTGCAGGTTGATTTGTGTTCCTTATGAGTCTTTAGATATTGGTCAGATTTTTATCGGGTATGATCGCTGCTCTGTTTACGATGGCATTGATATCACACGATGTTTTAACTGTTCTGGCTTCCACCATACTTCCAAATTCTGTAGGGGCAAAACCACATGTCCTAAATGTTCTGGTCCATCCTCTGAAAAACTGTGTGGCTACTACTCTTTGTTGTGTGAACTGTTTCAATGCTGCTAAGGTAACAGCTGGAGTTGCCTATGATTATGCAGCCTGTGTGGTTTACAGGCAAAAGCTGCAATCGATGAGAGCAGAGATTTTGCAGATCAAATAGCAATCACCACAATGCCATGTTGGGGTAGAAACCCAGTCTCCTAACAAACCTGTTGTATCTGTCTCAAGTTTTAGACATAATCATCATTCTTCTTTTGCCTGTTCAACAGAGAGGCAATTTAACATATTTTATCAAAACGTCAGGGGCCTCCGGACACAAACTAATGATGTTTACTCTTTTGTTTGCTCTCAGGCATACCCTCTTTGACTGTTTTGCTTTCACTGAGACTTGGCTGGATAGTAACATTTATAGTAGCGAACTGTTTGATGATGAATATATTTTCTATAGATTAGATAGGGATTTTTCTTCCTCTTGTAAGACTAGTGGAGGTGGTGTTCTGCTTGCCGTGCACACTCGCTTTGCTACTCGTCGCCTTGATATTCGGAGGAACTGTGGCGGATTTGATGCTCTTTCTAATATTGACATTGTGGGGGTCAGAGTCTCGGGTCATCGGGCCTCGCTTAATGTTTTTGTTGTTTATATACCTCCCAATACTCCAATTAATAACTATACCTCTTGCTTGAAGCTCTCGAGTCCCTGTGCATAAAATATGGTCCCGAGACATTCTTAGTTGGTGACTTTAACATGCCTGAATATGCTTCTTGTCGTCAGAAAGACCCCTCCGCTCGTGCGTCTGCTTTTCAAAATTTCTGTAATCTACTACTCCTTCGACAGTTTAATCATGTTGAGAATATTAACAACAGGATTCTTGACGTGGTTTTGTTTACAGACACTTGCTTGGTGGAGGAGGCTCTTGATTCGCCCGTGATTCCTGATCATCCCCCCTTAATCATAGAGTTTTCGATCAGGGGTTCAGTGGTCTCTTCCCCTGTTGGTAACACTGGGCAGAGATCATATAATTTTCGAAAATGTGATTTTGTCAGATTGTATGCGGAGCTTGGTGGCTTGTGCTGGGATGGCATGGATGGGCTTCATGTTGATTCTATGCTTGACTTTTTATATTCCAGAATTTACGACTTGTTTGATCTGTATGTTCCCATGAGTGCTCCAAGAGCATGTAATAGGTATCCCCGTGGTTTTCTAAAGAAATTCAGGTTAGTATCAAATATAAATATTCATTATGGTGTAAGTTTAAGAAGTTTGGAAATGTGGAGTTTCTGGATAGATTTACGGAGCTGAGACAAAAACTTAAGAGAGACATTTATCTTTTTCGAGTAAACTACTTTCAGAAGGTTGAAAGAGAGATTAGGTCTAATCCTAAAAAATTCTGGAACTGCTCTTCTCGGCCTCGTCAAAACTTTTCTATTGGGAATTCATCTAACCGGCAACAGGCAGTTGACAGTTTTGCTTCTTGTTTTGCAGGATGTTCTGGTTCCACCCCTACCTCATCACCTACAGCCGCCAGCCTGGCTTCGGGTTGTTGTTTTTTTTGATAACTTTACAGATGATGAAATTATTACAGCTGCTAAGAGAATTAAGGCTAACAAGTCCTGTGGACCTGATCTAGTTCCTGGCTTCTTGGTGTGCGACTGCTTATATGCTTTCCTGACTCCACTTAAGAAAATTTTTAAACTGATTCTTAGATCTAGAACATTCCCCGCGATTTGGAAGCTGTCACGGGTTTTCCCTGTCTCCAAGGCAGGGGATAGTGGTGATCCATCAAATTATCAACCAATAGCCATACTATGTGTCTTCTGTAAGATTTTCGAGGCCTGCCTTTTTCGGCGAATACTGTTTCACATCAAAAACAGACTCTCTATTTCTCAGCATGGTTTCATTCCAGGGAGATCGACTGTAACGAATTTAGTTGACGTTACACAGTTCATTGCGTCCGTTCTTGACCGCTCTTGACAGGTTGATGTTGTGTATACTGATCTATCTAAGGCCTTCGATTGTCTAAATCACTCTGTTCTGATTGACAGGATGAGGGCTATTGGATTCTCCGAGGGCTTGCTTGGCTTATTCAGATCTTACCTGGATGGAAGGAGGCAATTTGTTGAGGTTGGGGGCTTCAAATCTTACACCTATCACGTAACTTCGGGAGTGCCGCAGGGTTCCATACTCGGTCCATTACTGTTTAATATATTTATTGACCCAGTTAAACATGTTTTACATGTTCCTTTTTTAATGTATGCAGATGATATTAAGATTTTCGCAAATATTTCGAGTGTTGATGACTGTTTGCAGCTCCAGAACTGTCTTCAGATCCTTGATGAATGGTGTTGTCAGGGTGGTCTTTCTATGAATGTTTCCAAGTGTTGTGTGATGTCCTTTACTCGAAATAAGCACGCAGTTACTTTCGGGTACAATATAATAGGGCTTCCACTTGATCGCCCCAGGACAGTTAAGGACTTTGGAATTGTTTTTGATGGTACTCTATCTTTTAAACCACACTATGAGCAGACTGTCAGTTCCGCTTACAAAACTCTTGGGTTTCTGATAAGAAACAGCAAAAATTTCTCACAGGCTGACACCCTCCTCCTGCTCTTTAGTTGTTTGGTTAGGTCCCGACTTGAATATGGCTCAGTTGTGTGGGCTCCTACTTATGAAATACATGTGGTAAGTCTAGAATCAGTGCAAAGGAAATTTCTAAAATTTCTTAGCTTTCGTGAGGATGGTCGATATCCGTCTATTGGTTTTCCTCAGGAAAGTTTACTTCTTCTTTTTAGTCTGCAGAGTCTGTCGATGCGCAGGCAGTGCAGTTTCATTATATTTTTATACCAACCTGTTAATTCTGTGTTCGACTGCCCTAGTCTGCTTCAGCAACTTAATTTCAATGTGCCTCGTATTGAAGCACGTTTTCCAGGCACATTCTATTTCTCGACTGCTCGTACGCGATTGCTGCGATCGTCTCTAATTTACCAGATGTGCAATGATTACTCTGTACTGCAAGACCGCTTAGATATCTTCTCATGTAATATATCAGAGATAAAAATGTTTTTCAAAGCAATCTAATTTGTGACTCTCTTTGTATAGTTTGTTTGATTATTGTTTGTTATTATGTTTTGTGTATTGGCCCATCCTTAATTTGGCTTTTAAGCTGTTGGATGGTATATGAATAAATAAATAAATAAATTTCTACTGACAACTGTCGATGATGAACATAACAGAAAAAATGTCTCAAAAAAATTGCTCCAAATGGGTTTCTCTTTGAAGTTTTTGTTTATATTTTAGTTTCCAACCTTAAATGAGTGTGAAAAGTGAATGAAGCAATTTCCATTGTGAATTGCCGATGATAAATACAACTGTATTAGCTAATAGCAGACGGTATCCAATATATTATTTTGAAAAGTCGCAATGTTTCATCGTAATGTAGCAATTTCTACTGACAACTGTCGATGATAAACATAACCGAGAAAAGGAACATAACCAAGAAAATGGCTCAAAATGGCCTTCCCTTCGAAGTGTTTGTTTATATTTTAGTTTCCAACCTTAAATGAGTGTGAAAAGTGAATGAAGCAATTTCCGTTGCGAATTGCCGATGATAAATACAACTAAATATGCTAATAGCAGACGGTATCCAATACATTATTTTGAAAAGTCACAATGTTTCATGGTAATGAAGCAATTTCTACTGACAACTGTCGATGATAAACATAACCGAGAAAATGTCTCAAAAAAATTGCTCTAAATGGGTTTCTCTTCGAAGTGTTTGTTTATATTTGAGTTTCCAACCTTAAATGAGTGTGAAAAGTGAATGAAGCAATTTCCGTTGCGAATTGCCGATGATAAATACAACTGTATATGCTAACAGCAGACGGTATCCAATATATTATTTTGAAAAGTCGCAATGTTTCATGGTAATGAAGCAATTTCTACTGACAACTGTCGATGATAAACATAACTGAGAAAATGAACATAACTGAGAAAATGGCCTTCCCTTTGAAGTGTTTGTATATATTTTAGTTTCCAACCTTAAATGAGTGTGAAAAGTGAATGAAGCAATTTCTGTTGCGAATTGCCGATGATAAATACAACTGTATATGCTAATAGCAGACGGTATCCAATACATTTTTTTTGAAAAGTCACAACGTTTCATGGTAATGAAGCAATTTCTCCTGACAACTGTCGATGATAAGCATAACCGAGAAAATGAACATAACCGAGAAAATGGCTCAAAATGGGCTTCCCTTCGAAGTGTTTGTTTATATTTTAGTTTCCAACCTTAAATGAGTGTGAAAAGCATACTGCTTTGAAACTCTAACATATATTTCATATTTAGCCAGGCGAAAATGCAAAGTGCATCCCTCCATCTTAAATAAAAACAAACACTTCGAAGGGAAGCCCATTTTGGGCCATTTTTTCGGTTATGTTTATCATCGACAGTTGTCAGTAGAAATTGCTTCATTACCATGAAACATTGCGGATTTTCAAAATAATTTATTGGATACTGTCTGCTATTAGCATATACAGTTGAATTTGTCATCAGCAATTCGCAACGGAAATTGCTTCATTGACATTACTAAGGTGATTCATTCACCTCACTGTTTGGGAAATTTGGATCTTTAACGTGCCCAACATCGCATGGGCATGAGACCGACGGCTTTACGCCCCCTGGAAAGGACGGAACGTGCAGATTACCTTGCTCAATCATAATGGCACAACCTCTGTTGGTGTTACTCATGTACTTAAAAAGGGCGGAGAGGGGAAATGTGGGATCGAATCCAGTACCCTTGGGTCCAGAGGCCCACGTTTTTCCCCTGGACCACCATGGGTGAAAATTAACTTTTTACATTTCCGTTTTCCTACTGCTTTCCGCAAAATATGTCAAATATCGATTTATGTAGATGACGCCATATTATAATTTATTTACATTATAACAACATTTGTTCACCCCTTGATTTCCTTCTATATTTAAAATGACCCCTGGTAATAGTCATCTGGCAACAGTGCACATCGTTCAGCGTCCACTTCTGCGTTCCGATTCCACCAGAATTGGTTGTTTACTACTGAGGTGTCTAAAGATTACCATAGTTTTGAATATAAATTAGTTCCTCGTCTTGAAAAAAGTTTAAGTTTTAATTCTTAGTGTTACTTATTGTAGGTATTCAGCAGCAACAAGTTGATGATGGTGTTCCTCTTGGAACCTGTTTAATGATATTCTCCAAGTGGTTAAGTGACCAACAAAAAAAATACAATATGGGATTCCCCAACAATATTTTGTTAGCTGGAAAGAAAAAATGTGTTTTTGCAACATGGTCTGATTGGGATTTAGGTACTTGTTTAAATAATGAATGTAAAAGAAAAGGGATAAATAAGAATAACATTTTCTTACAGTGGATTGATGTACGCTTCTTATACAGGGTGAGAAATATTTTTTCAGGGCTTCTGTAAATTTATTTCTGTTGCTTTGTAAGAATAATTGGTGAATTTGCAGTGTAACTCCCGAACGATTTGAAAAACATCGACTGCTGATAGATAAAGTTTGCTATTGTACATGCACAGTAACACTAATCTTACCTTTTGTTCCTCTGTATTAGCTGAGTTATTAGCCTTCAAACTTTTTCTCCTTTCAATTCAGCACTTTTACCTGATTGCCTTAGTGCGGCCCTGTCTTACTTCATAGTTCACCGCTCCACTATCTTTCTGTCTCTGTCGCTCACACTGTCTTTGCTGTTTGTTCGTTCAATAGCGCTGTCTCTTTTCGCAGTCACGGGACACGATTGTACCGTTCAAATGGCATTTGCGGCCGATATTTATATCATAGCCCCAATAACGTTCTCGCCTTTTGAAGCTTATTTCTCTGTTCCCTTCACATGTCCAGTAATTGTAGAGGTTTACTATTTTGCTCACCTTTTTGTCTGTAGCGTTTTTGTTTATGTATAGGGCACTCTCCAGCAAAAAAAAAGGCCGCGATATATACGCGATTTCTGTGGTTCAGCGGCCCCAGCAGGGTTTTTTGTCGCAACAGCCTTTCTATGTTGTTGGGACAACAGCTGAAGATGTCACATATTTCATTCCAACACTTTACAATATCCAGTTTTCTAGAATATTCCATTGGCGCCGTTTTCGGTTGCTTTCCCTCGTATGCAGTTTCGCTTCCTCCGCGAGGATCTACTAATCGCTTAAATTCTTTGTATCCTTTGTTAGGCCCGGTTAACAGTCTGTCCATTGTTCAGCGGGTGTAGATATTCCTACGCGCATCGATGCTTTTCACTTCTCTCTTTGCTTTGGTCGCTGTTTACGCGCTCAGTTCGTAGTTGCGTTTTGCGTTGTATGTTACATGAGGTTCCCTCCGTCTGCTAATATTTTTTCTTTTCCTTTGTTCTTCTTTTATTGTCCAGGTAATCGTTATGGCTGGCCAAACTATGTCTGTGTTGTCAACGGTGGAACAGTGCGGTTATAACGTGCGGTTTCTGTACAATGGAAAACATTGGATCCACGGGGTGTTTGTGGCCAGGCATTTATGGTTCCGGTGGCTGATTGCAGTGCGCCGACTTTGATGCGAGTTATTTTGGACCATGCGCTGCCTGGCAGCGTCATCATGACTGACTGTTGGAGGAGCTACAGCGATTTGGAGGCGGCGGGACGCCGCCTTTTCACTGTGAACCACAGCCTTCACTTTGTGGATCCCGAAACCAGCGTGCATACTCAGAATATAGAGCGCCTCTAGCTGGAGGTGAGTTTTCCTTCCCCGTCTGTTTACTTCGGCCGGCTGGACGTATCCCTGGGCGCCCTCTCTGATGGAGTTCGGCGACCTTGGGCCACTGGGTTCTTTCTTCAGGGTTTGGGGGGTAAGGCGAAATGTGGGTCCGGGGATTCGGTGTAGCGGCTTCCTATGGGCGCGCTATACCCATTTTCCGCGTTTTTCGCCTTGAATTTCCTTTTATTATTCTTCCCCGCCCAGCACTCCAGTTCGCTCCCGGTCCCGTAACTTCCCTGGGTGTGTGAACAAGAATTGTTTCTTGTTGCTTTTTGCTCTAGGGGGGTTTTAAATGCTTTTTCTGACAATTTTTTTTTTTTAATCGTTCGGAAATTATTCTGCAAATTTACCAAAATTTCAGCGATATGCTGAAAACGCACGCTGGAGGCAGAAACCACAAGAAAAATTTCTTGCAAACAACCCCCAAGAAAGTTACGGGCCCAGGAGTGAATAGGGGGGCTGGGCAGAGAAGATAAAAAAGAATTATGAGTGGAAAAACTGCACCAGGCCAGCGAAAAAGTTTAAATGTAAATAACTCCGCAAAGACAGAAAGAAAAAGGTAAAAATAGTGTGAATGTGCATGTAAGATGCTAAATTTTATCACCAATCATTTTATCCAAAACTGTCACAGAGGTAAACTGCAAATTAACCGAAAAAAAAGGGTCAACTTGAATGTAAGGTACAGAGACATGTGAATGTGCAAAATTGTGTCACAAACCATGAATATTCCTTGCAGAATTACACTTTTATTAAGTCTTGGTATTTTTTAAGCTAGTTCCCTCCAATTATTTATTTATGTTTGTTGTTCATCACATTTGCTTCTCTCTCTTGTCGAAATGTAATTAGGCTATTTTGCAGATTATCCCACAGTCCATTTCACAAGGAAATATAGAAGCAACACTGGCAAAAACAGCTTAGTTGGACTTCTATAAACAGCTTTTTTTACATTGTGCATCAACACTTTTTCTTAATAACTCATAGTTGCTCCAGGTCACCTAGCTTGTTTAGGGATTGAAGCGACAACATTGTTCTTGT
This sequence comes from Tillus elongatus, assembly GCA_964006375.1. NCBI lineage: Eukaryota > Metazoa > Arthropoda > Insecta > Coleoptera > Cleridae > Tillus > Tillus elongatus. The sequence continues at coordinate 150,658,900 of OZ023262.1, forward strand.
CGTTTATGCACAAAACACTACCAAGTAGGTTTGAACCGACCTGAAATGACCGAAAAAACGTTGGAGAAAACCGAAGAAAGCATAAAAGACATGCATTTTACACACAAAAAAAAATTAATTAATTAAAAACAATGTTACTTAGTGTAAACTTACCACATGTGACCAGCGACGAACCATTAATGTGAATAATTCGGCAACAGCAAATTCCCACAATGTAAAAACGAATTTCCAAAACATAGAAATAGTATCAAAGTGTCTATCAGCGATCGACTTATCTAAAACTAGTTGGCCCCCCAGATTGAGTATCACCGAGAAATGTTGTGGGTTCCACAGTAAATAAAGTTACAGGACCCGGAGCCAATAACAATCATTGATTTCATATTTATTTCATTTGTTAGTGTAATTTTTTTTGGACTGGCCAAATATTATAAAGCTTAATAATTTTAGATGAATTTGAATTTCCTTGTCGATATTTTCATTTCATTGGAGAGGAGTAATATATGGTGAGAGTATTCAATATTAATTCTAATAATTACATTACATTCTAGTTTGTAACATAATTTAGAGTAAAATTGGCCAATGTGGCAACCCTGCAAGGTATTGCTCATAATGTGAATTTTCCACAGAAGCATATCTCTGTATCCTACATTCAAGTGTAACAAAAATATGTTTGAAATGCTGATATCCTTGGGCTTTGCTGTGAGCGCTTAGTTTATTAACTGCGACAATAAAATATACTCATGTAAATTGTAAATCTTCTTGTATCATGACCTTAATGTACTAATTTTCTGAACAATATACGAAGTTTGTGTAAAATTATATAATATAAAATATCAATGTTATTAAAACAAAGCTAACCTCAAATAAAATTCTTTGTGGATATTAACATTGACTTAGCATTGCCTACACCAATCTGAATTAGGTCAGGTATTGGAGTTGTCACATAAAGTTTTTCTTTATGTAAGGCCAGATGAATTTTGACCATCATTAGAAACACACATTGCTTTTGCTTTCAGTAGAGCATGTGCTATACAAATAACAATCAAAACACATCCAAAATAACTCTGCTAAAGGTAACGGCCCTCAGATAACATTGCCCATTACAAAACAATAATAATAATTTATTGATGACTCACATGAATACTGTTACATACAAATACAAGAAATAATTAACTAGAATAGTGAATAGGATGAGGTTCGGTAGCCTGTTCTTCCACCCCAATCATCAAATAAGCCGAGAAACTGAAAACCTTTTATATTTACTTTAAAATAAATTATAACTTAAATAAACATTCCCCTAATATTTAATTTAAATTAATGTTTATATTTAAAACAACTGATACCAGACTGGCACACTTAGACTATCCCTTTAAAGCCATGAATACACCAAACTTGGAAAAATTCTGTATACAAAGTCTTAACTTTACATCAGTGCAGTCTCCCAGTTTTTTACCTCTTGGGTGCACACCATTGGCATTTTTGTTATATATATTTAATTCAATTTGATTTTTAAAATTTATATAAGGAAATTTCATTATCCCATTCTCATTATTTATCAGTAAGACTCATTTTTTAAACGCTGATTTGGATGGAAGAGTTAGAAACCCAAATTTTAAGACGAGACGTTTCAAATAATACAGTATTCTCTTAATCATTCGTGTGCGGATTTTCTGTGCTGAGAAATTGATCAAAATTTCAAATCAGGAATAGATCGAAATTTCAATTTTTTCGTTTCCTCTTGCACAAATGTAATAAATATCCCTAATAAAAACCAACCACCATCTAAGTACATGTCTGTCTATTATAATTACTAGGCTGCAAGAATCATGAGAAAAATAAAGTTTTGAAATTCGTTAGAACCTGTATAACCTGTAGTGTAGTAGTATTTCATGTAGAAGCAGAATGAACTGTCAGATTGCTTATTCTTGCTTGTTGTAGTGAATTCTTAATTATCCAAACAATAGGAGTGCTAAAAAGGATATTTTAAGGTAATAAATTTTCATTGCCCCTATCTTTTCACACTTAATCTCGTTCAAGATTGCATGGGCGGCACAGCAGAAACGAACAAGGTAAACATTTCCTGAGAAAGACACAGCTGGTAAACATGCTGTGTGTTTATATATATATATATATATATATATATATATATATATATATATATATATATATATATATATATATATATATATATATATATAGTGTAGTGTAGTGATGTGGTTTATCATTATGCACAAGTTTTAAAATTGTACAGTTGCTTTTTTATCTCGTTTTATTTGGTGTATTTTGTATCGGTTATTTTTTATTTACATAAGAATGATATGCAATTTTTGAGATATGCTTATATGCCTGGTTGTTTTTGACTCTATTTTTTTTCTGGATGATATCATTGGGAATTTTAATCTTAGGCACAGGAAACTATATGCGGGATATTGTCTCGTGGTAGTTGTGCATCGGACTGTTGTTTTCGTTTGTTCGTGCATTGTAAACTAAGTGAACTTTATACTGAGTTGGAAGAAAAAAGATAACTGAAACTGTCCTTTAGATTATAGATAGATAGGTATATTTTATTAGGGATGAATACAATTGTGCAAAGCTACCGACCTGGAAATGTTGAGACCATACATGTTGCAGAGTTGCGCCAGTTTGGAGTGACTTTTGAAGCCCGCTCTTCTTTGAAAATACTCCACCAAAATATACGAAGTATTGGTAAGAATCATGATCAACTGATGTGTTTTTTGTGTGTGATACCAGGGGACTTTGATTTGATCGTCTTGACTGAAACGAACCGTGTATATGATCTCTCACTGTACGATATGCCAGGATATGTGACTCTCTATAATGATGGGAGATATAACAAGTGCGATGGTGTTGTGATTTTTGTAAGGCAATCTTTGTATGTTTCTCACAACACGTTTAATTTGGGACGAATTGGAGGTCTAGAGGTCGAAATTAACTTTGACGAAAACAAGTATCTGATTACGGGAATATATCGATCACCAAGCTCTGATATACCTGAGTTTACAAATGAGCTTTTTCAATATCTTTTAAAGAAAGGCTCTGTCAGAAATCACATCATAACTGGTGATATCAACATAGATCTTTTGTCAGACCTAGAGACATCAGAAATATATAGGAACACAATGAGTTATTTTGGCTTTACTTCTTGTATTAATGTCTCCACGCGTCCTGGATCTGGGGCATGTTTGGATCATTTTTTCGTTAAAGTGGAACAATCAGATGTATGTGACACAGTACAGTCCTTTATATTTGACCATATTATCACTGATCATCGGCCAACGGCGCTCGTAATAGAGGCGGTGCACAGGAGAACTTTCAAATATCCAAAAGAGCTATACAAAAGGTACATTAATTATAATCAATTACGGTATGACTTATCAGAAGAGAATTGGGACTGTGTTTATAATGGTGATGATGTTTATTACTAGACTTAGTTTCCACATTGACAGGAATACGAACAAGGTGAGACACACGAATGCAACAAAAATTAGAAAGAAGTGGATTACTCCTGGAATTCTTAGGTGCATCAATAAAAAGAATCTGTTGTATAAACGTCTGTCGGTTGATCCCGATAATATTTGCGTTAAAAATGAATACAACCTTTATAAAAGTGAGCTATGTAAAATAATTAGAGCCGCAAAGAGATGTTTTGCTAAGAACTTAATCGAAGAAACTGGATGTAGTAACAGCAGGGCACTCTGGAATGTAGTTGCTGACATATGTAACAAAAGGAAGGTTGAAACAAAAGTGGATAGTATAATAGTTGAAGACTCGCGTGAATTGACAAGTGGGGAAGATATAGCAGATGCGTTTAATAAATACTTTTGTAGGGTGGGAGAAAATTTGGCTGATAAACTTGAACGCATTGAATATGGAGGGGTAAAAAGGTCTGTACAGGATACAATATATCTTCGTCCTGTGGATGATGCCGAGGTTCAGAAAGTTATTGCAGGACTGAAGACTAAAAAGTGTCCTGGGTTCGATTTAATTAGAGCTGAATCTCTGAAAGAGATAGTACTTGATATCTCACCAGTCTTGGCGTATATAATAAATAAATGTTTCAGCACTGGAACGTTTCCAAAAGTGCTAAAAGTGGGGATTATAAAACCTCTGTATAAGAAGGGACCTAAGAATGAAATTTCGAATTACCGACCAATAACTTTGGTATCAAATATTAGTAAAATAATTGAAAAGCTAATCAAATCTAGACTGGTATCCTTTCTTGGTAAACATTGTGTTTTGTCGCAGCGTCAATATGGTTTTCAGGAAAATAAATCCACGGAAGATGCAATTTATGATTTAACATCACATATTTATGATGCACTTGATAATAGTGTTCCTGCTTTGTGCATTTTTGTCGATCTGGCAAAGGCTTTTGACACTGTGTGCCACGATATTTTGTTGAGGAAGCTTGAAGCATATGGTTTGCGAGGAAAAGCTTATGATTTGTTGAGGAGTTATTTGTCAGAGCGACAGCAGATGGTGATGGTGGGAGATAGCACTAGCAGGCCTCTTTCTGTTAGCTGCGGTGTTCCTCAGGGCTCTGTGCTTGGTCCACTGTTGTTCACGGTGTATATTAATGACTTTTTAGAACTAAATACCGATTCACATATTGTGAGTTTTGCTGACGACGCAGCAGTTTTTTATACTTCACACACCTGGGCAGAGCTCAAGACAAAGGTGGAGCGAGAATTTTTGTTCGTGGATGCGTGGTTCAAAGCCAATAAATTGACCGTAAATTACGAAAAAACCAGGTACTTGTCTTTTACATCCTATTCTAATACACAGCCAAATATGGGTTCACTTTCAATTAGTAGAACGTGCGTGATTCCCGAAGCGACGGAGACTACTTACCTGGGGATTGTAGTGGATAGGCATTTACGGTGGGACTGTCAGGTTAAGTGTCTCACGAATAGACTGAGAGCACTTATATCCAGATTTCGAATTGTGAGAGAATACCTGGATCAAAGGCAACTAAAAACACTCTATTATGCTTTTGTACAGTCACAGCTTGCTTATGGTGTTTTGGGGTGGGGAGGTGTGGCAGACAGTTATTTGAAGAAATTAGAGGTAGTGCAGAAATGGATCATAAAAATTATATATGAAAAAAATATTAGGTATTCTACAGAACTGCTCTATTGCGAGACAGATATAATGGATCTCCGACAGCTTTACAGCCTTTGTCTGCTTATGAATATTTCGAGGAAAAAAATAAAATTGGAATCTAGTAAGCACCTACATCATACGCGATACAGAGAAAACAGCTGCATGGTTCCGCGTAAGTTCAAGAGTATTGGTCAGAGGTCTCCCCAATATTTGGCTTCAAGGCTGTACAATATTTTGCCTGGGGAATTGAAGGGAAAAATTGTTTCAAAATCATTTAAAAAATTGGCTAAGAGGTGGATAATCAAAACTGGCAGAAAGATATTTAATGATATTTTTAAGATCGTGTAGAACATTTACAGGTTGATAGTTAATGATATATGGTATGTCAGATATTGTGATCATTTTGTATTGTGTGTGATTACTGAATTGTTGATGGTGATGTGTTTGGTGTGTGTTTGTTTGTGTTGTGTTACTGAACTGAGGAAATTGCCTGGACTGGACATTTTACCTGGACTGGACGTTTTACCTGGCTTGGACATTCACTTTCCTTTTTGCCAGTGGTCATTGGAAGGTCAGTCACGCACAGACAACTTTTATGTTGTCTCAGTGACTTAAATTGTTTTATTTGGAACTTGTACACATTTTTAAATACTTTTTTTTGTATTGTATTTTGTTTCTAAATAAACATTATTATTATATTATTATATAATGGTAATTTTATGTTGTGTGTGTTTGTATTTATAGTGTTAATAATGTATATTTTTGTGTGTATTTTATATTGAATAAATGTGTTTGTAAATCTTATGTTTGTTTGATTGTATATTTATGTTGGGCGCCTGTTTTTTTTTTGTTTTTTTTTTAAATTGAATTAAATTTCTTAATTTATACACGAATGTTTGTTTACTTTAGGACACCTGTTACTTATGCCGTTATAGCTAAAGTCATATTTCTTTTGAATGTCAAAGTATATCTTTCAATATTCCAATTTTTTATTATATTTAGATTGTTAAAAGATTTTCTAATATAATAGATATTTACCTGGTCCTTGTATTGGTTTATTTACTTTACCACAGTTAGCTATAGTTGAGTTTCTCCTTTCTCTAGAGGGAATGTTTTATATTTGGGTTCCCCAAAGCCGAAAATTCCCACACTTGCAGCCTCTATATTTTATTTGCTGAACCTATTTAGTTACTTTAAGACTGATTAGTCAATGGACGCATTTTGAAAGCAGTAGAAAAAAATGAACAATATACTATTTAAAACTTTGAAAACATTTATTCTAATTGTCAAAATTTCTTATGAACTTATCTTTACTTAATTTTTACTTTATTTTTCTTTTAAAATTTTAAATCTTAATTGGGACCCACTCTTTCTTAATTTTAAATAAAATATGACAGCTGTTGTTAAAGGATATTACAAATTTGGATTATTATTATTATTACTTTCAATGTGATGCTTAAAATTTGACTTTACTTTTCATAATAAATCAAATTATTTTTACTTGTTATATCTATCACCATAGCAACCTTGCTTTGGCTAGGAGATTTAGTCTTAAAATGGTTGAAAGGGTTTTGTATTTCTTACGTGATCTCCTGTGTAGCGCCCTCTTTTGGTTCTTTAGAGTACATCTTATATAGAATGGATTTATATTCCTATATTTGGCAAAATTGCTTCATAGATGACATTTACTTCTCAAATTGACATATTATTGTATTAATGAACTTTACAATCTTGCTTGGAATTATACTGCAGTTTTTATTAATCTTTGATGGAATTCCATTATTCACTGTTATTACGATACATGTACTGGTATCCATGCTTGAAGTTGTTTACTGGTAGGTACAACTTTTTTATTTCACTTTGACTATTGTTTACGCATTTATTTAACTTTTTTGAACATTTTTCTTCATTTGCAAGCTACTAGCTTGTTGTCTCGATCGGCTTCTTCTTAACAATCTGTTCATCCTCACGGAAATTAAGATTCGTCTCGTTTTTGTTTTATATGACGAATCAAATTTGTTAATTACTATTTAAATTTGCTTGTCAACCAATTACTGTTTCTGTTTCAGATATGTCCAATAGCATCATAGATTTCACCAAATGAGTCAAGAGAAAGTCATTTCCTTTCGATCATATTAATTCAATAATTGGATTTTAGAGTCAGGTTAGTAAAAAATTGTTTGTATGTTTCAATTTCTAACGTATCTATATTTTCATCAACAAAAATCAATCCTTAATCATCCTTATTATTGTCATTAACAAACTCTTTCCTTACTCACTAATTTAACAAATTTACCTGTCCTTACATAATTTTTCCTTACATATTCACAAATTTTCATCAAATTTATAACTAAACACATTTCTTAAAAAAATCCACTAGTTTTTTCGAAGACAGTTTATTAAACTTGTTTTATGTCTGTCTATAACGTTTTGTCTCTGGGATTTATATCACTTTTATAACTTTGTACATTGTTAGGCAGTTCATTTATTGACTTGAATATTAAATATATGTGCAATTCAAAAAAAAAATTGTCTTATCTGGTAACTTTAAATGATGTCATGATCCATTCATTGACGAATAAATATAGTTAATTATTTTAAATTTCAGGTTCAGTTGGATAATAGTCTGCAATGCAATTTACCCCCTATATCTGAATGTGGCTGTGACAGCAAACTGGATTCTTACTTCCAGGTATTTATTTTATCCTTTTTTATTAGTAACTTTATTATTAAAAAAATCGCTAGGTCTATGCATGCAATAATATATATATATATATATATATATATATATATATATATATATATATATATATATATATATATATATATATATACATATATATCTTCATATACCTATCCATGTTGCCATTTATACAGGGTGAACCACCGGGAACTGCATCAATTGATTATGGGAAAACCATCACCAGGAAAAATCTCAAAATTTGGTAATGTACTAATACAATTATGGGACACTCTGCTAAAATGTATACAGGGTGAACCACTGGGAACTGCATCGGTTGATTATGGGAAACACATCATCAGGAAAAATCTCAAAATTTGTTAATGTACTAATAAAATAGTGGGACATTCTGCTAAAATATTTTAAGACTAGTGGCGTTTCCGGTTATACCAGAAATAGATGTCAACTTCCTTATTTCAAATTGGACATCCAGTATATTATGACATTTTGAGATTCTGCATAAAATTCTGAATAATTTTTTTGTATAATGTCATACCTCAGTCTTCTTGAGATATTCAAACTTTTATGTCAAAATTGATATTTGCAGACCGGTACAATTGATTTTTTTTCTCATACACACGTCATAATTATTTACTTTGGATTGCTTTCCTTGTAGATGAGGACGTAGTCTAACAGTCTTTGAATGAAATTATTGAATTTATTGATACAGAGTGTTCTAAAAAGAAGTACCAAAATTAGTATGAAAAAACTGCTTAAACTTGAGTTTTTCAAATGGAAAGCCCCCATTTCGATTATTTAAACTTAGTCCGCATTACAAACCAGGAAAATTTTGTATGAGATTGTTTATTCAAAAAAACGTTAGCTTTCGAAATATTAGACATTTTCTATTTTTCTATTACAATAGTGGCCGTTTGATCTCACTTTAGTTGGTCACGATGACCTTCACAATACAACAGGCAGATGCTAAATTAATGTCACTTGCTATTTAATTGCTTCAAACAATCATGCCAGGATGTTTAAATTATACAAATGACGATTATTTAATTTAATTTATCATACTGAACTTGCAATTTTGGGATATTTTACTGCATATCCGACAATATCCACAAGGCAAGTAGCATTAGAATCAGGAATATCGCATTCATCAGTTTTGAGAATTTTACAAAAACATGTTTCACCCATACGCATTTTCTATAGTACAGCATTTAATAGAAACTGATTTTCCAAGAAGAGTAGCATTCTGTGAATTAATGTTAATTCACAAGAAAACTATTTTTTCTTGGATAAAATGATTTGGACTGACAAAGCAAAACTTACAAAGAATGAAATTTTCAATGGACACAATTCACATTATTGAAGGACTCAAATTTGCATCTATTTAGGGAACGCAATTTTCAAAAGTCCTGGCAATTTAACGTTTACTGTGCCATAAGAAACGGCCGCATCGTGGCTCTACAACTGTATCAGGAAAATTAGAACATTGAGTTAAACGTTTTAAAATGTTTCAAATAATAAACGACTTTTATTAACTTGTAGGCGAGCGCTACCTCAAATCTTGCGTTATTTTGAAATTGACTATTTGGATAACTTGCCACTGTGATTTTAGAAATCTATTCTATCAAGATGACGGAGCACCTCCACATGATGGCTATTTAGTCAACAATTATGTCCAAGACTTATTTAATGATCAATGGATAGCCAACAGGGAATCTATTCTTTGGCCACTGCGTCCCCACATTTGACAGAACTGGACTATTTCATATGTGGTACAATAAAAAAATCAAGTTTACAACACCGCATTAACCACCATGAAAAACTGCATGCTGCGAGTCAGAACAGCATTTGAAAATCTCGATCCTCTGTCAATAAGAAGGGCCTCCAGTGAAGAATTGCTGCGTAGATGTGAAAACTGTCTGCAAGTTCAAGGATGTCAATTTGAACATTTACTGAAATAATTTATGTAACTCTTTTATTTTTTAGTAGTTGGCTCCATTGCACTTTTGTCGGATATTTGGTAAAATATCCCAAAAATTATAATTTCAGTATTTTCATTATTTACGACTGATTTACTTCTCTGCACATTTTGTTCTGACATCAAAATTTCTGAAGTTTTCAATAATTCGTTTAACTGTATTTGGTATCGGTTTCGGTTTTTGTGGACATTGGTTCGCAATTGTTTCACATGTCCTTGAAATAACTTTATTACATTGTCCAAAAATAATAAAAATAAAAAATTTAAATAATCGCCATTTGTATAATTTAAATGTCCTGGCGTGATTACTTGAGCAATTAAAAAGCAAGTGACATTAATTTAGCATCTCTCTGACAGTTGTATTGTAAATGTCATCATGGCCAACTAAAGTGTGATCAAACGGCCGCTATTGTAATAGAAAAATAGAAAACTGATAATATTTCGAAAAATAACGTTTTTTGAATAAACAATATACAAAATATTTTTGATTTTAAATGCGGAATAAGCTTAAATAATCAAAGAGGGGCTTTCCACTTGAAAAACTGAAGTTTCAGCAGTCTTCATCCTAGTTTTGGTACTTCTTTTTAGAACACTCTGTATCAATAATTTCATTCAAAGACTATTAGACTACCTCCTCATCTACAAGTAAAACAATCCAAAATAAATAATTATGACATGTGTACAAGAAAAAAATATCAATTGTACCGATATGAAAACATCAATTTTTACATAAAAGTTCGAATATCTCAAGAAGACGACTTAGGTATATGCCAATGTACACAAAAAGTATTTAGAATTTTATGCAGAATCTCAAAATGTCAATATGCTGGGTGTCCAATTTGAAATAAGGAAGTTGACATCTACTTCCGGTATAATCGGAAACGCCACTAGTCTGAAAATATTCTGGCAGAGTGTCCTCCAATTGCATAAGTACATTACGAAATTTTGAGATTTTTCCTCATGATGGTTTTCCCATAATCAATCGATGCAGTTCCGAGTGGTTCACCCTGTGCTTATATATATATATATATATATATATATATATATATATATATATATATATATATATATATATATATATATATATATATATATAATTATCATACAGGGTGTTTCAAAAAGACCCAATATACCATAATAACATATACATAATTGACATAAATATTATACAGGGTGTTTGTAGCATAATAAATAACTTCACATACATAAATATTACACTTTAGCGGTGTAGCCATATATCAAAATTATATATATATATATATATATATATATATATATATATATATATTTATGTATGTGAAGTTATTTATTATGCTACAAACACCCTGTATAATATTTATGTCAATTATGTATATGTTATTTTAATTAGGTCAGGTGTATATAATATGTATTATGGTATATTGGGTCTTTTTGAAACACCCTGTATGATAATTTTGTGTATAAAATATGTATATAGATATGTATATAGAATGTTTAATTTTTTTATTTTAGGTATAAGTTCTGTTTTTAATATTCCTTTTATGTTCCAAATATTCCTAGTGTATTTGTATTCCAAGCGATTTTCAATAAATTAATAAATATTGTGTATTTCTGTTGGTGACTGTGTTTTATTTCTGTTACTTGCCTTGCATATATGTGTATTTCTAGTTGCATATAATACTACTTTAAAATAGGATTACAGTTTTCATGTTACGAACTGCCTTTATGCAAATCTTACCGGCCATTGACTCCCAGGTTTTGAAGGGTTCTTTTCTACTTTATTAACTTTTTCCTTTTTAATTTATAAATTTAGACTGATATTGGAATCATATTAGTTATTGTTTCTCAAATTAAAAAATTTTTCAACATCTTTACATACATTTATTTAACTTTAATATTAATATTCTACAACAAAACAGTTTATCAATAAAATTTAATAGAGATCTCTTTTTATATATGCATGCTCTTTATATTTAATGACAATCATTAACTTCACATGAAATTACTAAATTTGACAATTTTCATAAGCAAAAGGCTTTAGGAATTTAAAGGTTGGGTACCTGCTTTTTACTCCAGCTGTCACTTCTTGGTTGACATTTGATCATATCATTCACAGGCCTCATTCTTGACAATGAGCTGTATTTGTGGGTTTTTCCATCAATTTCAATTGTAGTTTGTAGACAAAATCGCATCAATCTTCTACCTAGCAACGAATAGTTCGTATCTAAGCAGTTCTGGTCTCCATGGCAACGACCAGGTATGTACCATCTTCTTTACTGATTACTCTTATTTTTATGTTGTTTGCACTTTAAACTTCACTCACACGTGTTTATTAATGATCCTTAACCTCATGATACATTTTCCTGCTATTTATTTTCATAAATTACCTGGTATAATACTATTTTCGGGGAACTGACGCCGTATAGCGTCCCAAAATTTTTATATCTAAATTACAAAGTCGTTTTAAACACTTTTCACGTAATACTTCACTTACAGGTTAGTTTGTAATGGGCTCTGGGCTTCAATACTACATTTTCAAATTATTTACTTCAAGGTATTCAAAATTTTTACTGTTTTCGGGAGACTAGCGCCTTATAGCGTCCACCCCTTTTCAAAGCTAGAATACAAGAGAGTTTGTCAACTATTTTCATCTAATACGTCCAAATTTTATTTTCAAAGCATTTTCTTTTCGTTTAATTCCTTATTTTTTAACTGTCAAAAATCACTTCGAGTCCTTGCTCGGGCATTCACGCTGGTCTGATCTTGATATATTCTGACGCTTATGTCAAATTTATAAATATATTTAACAAATTTCAACTTCGTATGACAATTTTTAAGCCTTTAGCTTATTACGCCTTAAACTAGAGCTGTTATCAAAAAAATGTAACTTGATGAGCTGTATGCTACTAATTACATATTTATTTCAGTTGGATTAAGTTTAATCTGACTGTTTTAAAAACTTCAATGCACTTGAAAGCTTTGAAAACTTATTACATTTTATAAATTTTAAAAGAAATGATTCAATCTGCTGGTTCTAAATGCCTGAAATTACATAGAACGTTAATTTAACTTGTTTTTAGTAGTGGTTTTATAGCTATCACCCCTTTTATAAGCTTTGTGTAATAGATTTATCTCACCACAAAATTTTGTTTACATTTAACCATCATAGAAAATTATCTATAGAACTTACATTACAACTTAACTAGATAAACATTTTGATTATTTGTGCAGTTCAAAAACATTGTCTATTTCTATTACACTTTATTTGTCATAAAACTTGTGTCAAGTCTTTACCTTATGAACTTTGAAAGTTTATATATGTGACCTTGACCTAGTTCTTTTGCACTCCACTTTAGTGTTCATATTCGATTAAAAGTTTTATAACTTGCTTATATTTAGGTTACAAACAAATTGATTATTATTATTTATTTAAGAAACGCCTTTTTCATTCATTTGAACGTTAAATTGTTTTAGTATCAAGCTGTGCTCAGCATTTTAATTAATATTTCCTTTTTAAGGCTTAATTTCTCCTACACATTGTTTTTATTTATCTTTTTCATTGTGTCCTCAGCTCTCCATCCTTGTAGATTAGAAACAAAACTGGAACTTGTGTAGTTATAGTACAAAACTTAGAAATTCTACTGGATACCAAATTGTCTGCATGTTTGGTAAGATGTTTTACATTATTTTTACTTTTACATTACTTTTGAGTGTTAGCTGGTGTTATTTAGACGAAGGTATGTATATTGTGAGTGCATATGTTATCGTTTTTACTTATTTTACCTGTCTCCAATATAAATAACATGATTTGACTATTTATTTAAACATGGTGTTTTAGATTTCTTGTTATTACTGTTGCCTTAACTTTTATTTGTACTTTTCAGATTTTTCAAAACTCCACTGGTAATGCTCTTACTCAAAACTGTTATGTGAAGCACATCTTTCCACTGGAGTAGTATCACGCAAGGTACTACTTTTTTACTCCCTTTTTACGGTACTTGTACTTTGGTTGTACAATGCCATATATAATTCAAAATATGCTGCCAAGTTCTCGACCGATTGGATTTATATGGCTGCGTCAGTGCTGGGTAGCACTTTATTCCCGAATATTTAGTTTTAGCTACTAATATTTTAGTTTTTAATGCCTAGTTCTTAATTTTTTATTTCAGGTTTAATATTTTAAAATATTAGTACTATATATATATATATATATATATATATATATATATATATATATATATATATATATATATATATATATATATATAACTAGGTTGCCGATTAATAACCGCCCCACCGTATATTGTATTGTCTTTTGGTACAGATCCGTCAACGATAGTTTACCATGTTTTCAAGTTATTAATAACCTCCATGCAAATATTAAACTTACTTTAGAAGAAGAAGCTAACAATAGTATGCATTTCTTACACTTAAGCATTAGAAAGTTATAAAATAATTAATTAGATTTTTCAATGTAAAGGAAACATACTAACACAGAGACAAAACTATACCATAAGATTCATGTCACCTTTTTCACAAAAGGTGTCAGCCTATCATTCAATGATGCATCATGCATTTTCAATACCTATGTCTGAAACCTATTTTGAAAAAGAATTTTCAGTAATCAAGCTAATAAGACTTAATAATGGTTACTCTCTTAAAATAATCGGTAACATGATAGACAGAAAAGGATACAAACTAGCGCTTAATAGAATTTATCCAAATATTAGAGACAAGAAGATACAAATATGTTTTGATCACTTATTATGCAAACATTTCAACAATTTTAAACGCCCGTACAAATAAAAAAGTAGCTTTTAAATCTTACATGATGCCTAACTTGCTATTTAACTTGAAAGAAAAATCATGTTTTTTGACAATAGCTGGAATTTATAAATTAGCTTGTATGCATTGTAACACAATCTACATTGGCCAAATTAAAAGTTTTCATACCAGATACAAAGATCATATTTCTGCACTTAGAAATAACCACGCTGACAAATCAACATGTGCAAAACATATCGAAACTCAACATAGACCCACAGTAAATAACTGCATAAAGCCACTACATTTTTTTAATGATAGGCACAAATTTGACTTTTTTTAGGCGTTAGAACTAAAAAAGCACATACACGATAATAACTACCTGGTTTTCAATGAGCAAACTAATTTGATGGATTTCCTTTCTTTGGACACTTTTCTTTCTAAATAAATATATCAAACAAAATACGTAGTAATATGTTGATGTGTGTCATAATTTTGTTATATATAACCTGCTTTGTTGCTATTATTGTTGCAGATGGCATTTGTGATTTTATTATATTTGCTTTTTGATCAAAACACCGTAATATAGCGACGAATTTTTATTTATAGTTGTCAGGAATACATATAAATAAATTCAATTTTTTTCTGTCTGATGATGGTGCAGCAAAACCAGTTACAGTCCGTACGATATTTTTTGAGATATAATTTCAAGAAAAGAATAAGCCAATAAAGTTCTATTATCAGAACTACTATAACAATTTACTTCAGCAGGGGCAGTTCCTTGAAGTTTTCCGCGAAATAACTATGAAAATGTATAGGATGATACACTTATTGCAACTGCAAAACACGGTATGCAAGCTACAATGGTGTACACCATGCCAATACTGGCTTTTGTTCAATTTCGGGTGTCGAATATGGTGAATTCCACGAAAAAGACGCCGGGTCTTCTTGGAATTCTATCTCAACAGATATAAGGACTGTACAGAGAAGAAAACCAACATTTGTGAAGCCAGAGAAGTCTCTACATCTGAATTTAGTAGCATAGCTGTTACTGTAGCATCTAAATTCAATTTTGCCTACTGGAAAGTTCCCAGGCTAACTAGATATCAATATTCCTCTTATAATGTGTCGATTATGTGATTTTTTTTAATGCTGATATTTTGTAAAGTTAGAAATTTTATTCACATTCACAGAGACTTCTTGAGCTGTTTGATGGTCATTTAATCATTCTATTTTTTCAACTTAGTGTTTGTAGTTATTTCTTATTATTGCAGACAAATGTTTTGTTATCAAGTGTTGGCCAATTGATGGCATTAGTTTGAGATGGGTCAAAACTGTTCGTGATTTAAAGATTCTGCTGCATCACATCTGCAGATGTCACTTCAGATTAACTCTTATAACATTGAAAGCTTCACAAATGTTAAAGTCTGATTGTGAGAATAACAAAGCCATTTAAAAAGTAAAAACTCTGATCATCCTCTTTTCTCTAAATGTAAGATCCTTTACTCTCTGACCTGGTCCCTGTGTTGCACTATACGTATTGACAGAATTGAAAGAATCCAACATAAATTTGTTAAAGCTTTAATGTCAAAGGCTGCATTTGTTTTTGTGAATTTGACTATGTCATATTACTAACTTACTGTGGGCTTCGTTTACTGAGTTTTAGACATATTTTTGTAGACTGCTGTTCTACATATGAAGTACTAAATAGTTTAGTTAATTGTTCAGAAATTTTGTATTATTTTGGGTTGATAGTCTGTCTGCATCCTATTCCTAATGACAGCTTGCTTTAGGGTGATATTTACAGAACAAATTATGTAATAAAAAGTCATCTTAACAGACTTGTGAGTTCTGCCAATGTGTACTGCTCACAGGTCAGCATTTTCCATTCAACCTATGTTTAGTTTAAATCTGAAGTTCGTGAATCACTGAACTTGTAGAGCAGTAGTCTTTAGTTTCCATTGTACATAATTGTTTTCTTTTTCTTTATTGCCTGTTTTTAATGATGTTGCTGCATGAATTGAAAGGGTCCAATGCCTAAATACATTATTATTATTATTATTATGAATTTATTTTTAAGGAATACTACATGAGAGTACCAAAAGGTTTAAAGGGGGGCCTAGCAGAACTGGGTTTACAGTTTGAGGGCAATGAACATTCTGGATTGGATGATGCAAAGAATACAGCAATATTGATTGGAAAAATGATCACAGATGGAGTCCTATTGAGGATTACAAAAAATCTCAAGTCAGTACACGGATAACATATGTACAAAATGTATCAAATTAACATCGTTATTAATAAATACAATTTTATATTATACAGTATAACCTCTTTAATCCGGACACTTATTTTCAGGAGTCATAACCCGAACGCGTTTCTTGAATCCGGCCGAGCCCAATCCCAACCAGCGACATTAACTAAATATTTGCAACCATACACCTATTATTTAATGCGGATGTACAAAAATATACTGGTCCACTATGTATTCAATTGATAGGGGTGGTTTAAACTCTGGCCAGAATTTAGATAGGCCAACTGTTTGGCAACATTGTGTGTTGATATAGTATACCTACCAATGTGAATATATCTTCTAGTCAAAGCCTTTCCTGATCATTAAGGTTCACTCAAATTATATAAATTTAAAACAAAATCAAATAACTAAAAAGTAAATCTAACTTGAAAAAATATAATATGTTTTTTATGATTTCTAAGTCCATTTTTAACAAAACCTAAAGGCCAAACTAAAATATGTTTTTAGATATTTAAAAAATGGTTCCTATAAGAGTTGTCCGATCGCGCTGAATTTTAATCTTATCTCCCAATAACAAAAAAGTCTGGGTGCAGTAAGTGCATAATAGTATCGAATTTTCATTGAGAAACAATGAATTGTTAGTTAAAAACAGTAAATAAATGTTGAAAAAGACCTGTGTGCAGCAAGTGTGTGACAGTAGCGAATGTTCCTTAAAAAAATGGTTCCATAACAAATTAGTTAAATAGTAAGTATTGAAGAAAAAAGGTCTGAATGCAGCAAGTGCTTTATTGCAGCGAATTTTCATAAATGTATTTTACATTTTTATTTATAAGTCAGTTTCCCATTGAGGTAAAATCTTCAGTTTTGATATACATATATATGGTGCAGCATCTATAAATGCAGGCATGGGTACAATATTTTATAAAAATAACATGTTTGTGAATATTTAAGTCTGGCTACCATTTTGAAATTTGCAGATTTAGCAAAGAATTACAAATTATATAATTTGTAAACTTTTTAAGCCCATTTCAATTCATACCTTTATCTGTAAATTGCCCCATTAATAAGTAGATTTTTTTATCCATATAATTATTAAAAGTCAAAACGCATGCCTTAGTGTAGTGCACTATGAACATCTTAAAATCAATGTTATTGGAATAAAAAATAATGCAGATAAAAGAGGGTTATTTTTTTAAAATGTTGCCAAATAAAACTCTAGCGCATGGTAATGAAAAGTCAGCGCCAAGTGGAAAAATTAGAAAGAGATAATATCTTTCATGCCATATGCTAATGCCTCTGGGTCTCATAAATTAAAAATGCTTGTATTGGAAAGTCAGCAAAACCAAGAGCTTTTGGAAATTCCTATATCCAGTATCCTACAGAGGCCAAAAAAGGTTGAATAACAAAGAACTTATTCCGCAAATGGTTCCACATGGAATTCGTACCACTGTTGTCTACCCAGGAAGTGCCTTCAGAGGAAGATGAAGATTACAACATTCCTATAGAAGCTTTAGCGAAAAAACATTTAAAAATCGAAAGAACACAAAACTGACTTTGAAAAACCTTGGGCGTTATTACCTCAACTTATAAAACACATCAAATCTTATCGAAGGGCCCAAATTGCTTACCGACCCAAGAAAAATTTCTTCGATGAAGTACGTCTATTTGGAACAAATAAAATTATTAGTTCCTAAGAACTGTCATCACTTTTTTTAATCTTTGCCCCATCAGGATTACAGATTCATTCAATATTTAATTATAATCAGTTTTTATATATTTAAGCTATAAACATGTACTTAAATCAATTACTTAATAACATTAAATTCCTACCCACATTATTATTATTTCCAATTTTTAATAAGATCTCACCCATCGAAATACATAACAATAAGTTCTAACTCACATATTTGTCAATTTCCAACATTCAATAAGTTATAACTCACCATTTTTTCCTTAATATGTAACTTAATTTTAGTTTGCTTAATAACAGAAAAGAGAATGCTATTATATTCAAAATACCAAAATAGCATGAATGTACTAAGGATAAAACTAAATTTATGAAGTTTTATTGGTCTACTGTAAAATAATCATTTGTGGCTTGCAACATAATGCTGTTGCATGGACGATATGATGTTCTATGACATGACACACCATATAAATATACAAATTTCTAAGCAAACTCTAAATGTTGGCAAATGGAGAACAAAGTGACATTTTTACACAAACTTTTCTTCAAAAGTGTTATTTTTCAAAGGCAGTATGTTAAAAGTTTTGATTTTACCAAAAAAGAATGTCATATTATATGTATATTAATCTCTTAGCTCATGTTAATTATATTGCAACTACTTACCACACCATTCTTTGTTTTATTTCTAAAGAGATCAATCCAAAGTAGGAAAATGCTCAAGATAACCATTTTATGTAACCCGAATATTTGTCAATTTACTTTGTTCTTTAACCTGTACCTTTTACTGTGAGAATGGGATCTTCTATGTGTGTGTTTCTAGTGTAGTTAATTATCTGCAAAATAATTTACAAGAGAATTAGAAATCTTTAATCATAAGTTTGTAAATAAGAAAAAAACGCCCAAAAATGTATTAAATAACCAATGTCAACTGCTAAATAAATGATTCAACTTACAGATTGACATTAGTAAGTATATCACGTTGAGAGTAAGGTAACATTTTGTTGTTCTGTAGCAACACATTTAATACATAAATGACACACTGGGGATGTTTTTTATGTATTTTAATCTACCGAATTATATTATCCAGAGGTCATTTGCATTTAACTGTAGATAGCTTGTACATAGGTATCTAATATAGCTGAGTGTTGTTGAGATAAGTTTCAACGATTAAAATTGAACAACATGAAAAGGCTTCGGTTATGCGTTTATGCATAAATAAAGATACATCATAAACAGATGCAATTTTCTGTTTTATAGTTAACAATGACAATAAAATAGTACATGTACTTACCACAACATGGATTTATCTCTTCTGCTATTTGTTTCTCTTTAAAATAATAATGAAATAATGTTTAAAATTTGAATTTATTGTTTAAGCAAGCATCTTTCTTCTTTGTAAAGTTTGTATCTTTATCGCTTTTATAAAACGGGTGCATTGTGTTTTTCCAAAAGAGCACTAACTTAAAGATTATCAGTATACAATATAGTCTCAACTTTGAGTTTATAACCTATAAACAAATAACAAATACCCTGGTTAGCTAACAGTATTTGCTATATACACGAAAGTTATTTAAGATATTTTACTTACCATTTATAACATATAATTATTTTAGTGTCCCACATTATCTATTTAAATAATAAAAATGTAAAATAACATTTCTGTTTTAATAAAAATATAAATAAGATATCCATGTTGATTATTAACGTTAACTATGAGGATGAGGTCTCAGCACAGCTCTGCATCGTATGCAGCGATGTCATATTGTGCAAATTAGAATGTAATTATTTTTTGAAAATAAGACGAGGAATTGGTCACTCAACATTTATGAATATTAAACCACATTTATTGGATGGATTAATTTTTGCGAACTTTTATTTGTCATCAATAAGTACAAATATGTGTTATGACCATATGTTTTACATTTTAAGATTTAAATGAAATTTTATTACATCTGACAACCCGGCTCATTTATATTTATTTGTCAGGTGACTTGAATTATCTACTCAGGACACACATTTACAGTCTAACCATGCTTGAAAACATTGAACGTGTGAAATGCCTTATGGAATTCAAAGTGATGTCTTAGACTGTTTATTAATTTATAATCTTTATTTTCAAATAACTCCTTTTCTCATGGGCCATTTAATTTGAATTTTGGTTAACAGGTATATTGTGTCGTCTACTATATATGTGCAAATTTGCATTTGAATCACTTCAAGATTTCAAAAAAGATTGTTTTCAAAAATTTCTTTACATTTTTTTCAAAGAAAAATTAGACGCACGGTGCCCATCTACGAACTCATCCAAGTCATTAACACAATCAGGGTATTTCCCAAACTTGGTCGAAATCGGTCAAGTTTGAGTTATCAGTTGGATTTATATATATATATATATATATATATATATATATATATATATATATATATATATATATATATATATATATATAGTATTAAATTTTTGTGATGGTAATAGTGTTATTTATCAAAAAATTGTGGAACGCCGTCAGTTGTAGAATAAAACTCTTTATTATTAGACTTCACTCAAATTCATCAAAAGGTTTTCTTTTTATGTTTGTTATTAGATAAATAGTTTAGTAGAACTCATGTTATATCCTTGATAAAGGAATAAATTTTTCCGAAAGCTCGGCCTATAATAAAGAGTTTTATTCTACAACTGACGGCGTTCCCACAATTTTTTGATATATATATATATATATATATATATATATATATATATATATATATATATATATATATATATATATATATATATATATATATATAATGAAACTGACCCCGGATATGAGTTCTAGGGGCCCTAATTTGTGCTCCTTTGAAGAAATTTTTCAAAAGTCTTACCATCGATGCCTCTCCTATGGGAATTTTCTTAATGAAAATTCACTAAAAAAACAACATTACTGATTTTTTAAGCCACTGACAAATAAATAAATTGTGTTCATCGTTTAGTTTTAGTAAAAACGCAATATGTATGTATGTACATATGTACTTATTTTTAAGGGTTTAAGGTTTATGTATGTTTGGCACGTTCGTTTATGTTAATTGCATATTATGTATTGGTCATGATGACTTTTATTTTATGTTTACTAATAAACGTTTTATAAATAAATATCTCCTAAGTTTTAACTTAACTTTCATTGATTGTTGTTGCCCTTACTTGGTGAAACTTGTCCATACTAAAAACTATAAAAGGACTATTTAAAATAAAAGAAATCATATAAAACCAAAAATAGAGGTATATGATACTTCCTGAGAACCATCAAAATATAGAAAGCTTAAGTAATTACATATTTTTTTACTTTAACGTCAGCCTATTTTCGCGACTATGGCTAATCACCGACGCCAGCGAGCAGTTTCACCCTACTATCCGGGGATTTTTGCTTTTCTGTAAGGAGGGTTGCGATCTTTAACGTGCCGAACATCGCATGGACACGGGACCGACAGCTTTACGCCCCCTCCGAAGGACGGAACGTGCAGACATTCAACTTGCTCAAATACAATGCCAGAACCTCGGTTTGTTAATTTATTACAGTTTGTACTGCAAAAGATAAAGGGAAACCCTGGGAATCAAACCCAGTACCCTTTGGTTCAGAGACACACATTCTTACCCCTAGACCACCGAGTCTCCAAGTAATTTAATGAAAGCAGAGCTAACATAGGTAATACACATTAAGATCAAAGCGTTTAATAAATATAATGTGTTAAACTATGATAGAATAGAAGGTATTCAAAGAAAGTTATAGTTTGTTAATACACTCAAGTAACGACTGATACAAAACATCCAGTTTGAGAAGTATACTAACATAGCTCACTTGTTTGTGCAAGTTTGTTAGGTAGATTGATATAAAATGGGTAGCTAAATAACTCTACATATTAAGTAATACATAATGCGGGTATATCCACTTATAGTTTGACCAGTTGCCAGAAAAGTCACCATATCTGAAAATCAGATACAAAAAGGTTATGTTGACATGTTTTGTATGTAAATTTATATTATAAAGCCATTTCATTTCAAGAAATATTGAATGTAGAAACATGAGTAGTAACTAAACAAAGTCAACTACCACCAATTTCAATTAAGTCTATTAGATTTATATATTTAAATGTGTTTGAGAATAAATGAAGAAGCCAAACTGACATATGCTTGAAAATATAATGAAAATTGAAAAAGTTATATGAATTAAATTTGTTTTCAATGATCAAACCTGTGATATAGTTCAAAGGTAGGCTATACTCAATATTTGTGGTCTATAAAAAACAGATCTGTAAGCACACTTGGAGAACCCAAATCACCACAACACATTTTAAAAGACCTGACGATTGTTTCACTAACCAAGTTAGCATCATCAGAGGATGAAAAATTCCCACTATTTTAAAAACCTTATATAGCGGATCTTAGGTAAAGAGGCCGAACTGAGATGGGAAACTAGTTGCAGGCAAATTCCGCAGTGTATTGTATTTTTATTGCCGAACGAAGTCTTTGCACTGTCCGTACCAACTTATCTGAAAGGTGTCCAACTCTAATAATTTTGGGAAGGTTCGACGACAACTAAATTAACATAGTTTCCTTTGGCGGAAATATATGTGTTCTTATGTTATCTTTAGGAGGTGTTGAACCGTGGGAATTTATTTAACAAAGCAATCGATCAGGTGACTGTTAAGTGGCGGTGGTGAAACGTTCATACATTTTTTGTTGAATTTTCTTGAGAAAAAATTCACTAAAAAATTTTTAATGAAATTTCATAGATATACAGTTTAAAGAACAAAAACTCTAATAAAAAGTTATGTTAAGTTGAAGAAGTAAAGGGTGGAAATTTATTGTATTTTGACGTTGAGCTTGAAAAGGATAAAGGTTGGAGGCATGCTGTTGATGGAAAAATTGTAATTAGAAGATCTTGAACAAAATTTCTGAAGTGACGACAACCAATATAAATAATTTGACAGTTTTATCTAGAATGTATCTTTATAGAAATTGGGTTTTGTACAAGTACAAGCCAAGCTTATTTGTACAACACGTAAAATTATGATTAATATTTATTATTATTATTATTATTAAGGACATGAGTATTTTTAAAGACACATTCAACCATTGGAAAGCTTATAAAATCTAGATTTAATTAGTAGTATTATATTGAAGGGGTAAGCAGATTTCAGTTTAATAATTAATAAATATAGGGAATTTGGGAAAAATCCAAAATATTTTGACATTTAATAAATCACAATATAAGGGTCCATATGCTCGCACAATTCAAAATTTGTTAAATTCTGGATTGTTAAATTTCTTTTGAGGTGAAAGGCACGATCGTTGTATCGTTCATCATGATAGCGAGGCTAGTTTAAGAGAACGCAGTATGAGGTGACAATTTTTTTTTTATATAAGTCAACTTACCCGAGTGTAAGTTTTGGAATCAATTATATTTGGGAAATATACATGTTAAACAATAAATGTAAACAATGGTGATGGAATATCCATTATTAATATAATGTTGAAAACCATTCAAGGTCATTTTGCACTTTGTTTTATGAAATGTACAATACAAACAGTTTGATCAAACTTTCGGAAGTATAAGAAAAATTTAGAAACAGTTTTCAAGTGATTTTGGTCTAACCCCAATATGTTTTGATATTATATAGAGCTAAAAAATTAAAATTGGGTCTTAGATATACTGCAAATGTCTAAAAAAAATTGTGTTACAAATTTCATTAAAATTACAAAAGTTTTTCAGAAAAAAAAATTATTTACAAAGGGAATGTACCGGTAAAATTATAAATGTGGCAGGTATTTTTCCTTATTAATTGCTTGGATGGTTTGTTTTAGTCAACCCATCCAGTTTTTGCAAACAATAAACAACAAAAAAGGTTATTTAAAACAAATTTGTAGTTATCCACGAAGCTCATTGTTATTTTTCTTTAGTTAGTACCCTCGGTGCATTTACCTAGGTGTTACTATGGTTCAAGATTGAACATTCTAGCTTAATGGGAAATTTATTGAGCTATCGGATTTGAAATATTTTTACGATAATTTTCTACCATAACATACTTGCTGCACCTAGACCCTTTCCAACACTTATTTACGGTTGCTGTATCCATACTTTTTGAGAACAATAAAGTATTGCAGTTTACTATGTAAGACTGAAAAACAAGGCAACATCAAAATCATTTTTGGAAAAATATTTAAAGACATGAAATGAGATAAGAATTTAAACATAAATTGAAAATATTGGTTCGCTGCTTCATCGCGGAAGTTCTCCTTCCCCTTCTGCATGCCTACAATCACCCTCAATGTATAAACTAGAACAATGTAAATAAGAAAAATTCCTTTGTAGCAACTCCTAAGAAAGTTACGCAACCTGCGGTAAAAACTGAGGTTCTGCATGCGTTAAACAGAATTTTGAGGAGGTATAACTGCAAAATTTAATGGGATAAAGGCAGCTTAAAGAGGTCCAACTAAGCTGTTTCTCTTGCACTTTCCGCTCACATTTCCTTTTTATATTCTTCTCCGCCCAGCACCCCTATTCTCTCTTAGTCCCGTAACTTTCTTGTGGGCTGTTTGCACCCATGGGGAGTTTACTGATCGATCACTTTACAAGAAAGCCTGACACAGAAGCACGTCTGATAGATAATAAAATAATTCAGGTACTTCCGCCAAACAAAATAAGTTAATTTTTGTGTCGTTGAATCATCCTCTATCGTTATAGACTGACTACCTGCAGCAGAATATAAACAGGGTTTTAGGTGTAAGATTTTTAGAATTACCATCCTCTGATGACGCTAACTTGGTTAGTGAAACGATTGTCCGTTTTTTAAAATATGTTGTGGTGATTTAGGTTCTCCAAGTGTACTTATTAGTGCTCGTCACAGGCTCCAATCTTCACTTAGGGTAATAGTAAAAAAGAATTTTGATAAATAGATTATACAGAGATAGATTGAAAATAAGTAAACAGGTAGACAAAACAATAAACATTTGAATTCTTTCTATCTGTATTATTAAAACACATGAACATTTATTTTACATATTTATTTAAACAAAATCAAAACAATTTATATATATATATATATATATATATATATATATATATATATAGTTACGAAACAAAACTCAATACCTTATAATTGTCAACGGAACGTGGGGCAACATTGTTTATATAAAAATAAATTAGATCATTTAAAAAAATATTTGTTAATACTACACAACCTATATTAAAAACTTATCACAATAAATATTAATAATAATATATTTGTCACCACAACGTAGGGTGTTTATATTTACATATATTACAAATTATATATACAGGTGATTCATGGAACGACATGAAATAGTTTCAAATGGCTGGACTATACATATCTCTTCTAGTTTTGATGATATCTAAAATAGCAGTCATTTTTGAGTTATTCAAGTTTTTCGAGTCAAAAAAATATAAAACATTATCTGGGTGATTTATTAACGAACCATTATACCCTTTTATACGTAAAAACAACTATGGTGTTCCTTTCAAGATATTAAATCAGAATTGCCTATTATAGTCTAGGTATGTTAATGTTTATTATTCACCAAATTCGACAGCACTTACAAATTCTAAACAAATTAATTAATTAAACCTTATAACTAACTGATGAATAACACAATGTTTATAAATTTTCTGTGACTTCCATTCCGCTCCAGGCATAAAATTATTCTTGAAAGAACTCCATTGGCTGTTGCTGTTGATTTGCAAAGCATTTCTCGATCTTTCAGATTTCTTCTCTGATATGGATGGGAGTAGCATACATTATTTTTAATTTAACCTCACAAGTAAAAGTCAAGTGGGGTCAGGTCTGGTGATCGTGGGGGGCCACGGCTATGTACCATTATGTCTAATCCACGATCCTCGAACATGTGCCTTACTTCATAATAAACATCTCTAGAAGAGTGTGTTGGGACAACATCCATTTGATACCAGCAACTGCGGTATACATTCAAAGGTAACTTGTCCAAAAAATCGGTTACAACTTCTCTTAGAACCTGGATGTAAATGTCTGATGTTGTTTTCATCATACACCACATAACATACTCGAGTATTTATCACAATAGCAAACATGTTAAAACTAAAACCATCTTGAAAGCTTGCTTCTCGTTTCTAGTGTGGGTTTTTTCTGGAGCCCATTAATACCAATTTCGTCTATTAATGATGCCTTTTTGGGAAAATTTAGACTTATCGGTGGAAAATGCAGATCTTCTTAGTTCTGGACAAAAAATCTTTCACAGAAATCAATCTGTCTCATATAATCTCCTTTTCGAAGTGCTTAAACTGTTGTGAAAGAGTAGTTATGCATTCTATCATTCTTCAAAATTCTTTGTACTGATGAAAATTGTTGTATGAATAAGTCTATGAATGTAGGCAACAACCAATACACCTTTGTGCGGTGTTGTATATATAGGTACATAGTCTTAACAAAACAACAGAAGGCGATAAGAGGCGCCACAGAGAAAGAAACCAAGTTCATTGATGCAAACTTTTGTGCATTTTTTGTGCTAAATTTGCCATATTTTTGTTCAGTTTAGCATGTTCCTCAGTTGTTTAATATTTAGCATATTTTGATAAGAAACCAGCGACATGAACGAGCATTTACTTCATCGAAAACATAACATGTAAATTCAATGAAACGAACGACCTACAACCTACCCGTCATAGAAAACTGAATACAATATTACATTACAGTGGAATTGTCTATAATCATCAAAGTGTGAGAGAGAGAGAGCACTTGAAGTTTCTCAATGCTTTCAACGGTCTCCAGGTATAAAGAATGAGACGGTACGTACTCGCATGCAGATAAGATTCGCAGCTTTGGGACATGGGCGTATAATATTTGTAATATAGGTCAAACTATTGACATAATTAAGTTAGTAGATCTAACCGTCGAGTATTACCCTCTCCCCGGATTTCAGTGTTTAATGTTTATTCTATCTCATAACACGTTCATTCAGTGCGGTGCTGCACAATATCAGTTATGTAATTATAGTTTTTCCAATTCATATATATTCCAAAACCTATTTGCAATTTATACCCAGCAAACCTATCTGAAATTTATTCCCAGTCGCTTGTTTTAAATTCAAACATGGCAGATCTAAATACAGCCAGAATTACAGGCCTGAATGGGAACAGATGAACGACTTCATAGAGTGGTAACAAGCAATTCCAGATGACTCATCGAAGGCTCATTGCAAATACTGTAAGTGTAATATCATAGCTAAATTTCATTGTTTAAAGCAACATGTGTCATCATCCAAGCATATAAAAGCTGCTGACTTATTGAAAAGCCTAAGAAAGATTGAATTTCCAAAAGTTACAAAACTCTAAACGTCCAGAGGGCTGAATGTAAACTAACATTATTTATATGTGAACATTGTGCAATTATGGGCTTTGCCCATTTTTCAGTTACTCAAGAACACATTCAACGACAGCAAAAGCGCTGAGTTGCGTATACATAGAACAAAATGTAGAAACATTATAAAACATGTTCTAGCCCCGCATTTTATCAAAGAATTTATAACCGACTTGATAATGAATATAGCCCCCTACTTGATGAATCCACCGATATTGCTGTAACACAAATGTTGGGAGTACCACTGAGATATTTTAGTCCAGACAATGAAGAAAATGATTTCTACTTTTTTGGGCTTAGTAGAAATCAACGACGGGACTGCAAACAGCATTGTAAATGGCATCAAACGATTGCTGTCAGAATTGAATATGGACATTAAAAAAATCATCGGCAAAGGGACTGATAATGCTTCGGTAAGGACAGGAAAGAACAATGGAGTACATGCATTGCTTAAAAATGCAACTGGTAATGACAATCTTATTTTGGTGGGCTGCGTATGTCATTCACTACAGTTGGCTATATCCCATGCTTCAGAGGAAACCCTCCCACGCAATGTTGAATTTCTTATACGAAAAACTTGCTGCTGGTTTAGTCATTCTTCATATTGCCAGCTGTTTTGCAAAGTTATACAAGAAGATCAATTGTGGCTCCGATCCATTAAAAATTCCACATCTATGTAATACACGATAGATATCAATAGAAACAGCAATCAGCCGCATTTTGGATCAGTTGACTGAACTAAAACTGCTATTCAAGGTTGCCAGACAAAAAGAACACTGTTACATGGCGGAAACGCTATATAATATGTATAATGACCCTGTGAATCATTTGTATCTAATATGCATAAAACCTATAGTACAAGAAGTACAAGTGAACAAGTGTTAAAAATTAATAGCGAATATTTAAAATTTAGCGCGCTCTAAACAATGTTGGTAACACTGTTGTAGTTCAATAAGAATATAGTTAGTTGATGTCGAAGCATCGAACAGAGCGTTTCATTTTCTATAGCGGCGATAATTTTTTAACAGGTTATGGGGCCCAGATGCTAATGGCCACGTGTGCAATTAGCTGGGAATGCCGGTAAAGAATTGTGAAGTATAACGTTGTGTGTTTCGCGAGAACGTTAACGGAAATGGGATCGAATAATTACATAGTGAATGTGCCGAAACTAAAAGGCCGCGAAAATTTCGTAGAATGGTCTTTTGCTGTTGAAAACTTTCTAGTACTTGAAGGTTTATCTAAGTGTACTACAGAGGTGGTTCCTGATCACGATGCAAAAGCGAAGGCTATAATAATATTAACATTAGACTCGTCATTGTTTGTACATATAAAAGGTGCAAAAACCACGGTGGAATTGTGGAAGACGTTAAATAATTTATTCGACGATTCCGGGCAAACACGTAAAATAAGTTTGCTGCGAAAGTTAATTTCAACACGTCTTGATGAATGTGACTCTATGAGAGAATATGTTAATCGAATAGCTGATACTGGACAAAAGTTAAGTGGTACGAGTTTAGATATCGGAGATGAACTTTTAGGTTCTATCATGTTAGCCGGTTTAACTGAAAAATATCAACCGATGGTGATGGCTATTGATAATAGCGGGCAGAAAGTGACAGTTGACTCCATTAAGTCGAAGCTTCTAGATATGGATAGTACAGATACTGGCAGTGGGATGGCGTTTGCTGCTGGTAGTAATTCAAGTTCAAGTTATCGACACAGGAGGACACGAATGGCGCATCCGCAAACTGACAAATTCAACAAAAATGGACATGAAGCAAATTCGAATTTAAAAGAAAATGTAACTTGCTGGAATTGCAAAGAAAAGGGGCACTTTCGAAGTCAGTGTCCAAAACTAAAACAATTAGCTAGTGGTGGCAATGCCGCGTCATCAAAAAACAAACATTTGTTTAATGTGGTGTTTTCAAATGGAAACTTCAGTAGTAAAGATTGATACGTAGACTCCGGGGCTAGTTGTCATTTCACTACAAATGAAGATTGGGTGAAGAATAAGAATCATCCGAAATTTCCTGAGATCATGGTAGCGAATAAAGAAAAACTTGCAGTTAAATGTAAAGGTGATGTAGCACTAAAAACGTTAGTGGATAGTCAGTGTTTGGATATTACTGTAACAGATGTCATGTGTGTGCCAGGACTAACAACCAATTTATTATCTGTAAGCCGAATTATTGAAAATGGAAATTCTGTGATATTTGGTGACCAGATTTGCCAGATTTTCAATCGAGATAATGAACTGCTTGCGACAGCTAATCTGCAAGAAGGTGTGTATAAGTTAAATATACCTGAGGAAGTTTCTTCTGTAGCAGCACCTGCAGTAGCTCTGGTCACGGGGCAGACGTGGCACAGAAGGTTGGGGCATATAAATACAGCGTACCTGAACAAGATGGTAAATGGAGCAGTCGAAGGAATGGAATGTGAAGGACAAAGACAGTTTGATCTAAAAAATTGTATTACATGTTGCGAAGGTAAGCAAACAAAATTGCCATTTAAAAACGCTGGTACAAGGGCCTCATCATTGTTAGAAATTATTCACACTGATATATGTGGACCAATGCAAACACAGTCACTAGGAGGGTCCAAGTATTTTTTAACATTCGAAGATGATTTTAGTCGAATGGGCTTTGTTTATTTTCTAAAAAGTAAGGATGAAGCATTTGGGTGTTTTAAAAATTTTAAGGAAATGGTGGAAAAACATAAGAATATGTCGATTAAGTTTTTACGATCAGATAATGGTGGAGAATTTTGTTCAAATGAATTTGAAAATTATTTGAAGTCAAATGGTATAATACATCAGACTACTAACAGTTATACACCTGAACAGAATGGTATGTCGGAGAGACTAAACCGAACGTTAGTAGAGAAAGCGAGATGTATGCTATATGATGCAAATCTAGAAATTAAATTTTGGGCAGAAGCTGTGCATTGTGCGATGTACCTGAGAAATCGATCAATTGCTTCGGGCATTGACAAGACACCGTTTGAGGTATGGAATGGAAAAAGGCCTAACTTGAAGCATTTGAGAATTTTTGGAAGTCATGCAATGATGCACGTACCTAAAAATTTAAGACAAAAATGGGATAAAAAGTCAAAAGAAGTTATTTTTGTGGGATACGAAGAACGAACAAAAGGCTATAGATTATATGATTATGAAAAGCATGAAGTTAAAATATGTAGAGATGTGATAGTTATGGAAGGAACAAGTAGAAATGATAACTTAAAAAAGAGTTTAGAAATTGTTATAGAAGAAAATAATAATGAATTGTTAGAAATTGAAGATTCAGTGGGTGTTGAAACTGAGGTAACTTCTGAAACAAATTCTGAAAGTGATTCAGGAAGTGAATATTCCAGAGAAGAAGAAGAAGATAGTGATTACACACCTACAGAATTAGTGTCAACTTCAGAAACTATAAGAAAATTAACATCTGACAGGGAAAGAAAACCGAAAGGTTATGAAGATTTTGTGACTTATATGATGTGCAAAGATACTTGTGAAGTTAAAAGTGATCCTGTTACGTTGAAAGAAGCTCTCTCCAGGCCAGATGCCGAGATGTGGAGGCAAGCTATAAAAGAAGAGTTGGAAAGCTTAAGAGAAAACGACGCCTGGGAACTAGTGGACCTACCTAATGATTTGTCAACGATAGTGCCATGTAAGTGGGTGCTTAAGAGAAAGGTGAGTTGTGAAGGTGAAATTAGGTATCGTGCGAGACTAGTGGCAAAAGGTTTTGTTCAACAACCAGGTATAGACTACGATGAGACTTTTGCACCAGTCATAAGATTTTCTAATTTGAGACTGTTATTTGCATTAGCTGTTAAATTAGGGTTAGATATATATCACCTAGACGTGCAGACTGCTTTCTTAAATGGAGATTTAAAAGAATGTTTATATATGCAAATGCCTGAAGGTATGAATGTGAATCAAAATAAAGTTTTAAAGTTAAAGAAAGCCATTTATGGGCTGAAACAGTCGTCACGAGCTTGGAATAAAAAGGTACATGATGTTATACTAGAGCTAGGTTATGTGCAATCAGCTTATGAGCCTTGCATTTATAGTAAAAGATCTAAAAATGTATTTACTCTTGTAGCGTTGTTTGTAGATGACTTTTTCTTATTTTCAAATAGTATCAAAGAAACAGATTTTTTGAAAAAAGAGTTGAAGTCTAGATTTAAAATTAAGGAATAGGGAAAAATTAAGGAGTGCTTAGACATGACAGTTAATATTGATAAGGACAAAAATATTGTTTTAAATCAGAAAGATTATATATTAAAATTGTTAGATAAGTTTAACATGAAAGATGCTAAAGCTGTATGTACGCCAATGGAGGCAAAAGTTAGTTTAGAAAAAGTAGTTTTGACCAAAGAGAATAAAACTTAGTATCCCTACCAGACTTTAATAGGAAGTCTAATGTATTTATCAGTATTAACAAGACCTGATATTAGTTATAGTTTAAGTTACTTAAGTCAGTTCAATAATAATTATGACAAAAGTCATTGGATGTGTGCCAAACGTATTTTGAGATATTTAAAGGGCACTGCAGATTATTCAATAAAATTTTCAAAAAATGATACTGAACTGAAAGGTTTTGTTGATTCGGATTGGGGTAGTGACAATGTGGACAGGAAATCTTACACAGGTTTTTGCTTCTTACTGTCAAATGGTCCTATTTCTTGGGAAAGTCGGAAGCAGATATCTGTTGCCTTATCAAGCACAGAAGCTGAGTATATGGCAATCACAGAGGCTGCTAAAGAGGCCATATACTTAAAAAATATATTGCAAGATATAATAGGTGTTGATAAACCTGTAGTAGTTTATAATGATAATATGGGAGCGCAGAAACTGTCATATAATCATATGTATCACAAGCGTGGTAAACATATAGACATAAGGCACCATTATATAAGAGAAATTATTGCTAAAAATCAGATTGTCTTAAAATACTTACCTGCTTCAGAGATGCCAGCTGATATGTTTACTAGAGGTGTGCGAAGCTTCGAAATTACGAACCGAACCCGAACTCGAACCGAACCTTCGGTTCGAAAATATGTTCGCACTAGCGATGTTGAAATTGTTCGAAGTTCGAAATATGTAATTTTCTATAATAGTTCGAAGTTCGTTGCTCAAAAATACTTCGAAATTTAACTTTACAGGCGTTGAATGCTGCCAAAGACAGCGTAGTTGCGGCCCCGTTAACTCTGTAGCGGCGCTTTAAACTCGTTATCGGTCTCATTGAGTGGATAGCATAATTTTAGGAGATTTCACTCATGCATATTTTTGACAGTTGGTGGGCACATTGAGACATGACGGAGCCATTTAGCAATAACAGAATTATTTTTCTTATATATCCTAGCCTCCCAACACATTTTTCAGTAACAACATTATGATGACGGTGTTCGAAAGCGATCGGTAATGTAAATTTTCAGAATTTATGAGGATAATTGCTGATTGACTTTGGAAAACACTGGTTTCAACATGATTTATTTCACCATGAGCCAAAACCATCAGCACCAGAAGACATTTTCACCCAATCAACCTGCAAATTTGCCGAACTCTTCCTTTTTGTTAAAAGAATGGGAATCTTTCACATATCAAATATTGTATGTTACAATATTCCTAAATTTTGTGTTTAAGGAAATGATATATGAACACTGAAGAATTTTGGGTAGTTCGATGTTCGATTTTAAATTTCTAAGAAGTTCGAAGTTCGACTGTGAACCTTAAACATACTATTTCAGAGGTTCGAAGTTCGAGGCAACATATTTGCTTGGGTTCGTTCATAGTTCGGTTCGAACAAAACATGGGTTCGCACACCTCTAATGTTTACTAAAGGTTTAACTAGCGTTAAGCATGATAAGTTTGTTAAGTGTTTAGGTTTAGCATAATGAATTTATTTTTAAATATTCTCTAAGTGGGTGTGTTAAAAATTAATAGCGAATATTTAAAATTTAGCGCCCTCTAAACAATGTTGGTAACACTGTTGTAGTTCAATAAGAATAAAGTTAGTTGATGTCGAAGCATCGAACAGAGCGTTTCATTTTCTATACCGGCGATAATTTTTTAACAACAAGTTGTTTGAAAGCAATGATGTGGATCCAACAAAGCTATATAAGGATCTGAGTACATTGATGGAATCAACAGCTTGACGTATCATGAATCCAACAGAAAGAGTAAATGTTTTTACAGAAAGTATAGACAGCTACCTAGACCCCGCGCCATATAAGGGGTACCATTTTGAAACAAAGTTACGAGAGTATAATATGAATCCAACTGCTGCAAGCAATTTAATAATAATAATAATAATAACATTTTTTAACGGAAATTCCTTTTTACATAGACAGTATTAACATTTTCCCCAAACATCTCAGAGAAAACCTGCACAGCTATTATAGTAAGGCTAGGCTACTCTGAAAAACATTGAT
Organism: Tillus elongatus; assembly: GCA_964006375.1. Lineage (NCBI taxonomy): Eukaryota > Metazoa > Arthropoda > Insecta > Coleoptera > Cleridae > Tillus > Tillus elongatus. The sequence continues at coordinate 150,693,200 of OZ023262.1, forward strand.
TAGAACTGATGAGGTAAGGCTAAGGTACTGTCAAAGGCAGAGGCCCTGCTCTATGGAACGTCAAGGAAGTGACATGAGATCTTCGACCTGAATCTACAGAATTTATTATCGAACAAGTTTAGGTCTGTGTTGACTTTGTTGGCTGACCGAGCCATACGTGTGAGGGGACTATTCAATCCATAATTCCTGCTATGAAAATCTACAACAAATGTATCATTTGACCGTGTTGCAGTCGTTTTAATTTTTAAGCCGATCTGACTGAGCAAATATAGGGAATCAATTTCACCAGAAATTATTTTAAAGAATAAGCAAAGGTCAGTTTGTATTCTTCGATTGGACAGTGTGGTTAAATTCAATTGCGACATAAGATCATTGTAGTCATATTTATAATCGTTACAAGGAATCCCTAATCTATCAGCTGAGCATCTTAAAAATCTTCACTGAACCTTTTCCAGCATCATAGAGGGAGCTTCATAGAATGGGCTCGAAATGACAGAACAATATTCTAATGAAGAGCGCACTAGTGCGCTATATTTATATCAACATTGCAACACTTTTAGTCTTAAACTGGTGAATGAGTTGCAGTCAAGATTACCCGTTAATTTCAGCATACTGGGAAAGCTGTTGATTTTTTCTGTTCCAAAAACTTTGAAAGTTGTTAGGCCTTCTATAGTGGAAATAGCCTAAGAATTTGGACGAGAACCATCTACTATCAACAAGCTCATTTCTCAGTGGAGGGACATAGTGCACATATCATGGCAATGTACGACATCAACAACACAATTCTGGAATGAAGTGGTTGAATACAAGGATGCGGCAGGAAATAACCACTTTGCAGCATTAGCTCAGTTAGTGGTATCTGTCCTATCGTTACCTCATTCAAACGGAGAAATCGAACGTATTTCAGTCAAAGAATTTGGTGAAGACCAAGCTATGCAATCGCTTAGCAATCAAAACACAGAATGCCATTCTATACATCAGGATTTGGTCTGAAACGAGCAGAAAAAACTGCTATTCATATAGTGCCAGAAGAGGTGTTACGTGCCATCTGCATAAAAAGTATATATGATGCTGCACAACCTTACATCGTCGGCCTTAGAGGAGATAGATAATGATGAAGACATTAATTTTCTCTTCGAAAATAATGTTTAAGTACCATAACGTGTTTAATACTGTTAAAGTTACTATACGTATCAATCCTTTAATTTTTAGTTATAATCAGTAAATAATGATGGTCTTGTAAATATAAATAAATTCAATTAGCTTCTTTGGCATTTTTTTAGAACTTTTTACAAAAATTTGGAATTATTTTAGCATTTTTCTGACAACTGTTTCGCATATTTTGGGATGAGAGTTAGCAACACTGACCAGGTTACGTTATTCATTAATTATAAATCGATATTGTTAATTTTGTATTCATGTTACTTAATAAAGTTATTTTTAACTGTTAATTGTGTTGTTAAAAATAACATAACAAAAATAACAATCCTAGGTCTTGTGAAGCAGATCTTATTGAACTATAAGGATAGCATTATAATACGCCAGTACACTTACTTCATTATCTTCTGTATATGATTTTACAGTTAATTCATTTTAAAGCCTTATATATAGTAAATTACTAGATTTACATATATAGTATTATATATTTTTTAAAAGAGGAATTTAAGAACAAGAACATGTGAAAATATAACGGGTGTCCCATAAGCAATTTTTTCAATCACCCGTATTAAAACAAACCACACCAGCTTATACTATATCAAAAACTGCTGTGAGAAAGTTTTTTAGAAATCAATTATCTTTAAAAACAAAAAAGTTATAAGAATTTCAAAGAAATAGCCTAAATTCAAGAAACGTCCTCTAGCGGCAAAACGATATGAGATAGCAACATTTGGTTTGCGCCAGTGAGATTCTCATAAAATTTGATGTTGGGAGACAGGGGTCAATTTTTTTCTATCTCTTAACAGAAACATGAGTTTCCATAAGAAATCGTATATTTTGGTTCACCCTGTACTTATTTTGCAACAATCTATAACCTCCAAAAAATAATAAGAACAGATAGTTTGTTAGCCATTATAACAACTGTAGTGGGCACCATTGTCAGTAGCTGCCATTTCAATAGGTTACTATGCAGAGCACTAAAAATATTTAAGTGAATTAATTTCAGCTAAAATCTTAAAATACCATCAAAACTAGAAGAGATAGGTATACTTATATAACACTGGAAAAGTAATTCAATCCAGAAGTGGTTTCAAGTTTTCAAAAACAGTGTACAATTTGCGAATAAAATTCTGATTTGATATATCGAAAGAACACTATTAGTTGTTTGTATGTACCAACTTGTGTAATGGTGTGTTGCTAAATGGCAGAGATAAAGCTTTTTTTAAATTGACCTCATCTGTTTAAGAAAATTGAATAACTCAAAAGATCCTGCTTTTTACCTATGATGTTTTACATGATTTAGACTAGAATTTTACGCAGGGTTCAAAAATGTAATAATATATAGGGTGTTCCATTTCAAATAACAGAGCTGATGGCAACATCTAGTATAACTAGAAGAACAACTATTTTGAAACTATTTTATTTGGATAGATCTTCAGCCATAATGGCTAGATCCAAACTTCCAGAAAAAAAATCATATATATATATATATATATATATATATATATATATATATATATATATATATATATATATATATATATATATATATATATATATATACCTCAGTAAAATCTCAAAAATAATATAATACATATAGCAAAGTTATTATGTCATCTTCAATAATCCGGGTAAATCACTAGCTCGGACAACCACCTTGCAATTAATTGAACTGGTTCATGGGATCTTCCTCCCGCCTCCTCTTTAAATAGAATGCCTCCATTTCTTCTTGTGTTGGTACTTTGGCCTCGTACATACTATTATAAGGCCTCTTTCTCTCATCCATGGCAAGTAGATTATCTGCAACAGCTCGATTTCGGTCTTCTGCCTGAAGAGCTTCCTGCAATTTGTCCTTTTCCTTTTCTCCTTTCCTCTTGTGCTTTTTCTTTTCTTTCTGTTTCTTCTTTTTGTTCTTTTTCTTCTTCTTTTGCTTCTCTTTTTTATTTTTCTCTTCATTCGAAGTAGTGCTGGAAGTATCATAGTCACTTGAAATCTCTTCTGCAGGTTTAGATGGTTCATCGCCTGTTGCTTCAATATCTGGTGCTTTTGTAACGGATGTCTCTAGATCTTTACCAGCTTCACCAAGGCAGTATGAATTCTAGAAAAAAATAATTCTTTTAACTTGTAGTTTTTAAAGGTAGGTATATCTCAACAACAACAAAAAAACCAAACAATAGTAGTTTTATAGATTTACATAAAAAGGTTTTTAATGTGTATATTTTAGCTTCATAGTAAGAAGAAACTATCATCTATGTTATATGGAAATCTTTATTAACAAACAAAAAAAGTCCGGGCACATTACGATAGCGAATTTTTATTGTCTTTAAACTTGAATAGTTCAATTTCTATTTAACAGAAAGCTTATATATTGTACATACCAAATTTCATCAAAATGAATTGATTATTTTCGGAGATATAAAATTACCCCGAATGTGGGTTCTATAGAACTCACATGAAGAAATCTTAAAAGTCGTGCTTTGGTCATATTAACAATTTTTTTTTACAAAAATAAACTATACATATATAATATTGTAAAAATTATTTCAAATGTTATACAAAAATGTGCTAACAATTTTTGTTCTATGAAAATGCAGTAAAAAATGTCTGAGAAAAGTCACTAATGATTTAAAAAAATTATTGTTAATTAAACAATAAATATAAAATGATGTCTAACTTTATGAGCAATACTCTGGTGGCCAAAAAGAAAAGTAGGAAACGTTAATTTAAATGTTTTCATATTTTTCAGTTACTTAACCGGAAATAGTTTTTCTTTTATATATAAAATTACATAAACTGTTTATCATACAGAATACTTTTAGGCTTGTGTTCTCCTTTGGTCTCTAGAAGGTGCAAAAATATTTTTTAATGCCTGTTACTTAATTTTTATAAAGTTGGAAATTTGGTGTGCACAATATAAAAGGAACTTTTCCGATCGGACTGACCAAAAAACTCATCTAAACGATTAATACAGGAAGGCATATGCCAACACATCAATTGAAAATGACCCTAAATGTGGGTTCTAGTGGTCCTAATTTGCGCTCATTTGAAAAAAATGTGAAAAAAGTCTTAAAATCGTGATCTCAGTGAATTTTTTCAATGAAAATTTATTAAAATGCAACTGTTTGTTATACTCAGTGAGAAGAATCACAAAAGACATCTCTATATAAGGCCAGATGCATTCTCACCATAATTAGAAACGCAGACCCTCTAATTAGAGTCTGTCAGTGCACTATACTATAAAACACCTATAAAGTAATACGGTTAAGGAAGCCAGCCTCCTAGAACATTGAGAGATATAGGCCATTGTCACAATCTCGGTGCGGAACCAGGTAGTATGTTGTCACAACAGCTCCAATGAACACAAAATGTTATAAACAGAGACTGTGTACAACCAACCAACAATTTTGTAAATTGTCAGCCCTGGTCCATTTTCTTCCCTAATACCAGGAATTTTTTGTTGTTATAAGGGTTGTTAGCATATACTATGTATTAATTTTTACAGTACATTGTAGATTGTAGATTATTTAAAGAGTCATATAGGCCTTTGGGCTCTCAGTGCCGCGACCCATATGGGTCTTTTGTATGTGCCTGTTTTTTCTAATAGTTGCCCCCAAATGTGCAAACTTTTCATGGAGGATATTTTACCTATTTCCTGTGATGTTAAGTCACCCTCCAAGGTATTTGAGCCTTTTGCAAAACTGAGCCATGCAGTCGCATAGCAAGTGTTCTGTTGTTTCTGCTACTTGAGTGTAGTTTTCATTGTCCACCTCACCCATCTTTATAAGGTGATACCTTACTTGGGAGTGTCCTGTGGTTATTCTCAAGTCGTTTCTGTTCAATCCAAGCAACTTCTGTGTTGATATGGTGATGCACCCTTTTGCCTGCCTTAAGCCTGGCGTTTTCCTCCAGTATGAAAGAATTTGGTTTCTCTCCCAAGCATCAAGTTCATTTCTTACATGGCTTTTTGTTAGTCCACAATAGAGCCCTGCACCATATAATAGTGTTGTTGCTGCCCTTTTTTCTTCCTCATTTCCTTTAATGCCTTGATGCCCTGGTACCCACCAAAAAGTTATTGTGTTCGTAGTCAGTTGCTGCAAGGAATTGTTGCAGTCCCAGGTTAATTTAGACTCGGTTTTGAAAGATTTCAGAGTCTTTAGTACTGCCTGACTGTCTGAGAGGTTGTAGATAGCTCTATTTCTGAGTATTATTTGTATGCACTCCTGTGCACAGAGATGTATAGCAAGCATTATTCTGCTACTGGTGCGGCTATATTTAATGAAGAACTACAAAAGTATTTGCAAACAGTTAAAAGGAGGTGGCAGATACATTTATTTTTGGGTGACCTTAATTTGGATATATTGTCAAATGATGGGAATATCCACCACTACCTGGATTTTTTTTCCTCGGGGGGCTACCTATCATTGATTGATGAGACGACAAGGAGCTGCAGAGACTCGAATACCTGCATCGATCACATGTTTATAAAATCAAATATTCGTCAGATGGAATATGTGCCGGTTGTATTAAAGTCAGGTATAACGGATCACTTCTCAACGATATTGCAAATACAATTTCCTGTGTATGACTCGGAGGGTGATGAAAGGAATTATAAGTATCATTTGGATGTTGAGAGATTGAAGAGAAGGTTGCGGTGTCAAAGCTGGACACATGTTTATAACTGTGGGGATATCGAGGCAGCAGCTGAGATTTTCATGGAAAGTTTTCAAAAGATCATCGCTGAGTCCACAAGACGGTATATACCCAAAAAAATGGGAAAACAGAGTGGATTACCAGTGGTTATACGATCGGTACAAACAAAGCATAGATTGTATAGGAAAGTGCAAAAGGATCCTGACAATGCTGAGTTGTTTGATGAGTATAAAAGATACCGAAATAAACTCAACGATTTAATTAGGACAACCAAGAGGAAATTCTATGGAGATTTGATAAGCAAGGCAGGAGACAGCTCCAAATGTCTATGGACAACAATTAACAGGATGAATAATGGACAAAGAAACAAGAACATAGAGAGTATAAAAACCAAGGAAGGCAGGCTCCTGCAAGATCATCTTAGTATGGCGGACTATTTTAATGATTACTTTTCCTCAATTGGTAAAAACCTTGCTGAAAGCATAAAGAGCTCTAGACATTTTAGAGACACACGGTTTTCACGTTCGATGGCTCTGTTTCCCACAGATGAATATGAGGTTAAAAGGATGATACTGCGCCTAAAGAACAAGAGAGCTCCTGGGCATGATGGTATATGTTCAGAGGTCCTTAAAGAGGTTGTGGATCTAATCCTGACCCCACTTGTCTTTATATATAATAGATGTATTGAGGAGGCAACGTTTCCCAGGGTTTTCAAATTCGGCGTTGTGAAACCTTTTTATAAAGGGGAAGATTGCCTAGATGTGACGAATTATAGGCCGATTTCTTTGATTTCCAATGTTGCAAAGGTTTTGGAGATGATACTGAAAGAGCGACTAAACAGTTACCTGCAGAAATATAATCTCTTGTCTGATAAGCAATATGGTTTTTGTGAAAAAAAAAATCAACTCAGGATGCTGTAAACGATCTAACCTCCAGCATATATGATAGTCTTGACAAAGGCAATCATCCGTCATTATGCGTTTTTACAGATTTAAAAAAAGCTTTTGACACTGTCAGCCATGTGAAACTGCTGGAGGTTCTGGAAAGTATTGGCGTAAGAGGTAAACAACATAAGTTGTTTAAGAGCTATATGACTGACAGATTTCAAGTAGTCAAGATAAAAGAGACAGTGAGTAGCCCTCAAAGAGTGGAGTTCGGTGTTCCTCAGGGAACAATTTTGGGTCGCTTGCTTTTTAATATATATATTAATGACCTCTTTAAATTGCGCTGTATGGGCAAAGTAGTAGGGTACGCGGATGATACTGCTATTTTCTATACGACAGACAGTTGGTGTTCTCTAAAAAAACTAGTTGAGAGGGATCTTGAGGTGATTATGGCATGGTTTTCTGATAAATGGTTGACCGTGAACGTTTCAAAAACCGTGTTTGTCCCTTTCTCATCTTACGTCCGCTGTTTGCCCTCTTATGATACAATCAGTGTTGGTAGTGATTTGGCAATAAGAAAGGTGAACAAAGTATCATATCTGGGACTAGATATAGATTGCCATATGAGATGGGATTTCCATATTCAAAAATTGATTAAAAAACTTAGGGTATTGCTGTACAAATTGAGATTTATTAAGGAAATGTTGGATAATAAACATCTACGTATTGTATATCATGCATTGGTTGAGAGTGTTCTACGTTACGGCATACTAGCCTGGGGCGGTGCGTGTGAGTCCCATCTCAGATTCCTGCAAAGTACCCAAAACCTTATTGTTAAGGTGATGCATGGTAAAGATTATGCTTACCCTAGTGATCGTCTATACAAGGACACTTGCTTGATGGATATTAGGGAGCTATTTTACTTTACGGTTGCAAACACTCAGCATGCTCAGCGGGAGAGTCTTACAATAATAGAGCATTCACATTTCATTAGACATGGCACACACTCTTTTAAAACGCAAAAGGTGAGGAAGGCAGTTGCGCAGAGATCGTTTGCTTACCTATGTGTAAGGGTTTATAATTCAGTGCCTCCTGAAATAAGAGAACACACTTCTTTGAATTTATTTAAGAAACGATTAAAGAGCTGGATTTTTCATACCCCTAGAAGTGTCATTCACTCTTTATTTAGAAGAAATTGACAACAAGGGGACAAGTGCGTGCTGGTTCCAGCATGAGTCGGTGGTTTTGTGTGTGTGCGGGCGTGTGTGCACCTGGAGGTGTGTGTGGTTGGTCGCGTTGAGTGTCGGTGTTCCTCTGCTTCTTTGTTTGTTTTTTTGAGTGGAAAGAGAACAGTGTGTTTAAACTAGGGACGGGCAGGTCGGAGTGGATATCGGTATTGAGGCATGTATACTGTGATTGGAGACTGAAAACTTAGTTTTTTTTTAGATGTTGGTATTTTAAAGTGCATATATGCTGTTTTGTTTTTGTGTAGCAGATGCGTTACAATGTTTTTAATTAATGACTTCTTTGGAGGGAAGCATATGGTAGAAATGATAAAAAAATGTGTTTTTTTGTGTAGTTTTGTTTTTGCTATATTGCCAACAAGTCCTTGACTTAGACAGTTTTTTTTCTCTCCATTTGTTGGGGGAGATTTTTTGTTTGTTTGTGTAAAGTGTGCATTATGGTATTCAACTATACTGCCAACAAGTCTTTGACTTAGGCAGTTTTTTTTTTCTACATTTATTGGGGGAGATATTTTTTTGTGTGTGAATTTTTCATTATTGTATGTTTACTTGTATTTTCTCTATGGGGGGAAACCTTCTCAATAAATGTGTATTATTATTATATTATTGTTTCTGCTTGGAAGATGATGGAAATTTTTTCTAGGAACTTAGCGAGTCTCAAGTTAGGTCCTCTTATTGATATGTTGGTTTGGCAAGTGACTCCAATGGAATAATTTCCAGGATCTTCAAGTGGCCAACCAAGTCTACTGGTTTGAATTTACCTGCCTGAAATAGTATTGAGGCACTCAGTGCTGCTTCCCTCTTGACGCAGATCTGCAGAGGAGATTTAGCACTGCCTCTATTGCAACTATAGGACATGATGCCTTAGCTCCCGTTATTCAAAGCAGATCAGTCTCTGCAATTTTTGCAATTTACTTTGTGTTGTGACCATGGGTGTAACCCAGAGTTTGGTACATCCAATATACCATCATGGGATTCAGCGTCCGTGTCTTTCCTATGAGTCTACAGCAAGTTCAGATTGCCATTGTGGTTATCGAAAGAGTTTACTCCACGTGTGTGTTCCAGTTCAGTTTTTGGTCTAAGAAGATCGCTAAAAATTTAACTTCATTGGATCATTGCAACAGTGCTCCATTCAGAGTGGGAGCTTTTAAATTTAGTTTTCTTCTGTTCATCAATGCGACAAGACTGTCTTATGAGGATTGACATTAAACCCCTCTGTCTCACACTAGTTCCTTACTATATTTAGAACTGTTTGCATTAGGCTGGATATTAAAATTTTTACACTAATAAATGTTCATTATTATTATAGTCACTTTACCAGTTGTTACCAACAATCAAAGCATTGTGGACATAAGACTTATGATAGCACTTTTAATTCTTAACCAAGAAATTGTGTTCATCTATTGTATGTGATCCCTGATGTACTTGACAAATAAGAACAGAAATATGATGTTAAATAATATAATATCTTATCATGCATAACACAAAAATCACTAAAAAGGAATTTTCATAGTTAGTGTAACAATCAAAACTTTGTGGATATAGACCTTATAATAGCAATTTTAATTCTCAGCTGAGGAACATATTTTCCAAGCAATTATAAATGTAATCAAGTTCTGTTGCATATGATCCTTGATGTACTTGATAAATAAGAACAGAAATTATGTTAAATAATATAGTACATTTTAGCAAACAGGCAAGCATACGAATATGTGTCTATGCACATATGTCTTCATTGGTCAGAAGATAATTACAAGAGCACTATGTAGGGATAATTTCACCATTCTCGGTATACTAACGATACCATCTTTGAGCATTCTTACCGTTGCAACATATGTTAAAAAGAATCTTTCAAAATTTCAGTGTAACAGAGAGGTGTATCCTGAGATGGCATATCAGCATTATAATGATCTGAGCTCGGGTGCTATTCTTTTCTATTTCATATATTGTCGTAGCGTGCGTAACAGTGAATTAGTTTTAATACAAATATACTGTGTTACTTGGCAGTGCTGTAAGATTTCATAGATTCCTGTTAAATATGTTTAGCTATATCGGAGGTGTGATAATAGAGCTCTTAATTTAGAATTCGTTCATACACTGCAAAGAAATTATAATTAAAACATAATCTAGGTATGATAATTTAAAAGTTGATATTGTATAATATATTTTAATTAGAAATAGTACAGTATGTCTTGTAGATGTTTAATGAGTCGTATAGGCCTTTGGCTTCTCAGCACTATGACGATCGACACTATGTCTTCACATATATTTCTGAGAGTCCCAGCGGCTCTCCGATTGGTTACTATGGGCCTTGAGCTGAACTCAGCTGGCAGCAGTTACAGTGCACTATACAGCAAATTTATCATTTAGACTAAATACAGATACAGAGATATTTCTCTGGCTTCACAAGTGTTTGTTTTCTTTTCTGTAACCGGTTCTGCCCTTTTACAGAATCATCAGACAGAAAAAAATTGAATTTATTAGGACTTAGTAGTTTTGCTAAATTGATTGGGTTCGTCGCGCTGCCTCCCTATATGCAATAAATGGTACATGTATTGTTTCTCAAAAATGTTTCCCTGTATCGCTAGTATTAGTATACCATGCACCATCATGATTATGTACTTTCAGATGAATCAGAAATTGAAGAACCAGTATACTAGTAGATGAAAGTGGCTCAGACACAATTTACTAAAATTACGTAAGTAGTTTGTTGTTGTTTAAATTTTTTGCAGTGAAATTATTTTACCCACTGGTGAAGATCACTGATCTCTTTACAAATGACATTAAGTATTTTAAATGTGTTTTATTTGGTAATTATATTAAATGCTTACCTTCACAAAAGAATGACAGCACTTGTAGCCCCATTGTCCATTTTTCCAGTATGATCCCCAAACAGATATATGATTATTTATGTACACATCCTCTTTATACTTGGACCTGATAACCTCTTTTTCTTGCCCTTTAATGACCTTTCCTGATCTTGAATATTCCACATAGTCCTCTGTCTGAGCTAAAAGTAAAGATTTTGGTGGAGCTTCTAAATGTTCCTCGCCTCCATAACGTTCCAATACACTCGACTGAACCTTTGACTTAAATTGTTCCTTCTTTTTTTCATATTCTTTTTTCAGCAGTTCCAGTTTGGTGGGTTCAGCTAACAGATGCACATCTACCCCTTTTTCATATGCTTCCCAAGCAAAGAGCTGTGCTGTAGCATGTTTCTGTGTATCACCAGTAAATCGCACAAAATTTTCTCCATGATAACTGTAATAATAATAATAACCACTATTAAATTAATAAAAAAAAAACACATTAATTTCTTTGAAAAATTACTTAAAAAGAACCCTAGTCATGTGGCATATTATAGAGATTTAAGTACCTAATAATAGAAAGCTGTGGGTATGAAAAACCTAGGGTGTTTCATATAAAGAAAAAGTTTTTTAAACAAGCCTTCCATAAGAAATACATCACAGTATATTTTTAGAATGGGAAAAATGACTCCACAAAAAAACATTCTAGGGGAAAATGACTCCACAAGACAACATTCTATATTAATATAGAATGAAAAGTTTCGGGACTCAGCGAATTTTCGTTAAATGCTTCAAATTTGTATAACTCAATTTTCCAGAAACATAGAAAGTCGAATTTTGGTATGTAGTAAGGTATTTACGAGGGCAACCTACCAACGAAATATCATTAAAATAACTTTCTTATTCTTTGAGATACAATTAATTATTTTTTTTAGAACAACGTCCGATAGGTCTAGCTAACGAACTCAACCAAGCTATTAATAAAATAAAGTTTTTTGCAAAGATTCATCAAAATCGGTTAAGAACTTTTTGAGTTATTGGTTGTATATATATATATATATATATATATATATATATATATATATATATATAAACATATATATATATATATATATATATATATATATATATATATATATATATATATATATATATATATATATATATATATATATAAACATATAAAAATGTTAACGGACCTTGGTTTTGGGTTCTAGGGGCTCAAATTTGCACTCATTTGAATTTTTTTTGCTAAGTCTCACCATCAATACCTCTCTATTAGCGAATTTTCTTTAATAAAAATTCGCCAAAAAGGATTAGACCAAGGACTGAACCCTGTGGACATCATAAAGGACGAACACCATCTGCTTTCACTATTAAAAAAGGCTCATTGCTGTCTTTTAATAGATGTGATTTAAGGAGCAAAAAATTGATCTCCTGATTCTATTAAGTTTAAGTTCTTCTATTAAGCTTCAAGACATGATCAAATGCCCTGGAGCCATCACAATTTTTAGTATTTATTTACTGCTGCTACTATCCATTGTTTTAAGAAAAATTTATATCAATCTTTCTTGTTATGTTGCAAAAGTTTCCTATTAATTACCAAATTCATTACTAATAATGAAAGTTGACTGTGAAAGATCTAAGAATTTGTTTTGTTCACTCGACATTCATACAATTTTTACTGTGTTTAATTTCAAACCCGGCATTTCAATTAGTATTAAAAATTTTATTACTAATATTTTTATTTTTATTAGTATTTATATTTTTATTAGTAATTTTATTAGCAATAAAGAACATGTTTCTCTGAAACCAAAGGTGACCTGGATTCGATCCACAGTAGAAACGTGACTTTCTCTTCAGTACAGACTATAAAATTAAAATTGACTAAGGTTGTGACACTGTGTTTAAGCAAGTTGAATATATGCACGTCCCGACCTTCGAGAGGGGCGTGAAGCTATCGGTTCCAGGTCCTATGTGATGTTAGGCACGTTAAAGATCGTTTCACTCATTGCAGAAAGGAAGGGATTGGGCAAAATTTACAGGATGGTGAGGTGAAACTGCTCCCCGGCTTCAGTGCTTAGCCATAGTCGTGGAAATAGACCGACGTTAAAGAAACAATATAAACATAATACAAGAATTTTGAACAAAGATGCAAATTATAAATCCCAATAATTTAAATATATTTTTTTAAACATAAGTTGATTAAGCAACCAGTACTTTAATGAGCGTATCCACTTTCTGGAAAGTCAGGGAAAGGTCAGGGAAATTCAATGTTTTTTCTTAGTGATTATAGATGAGGGGAAATAATCAATCTGGCATTTTAACTAGACTATAGAAACTTTTTCTTATAGGAATCATGTTTTTTTTCAGGTTTCATACGATCTAAATATGACTACAATTGTCATTAAGTGGATTGTACATAGTATTGTGTTTTCTCACTTCACGATGTCTAGAAGTAGAACATTAGAACATTAACAACAATATGTTTCAGAAAATTAAACGTTTTCAAAGAATATCCTAAATTAAAGCAAGAGTGAATAATAATAAGCAATGTACTTTCAACAGACAGTGGTTGGATCCAAAACTTTACCCGGATTTCTCCAACTGATTAGATTTGGTACCAGATGGTCCTTCTATGGCATGCTGTAAAGTATGCTTTAGTTCCTTCAAATCAAGTAGTATGGGTAAACAGGTGGTTGTGTCTCACTCAAAATGCCCAAAACATAAAAAATACTAATATGAAAAAATTGCAATCAAATATTTAATATTTTGCCAAAAAATAATATCAAATTAGACATAAATAAGATACCACAAAAGGATTCCACTTCATGACTTGGCCTGGTGGTATTATTTAAAACTGTTTCATTTCAGGATTGAACTTAAATAACTTTTGAGTAGTGACATCACAATTATTGTATTTAAATGATTCAAGAGTTTTAGGGGCCTCTTCATGACTGGAACAGCCATTGCTTCTAAAATAACGTTTCCATGCAATAAAGTGGTTCAAAATGTTACTGCTGAGGGAACGAAAGCATTGCATGTGATCTGTTTTCATAAGTCGTTGAAAAATTGATTACAGACATGGATTTAACTATTCGATTTTAAAATGAAAAGTCAAAGTGTGGTAACAAGATATTTGACCAGTGTTTTTCTGGAGCGCTCAATTGCTGATCATTTGCTAAATAGGTTTCTAATAGGCTTATCTAACCTCCCTCTGGATAAACTATTGCAGGTGTCTATGGATGCACCTAATATCACCCTAAGTTTTCTGAAAAAACTAAGTTTTCTGAAAAAACTAACAAAGCCGACGAAAATAGAAGACCCTAACAGAAAATTGATCTTATTGGAGTTTGTGGCTTACAAACCATAAACGGTGCTGTCAAAACTAGCCACTAACAAGCTGGCTGGGATATTTGCAATGTTTTCAGAGCTATGTAAAACCTGTTTAAAGAAAGCACAGACCATTGAGCACTAATACTGAAATTAATGGAGGCACAGACTTTCCACAAAAATCAACATATCTCAGATGGCTTGGGAATGGTCCTTGTCTTAAATGGGCACTGAAAATGATCAAGTAAGCGAATTCGTTGTGGAGAAAGTAGTCCCTGACAACCACAATCCACAGACTTTGAGAATTGCAATGAAAAATAGATTGCTAAAAGCACAATTATCGACATGTAAAACTATTGTTTTTATTCTTTCTTGATCTATAAAACTTGATTGTGTGTTTTCTAAACATATAACAATCTACAAAATTTCATTGAGAATGTAGATATATCAAATTCTCTTGAGTACATATTGGAGTTATGGTGACTTTACGATGTAACGCCTTACACGCTTCTCTGTATTTTTCACTGTTATATTTCCAATCATAGACACAATTGTCATCTCTCTTGTCCATCGAATAACTGAATACTCTGTGGTTTAGTACAGAAACTTTAAATCTAAAATTAACGTGATGCTATGTTCTACTGTTTTAAAAATAACTGATATCACTTGTCTCCAACACCAACAGCTATATATAGGATGAAAAATTCACCACGTTCCTCTTTTATCACATTTAAATTAAATTGTAAATTCTAGTGTGCACAACGAGCAGAATGCTGTCGTTTAATATTTTCATTCCACCCAGTTTTCAGAGCAGGGAACAAATGTCACCAGCCCTGTAAAAAAACATGTTCAGAGCAAGGCAGCAAATTCCACCAGCCCCATGACTGGAAATAACACCGTTCGAAGCAGGAGGCTAATGCTACCAGCACTGTAAGCTGCAGAATACCTTAAATTCTATAGGACAGCGCCCAGCTGGGCTCATATCATCTTGAGAAGTTTTACCAGCTCTAAGTGGTCATTTCATTCTGGAAATGAAGCCCTGGCACATGCCCTAAATGACAACACCCAATGTTAAGTAAAATTGGCTTAATTTGATTGTTTTTCTTTAATATTTCAATTTATATTGCAATTTACATTTCACTTTATATTTCAATTTATTTAAAGCAATAATACTAATTATGACAGTTTGTCAGCAAGTATCATTTTGCTTTGTTAATCAATTACATTGTCAATGTTCAGTATTTTATTTTACAATAGATGATGTAAACCAGACCTCTCCCTTTTCATTTTTTCTTCAGTTTTTTAGACAACAATGGCGAGAATTCACGCCCTATTTAATTTATGTCTCATGCTTAAGTTACTTATATTTGATCTATTTATTTTATTATTTTATTTTAATGACTATATATATATATATATATATATATATATATATATATATATATATATATATATATATATATATATATATATATATATATATATATATACATACATATATAAATGGCTATGCATTTTTTTAAAATTTAGTCAGTCATTAATAAGAGTAAAAGTAAGTTGCAACGAGGCCTAACAGAGAGAAACCAAAAGAAATACACTTCTATTATTATTATTTTCTTTGTATTTTGGTATGGCAAAAGTAGTCAGGGAAAGCGAGAGAAAGGTCAGGATTTTTTCTCATAGTGGACACCCTGCTGATGTTTTCCTTTTATAATCATCAAGTTAACTTACGGAGCATCTTTTCCTGGATTAGGGTTTTCTCTCATGGAACGTGTCTTTGGATCATAGTAGGCTGAACTTGGATCCAAATTTCTGAGGTACTTCGCAGTATCCTCACGTATCCTGAGATTTCTGACTGTAATTCTCTGCTTACTATCCACTTTTGTACCAGGCATATCCACTTCATCTACATATTTGTCTTCATCTTTATCTTCGTCATCATCAGTGTCTTGATCATTGGCATTTAGTTTCTCTGCTTTTAAATGACGCTTAGCCTCTTCTACTTTCTAAAATGAGAAAGCCGTTTAATGTATAAATCATCAGAAAGAAAAGTTTGTTTTATATATGCATTATAGTATTTTTTTTGCCTAGATACATTTACAGAAATCTTTATTTTGTGGATAACTTACTTGAAATTCCTCTATAACCGTCTTATACTCTGTTGGATCATAACCACACCATCTATCACGTTTCCCATCATAACTTAAATTGAGGTTCTTCTGGTCAAACTCATCTGGTGCAATGTTTGATTCAGAAAACTTTGCTCCAACCTTCCTTGGTCTTTCCATACAATCTTTCCTTTTATGTGTCATGGCACCACAATTTTCACAAGCACCTTTTCTGTATTTTGTAACTATATGTGCCTGACAAATCAGAGATAATATTAGCACAAAACTTGTTTATTAGCAAACACAAATTTATAACGTCTCAAATAATATATTTCTTTGATGGGCCATGGCATAATGTGTAGAAATTCGTATTTAAGAATTCAACACAATGTGCAAGCTGTGATGTACTAGAAACTGAAATTTCCAGGTAGTAGCATAAGCTGGCCTAGGAGTAGCCTCCACTGGTGACACTGTCTACGATTTAGATTTAAAGCAAAATAAATTAATTTAGATAATGCCTGCATTCAGGTTACAAGTGATTAACAATCTGCGGTGGTCCAATGGTTTAAGCTACCATCTAACATTCGAAAGCGGCACGGTTCAAACCCAGCTTAATACACTTTCTTTTTTTTTTAAAGATACATTATTATTAATTCAAATTTCAACATTCACCCGCCGACACACAAAGCGCTACGACCTGCAGTGCCACCTATAAGCTATGCGGGTTAGGTCAGGAACTAACACCAAGTGGGGTGGGGAGCCTGTTAGCTGTCAGATGTTTGACCTAACTATCAACTGTCAGATATGTCACATATCAAGTCAGATGCCATGTCATGCCAACTGTTACCAAACATACGTCAAATGTCATGCACATGCGTCACCTTTGTAAGCCCCCCCAATACAGCAACCCTATCTACTAACTTTCTTCGGAAAAATTTGGTGTTTTCTTTCGGAAAATTTTTATATTCGTAAATAACAAAGCTATGGCAACCAAATTTGGTACTCAAGTTTGCACTATCAAACTAACCCTACACGCCAAAATTCAGATCTCTAAGTTAAAAGAAAACAATATATGAACATTCAAAGAAAATTTTTTTGGTGCCACTCATGACGAGATAAAAGCACAAATCCAAAATATTTTGCGTGGATAACGTGTGTGTTTTTGTTTCTTTAACGTCTGTCTATTTCCGCGACTATGGCGAATCACAGGATTCTCTCACGCGACCGAGTACAGGAACTGGGATCGATAAAACGACCAGATGGTTCCTTTACTGAATCTCAGAAAGAAACGTTAGAGCTCTTAGCACACACACACTTCCCAGATTGTCTGATCCCGAGCAACGGTGAGGTCCTACCAGCTGAGGGACGATCTAAACGCCCCCAAAGAGAGGACTGGCTAGTTGCTCGGAGAATAGTTACAGCCTCGGCAGTGGAGTGTGCTGTGAATCATTTCCAGCCATTCAAGTCGCCAGGGGAGGATGGGGTGGTACCGGTCCTACTACAAAAGGGACTGGAGATTCTCCTACCCTTCCTTATCAGGCTGTTCAGAGCCAGTCTGGCCTGGAACTATATTCCTTCCAGCTGGACGGTGGTTAGGGGGGTTTACATTCCCAAATTGGGACGTAATGACCTCCTACCTACTTCACTGAGACCTCTCAGTATTACATCATTCCTCCTGAAGGGATTGGAAAAAATACTGGACGGACACATTAGGGGGAACATCTTACCCAAGAACCCCCTAAATACCCACCAGTATGCCTATCAAACTGGCAAATCAACTGAGTTAGCGCTCAATAACCTCGTCGAGAAGATCACACACTCTCTGGAAAATGGAGAGGTTGCGGTGGTGGGATTTCTCGACATAGAAGGAGCATTTAATAATGCATTACCGATCTCCCTCTACGAGGCCACTATCGCTAGGGGGGTGGAACCTACCATCTGTGGCTGGATCGGAAACATGCTGCACAATCGGACCATTATTACCTCATTACGGGGAGAGGTGGTCAGCGTTAGGGCTGCGAGAGGGTGTCCTCAGGGGGGCGTTCTATCCCCCCTGTTGTGGTCCCTCTTTGTGGACGACCTGCTGGCTATCCTCGGACTCTGGGAGGTTGAGGTCCAGGCGTATGCGGATGATCTTGTCATAATGGTTAGAGGCAAATCTGAGGAGGAACTGTCTAGTACTCTTCAAGAAGCACTAAATGTAGTCAATGATTGGTGCCGTAGGGAACAGATGTCTGTGAACCCTCGCAAAACGATCATTGTCCCGTTCACCAGAAGAAGAAGGTTGGACAAATTAAAACCACCTAATCTTATGGGGGAAAACATTCCATTTTCGGACCAAGCAAAATATCTGGGAGTTATCCTAGATAAGAAGCTCAACTGGGACAGACAGTTAGAAAATGTTATCCGCAGGGCTAAGATGTCCCTGTGGACCTGCCGGAGAATCTGTGGGAACAACTGGGTAACAAACCCCCAACAGATGTACTGGCTCTATGTAGTGGTTATCAGACCTATGATAACATATGGAGCCATAGTTTGGTGGCCTAAGGTGCTACGTGGTACCGCGAGGGCCAAACTGGCTCATCTACAGAGACAAGCATGTCTGATGATAACGGGAGCGATAAGCACCGCACCATCAGTCGCTCTGGAGGTCCTCCTCAATATTCCCCCACTTCACATATGGTTGGAGAGGGTGGCGAGGTGGACAACGTACAGACTAAAAAAAACGGCAGATAACATGCCGAGGGAAGTCAGTCTGAGGGGGTCCGGACTCCTTGATGACAGTGAATGTCACAGGATTCTGGGAATGGTCTCGGACTTGATGCCTACAAAAATCAGCAGAGATCTGTCTTTCAAGACCGTCCTCCCGGAAAGGGAGGACTGGGACCGGAACCAATCGACCCTGTTGAGAGCGGACCTCTGCTGGTACTCTGACGGCTCCAAAACCAATATGGGAGTAGGAGCCGGCGCATATGGGGGCAGCACCGATGCTAGACTATCAGCTAGCCTCGGCAAGTACGCAACCATACACCAGGCAGAAGTTTATGCCATCGAGATGTGTGCAAAGGAAAGCTTAAAAGACCTATGCACAAACAAATCGATAAAGATATTTGCAGATAGCCAAGCTGCAATAAAGGCTCTTGGTTCCTACCGTTGCAATTCAAAGACGGTATGGAGTTGTAAATCTGCCCTTAACAAATTGGGCAGCTGTAATGAGGTGTCGCTGGTCTGGATACCGGGTCACTCGGACCATGATGGCAACGTTGCGGCAGACGCGCTTGCCAGGAGTGGTGCACAGTGTGACTTTGTCGGACCAGAACCGGTGCTGGGAATAACATCTTGCACAGCAAAACGCACCTTAAAGACCTGGACAGATAGAAGGACAATTCAATATTGGCAAAATCTTCCAGGATTAGCTCACTCTAAGGCCTTCATAAATGGCCTGTCTGAGTCAAGGGCTAAGAAACTTCTAGAGTTGAACAGACAACAACTGAGTACTCTAGTCGGCCTGTATACAGGACACTGTCGCTTGCGGCATCACATGCACCATATTGGGATCGGTCAGGAGACCAAGTGCCGGCTGTGTATGGAGGATGACGAAACAGCAGAGCACGTGCTGTGTTCCTGTCCGGCAGCGGATAGGACTAGACACCTGCTCTTTGGCAAGGTAAAGCTTGCTCCAGAGGATCTGGATCAACTTTCGCCCGCAAAGGTTATCGACCTCTGTAGGAGGCTGGATTTGTTGGGCGAAATATAGACATTAGGCGTGAGCCACAATAGACCGTATGGTCGCGGTGGAGGGACCGATATGGACCACTCACAAACTAACCTAACCTAACCATGGCGAATCACCGTACGTGCCCAACATCGCATGGAAACGGGACTGACGGCTTTACCCCACCTCCAACGGCGGAACATGCAGACCTTCAACTTGCTCAAATACAATCCCACAACCTCGGTTGATGTTAATTGTACAGTATGTACCGAAAAAAGTGAAAGGAGAAGGCTGGGATCGAACCCAGTACCCTTTGGTTCAGAGGCACACGTTCTTACCACCGAACCACCGAGGCTCTTGCGTGGATAATAAAATCTATTATATATTACAGACAAAGATTAAGTTTTCTTGGCGCAAAAAGGCCAAGAAATACCAGAACAATTACTTTGAAATTTTTTTTAGTTTTTCATCTTAAAACATCAAATTCACGATTTAAAATGTCAAAATGTGCAATTTTTAGAAGCAGAACCTGAAACGAATCCGGGTTATGTAGATTAAATGTCGTAATAATTGTGTTCTACAAAACCTTACGTTACAGTTTCAACCATCATTGTCCTTCATTTTATTAAAATATTTACTGAACATTTATTTTAAATACACCTTTTCTCTGATGCCTTGGCAGTAGTTTCCATAATAGAGTTGGTGGTCTAAAATTTTTATCGAACTGTCGTAAAAAAAATTCTTTATTGAAACGGAGTAGGAATTTTCGTAACATTGGAAATAGAGAAATATGTCCTTAACTTTGTTCCAATATGCGACAGAATAGTACTGTTACAACTACACACATCACCATTTAATATCAACTGAATACAAATATATGCCCCTACTACAGAGAAAAAGTATAACACCGAAGTAGAAGTTCTGTATAATCAACTTAGTACAAGACTAAAAAGCTTAAAATCCAACAAAATCACATATATAATTGGTGATTTTAATGCCACAATTGGTAAAGGTCGCAGATTGGATCTAGTAGTATGGCTTGGAAGAAAGTAATGAACGAGGTGACAGATTGTTTGATTTCTGCCAAGAACACAATCTGGTAGTAACCAACACATGGTATAACTTACATCAACGTAGGCTGTATACTTGGAGAAGCCCTGGAGATAACCCAACACATATAGCAAGAAATCAGATAGACTATATTCTTACCAACAAAAGATTTAGGAACTCCACCACCAGAGTTACAACGCATCCTGGAGCAGATATTGGGTCTGACCACAACCCTTTAGTCGCAGACGTAAGAGTCAAGCTAAAACAAATAGAAAAGAAACACCAGCAAAAGAATCTCACGATTTCACACATCAATAAAAGTAAAATTGAAAAAGCTGTAGATTGCATGAAAGAAATGAGAACAACCGAAGGTGTCGAGGAAACATGGAAATTATTTCGTGAACAATGGATGACGGAAGAAATACTAGATCTTATGGAACAAAGAAGACAGTGCAAGGGCAAACCAAGAATACAGAAGAAAAAAAAAAGAGAAATAAAACAAAAAATTCGCACAGCTAAGGAGAGATGGATGTCGGGAAATGGACGAGTTTGAACGGAAGCATGACACGTTTAACATGTACAAGAAAGTCCGGGAGGTTGCTGGCTTGTATAACAAGAAAACTACTAACATACTAGTGGATAGCACGAGAAAAGCTATTATTGATGGAAGAGAAATTCTTGAAGTATGGAATAAATATGTGACTGAATTGTTTGAAGAAGACAGGCCAAACATGCAGGGTAATGTAAATCAAGACAAAGGGCCAGAAATTTTAAAATTCGAAGTTCTCCATGCCATAAAATCAGCCAAGGCCAAGAAAGCAACTGGTCCAGATAACATCCCAGCAGTGCAATGCAATGCGAATATAGATTAATTAGCCTGATGAGTCATACATTAAAGGTGTTTCTTCGCATAATACATGGAAGGATGAGAATTCGGTGCGAGGGGGACTTGGATGGGACACAGTTTGGCTTTAGGAATACACTAGGCACCCGGGAAGCACTTTTTGCCCTAAATATACTTCTTCAAAAGTGTCGTGACCAATGCAAGGATATTTATGTATGTTTTATAGACTATGAAAAAGCTTTCAATAGGGTTCAGCATGAAACACTTTTAAACATACTAAGAACTTTGGGAATCGATGATAGAGATCTGAAAATTATAGCCAACTTATATTGGAAGCAGAAAGCAGTGGTCCGAATCGATGGAAGACTAACCGATGAATGTCGCTTTCAAAGAGGCGTCAGACAGGGATGCATTCTCTCCCCACTATTGTTCAACATCTACTCGGATACGATCTTTAAGAAGGCTTTGCAAGATAAAGGCCTTGGAGTGAAGATTAACTGTGAACTGATTAATAACATTCGATATGCTGACGATACAGTCATCTTGTGTGATAGTGTCCGGGGCCATCAAGAGTTGTTGGATAGTGTAAACACGACAGGAAGGGAAATGGGTTTGAAAATAAATGTCAGTAAGACAAAATTTATGATATTCAGTCGCCAACTGCACGCTGATGCGTCCCTACAGATAGACCAACAAAACATTGAGAGTTATTCAATTCAAATACCTTAGTTGTTATATCACAGAACATCTAGACCCTGATAAAGAGATAAAGTGCAGAATTGAAACAGCGCGCACAACTTAAATGAGAATGAAGACATTTTTCTCTAATGACAACTTAAACCTAAGATTGCGTCACAGAATGATCAAATGTTATATTTGGTCCGTGTTGTTGTATGGAGCTGAGACCTGGACTCTGAGGGCTGCTATCAGTCGACTGGGAGCGTTTGAGATGTGGTTCCACAGAAGAATGCTTCGAATACCCTGGATAGCTATGCAGACCAACGAAGCAGTATTAAATACAGCGAATGTCGTCCGTTAATTATATGTCACTATTAAGGTGCGAAAGATATCATACTTGGGACATGTTCTTAAAGGAGATTGATACAAGGTACTCCAGCTTATAATGAAAGGTAAAATCGCAGGCAGCCGAGGAATCGGAAGGAAACAGATGTCATGGCTAAACAATATTCGCGATTGGACTGGAATATGCAGTGCCGAACAACTCTTCAGATTAGCCGAAAACCGCGAACAACTCGCCAATGTAATTGCCAAGGTTAGGGGGACCTGATATAGCACCGAAAGAAGAAGAAAATTCGCTAGCATAACGCACTTGCTGCATCTAGACTTTTTACCTTCTACCCCGCCTAGCACTCCTATTCACTCCTGAGCTTTGAGCTTTCTTGGGGGTTGTTAGCAAGAAATTTTTTTTGTGGTTTCTGCATCCAGCAAGCGGGGGATTCTAAGCATGTTTATGAAAAATTGTTTAAAAAAAAGCCTTGGGGAGGTTGTCTGCATATTTACCACTCAATTTTTTCATAATACAAGGTGACAGTCAGAGTTTTACACAGATTAAAACTACGTCAAAATGAATTAAAATCTATTTGTCACAACTGGCTAAATTAAGAAAAAATGAGGAATGCTCACAGGAACTTAAAAAAAGTTGAAATATATTATTGAAAAAATTAATTTGATGAATTTAATTTGGGAAAAAAACAGTTGTAAATACCTTAATAAAGTTAAACAATGTGGTATATTTCATTTTTAATAACCTTTCAGTGATAAACACAATTAAAATGTTTTGATTTGCAACCAAAACGTATATTTTTGCATCTGAGGTTATGACTGTTGTTTCACCGACATATTTGATGCAGATAGGCATGTTGTCAGGTTGGCAGGATTGTGTGTAAAAAAGCATTTTAGATCTTTTATTTCGTTAAAGCAGCAAAACACTCTTGGGAATATTAAATGTGGCAACGCTGCTGAAAATTGACAGTTCGAAATGTGCAAATCCTGCATTTTTCAGAACTTAATTTCTCAATTAATCTGTTAGTTATGGATTTTGCGTATTATTTTTTTTTCAGATTATTACTCTACATTACATGGGCTTTCTTGTGATGTGCGCTGATTTGGTAATTTCTGGTTGCGGTAAAGTCAACTGTCCCCTTTATTTTGGATATTGAAAACTATTTACTACTTAGCTTGAATTTAAAAAAATTAATAGCTGTTATGAAGCCAAAGGTCATATTTCAAATTTATGGTCACCATGATATAAAACAGAAAAGTTGCAATGAAAATTTGGTTTTTCAGAGATAGCCTGAAAACAGAAAAGACATCAGCAATGTGTCCCCGCCACTGTAGTAGCACTTATATAATGAAAGTTTTTCTTTCTAATTTAAACTGTCCTACTTATATACTTAACCATTCTCAAGACCCCCTTACTATGCATTCTCGTCTTGGACACACTCTATATAACTAAAAGGCCTTAACTGGATAACTAAAAAGTATGAGATCTCCCCAATTTTCTATTTGTTTTAGAAAGACAAGCTCAGGGTCGGGAGAGTGGTCTCATAAGAGGATATCTCCTTATAGTTAAATGTTGTTAAACCAGTCTTGTCTCAACAACAGGCCTGTTTTTCTTCTGATTTTTGTAATGGTATCCCTCTTAAGTGAACATTAACAAAAAGTAAGTTCTTTATGAAAAAGTAGAATTGTTGAAAGTTACACTTTTCCAAACAGCATGTAGTTGAAAACACGAAGAGAAATTGGAAAGTAAAAATTAAAAAACTACTTACTGCGTTAACCCCACGGTTATACCACTCATTAATTCGGGAATAATCTTTCTGTTTCTCCTCCTGAGGTCTCTGATGTTTTAGAGTGGGTCCGGTTGTGCCATAATACCAAGGAGCAGTCGAAATGTATTGTGGGATGTGTGGGTTAATATCTTTACCCTCCTCATCTACAGCCGCAGGTGCAGTACCAGCTTTACGGGCTTCCTCAAGCTCTTTTGCTTTCCTCCAATCCTCCCTTGATTTCTTTTTGGGTTCATCATCTGATTCGTTCTTCAACTTTAGTATCTGCGAGACCGGTAGGCCTTGTGTTCCACTAGCCATGATGATATTACTTGAAATGTAGTCACAGTTCACAGTAAAAGTCTTCTCCAGTGATGCATTGAGTAGCGATAACGCGATAACGATAACAAGACAACAATAATAATAACAAATGAAAACGAATTAAATAATAAAATGATTATTAAAAACTGACAGACAGAGTGACAGGTGACACATGCAGTGGTTTACGCAAGAGTACCGGGTGGCCAATTAAGCGAGGTAAGCGACAGTATCTCGGAAATCGGAAACCGTTCACCATAGACCTCTGGGAAAAAATATTTTTAGTTAATATGATCAATGGTCAAGGGAAATCATTGGAAATTACTTTCAACTTCGTCAGATGCGCACTAGGAGGCGTAACACCAAGAGGAAATGGAAAATAGGATATGTCTGTAATATGTCCAAGTAAGCTCTGTTGAAAATACCTGAAAATAAATGCCGTGTGTATCACAAACAATTTTTGTTCTGACTATTTTTCTCTAACTCTTCAGATAAAGTGGTGGGGGTAAGGTAAACATTGATTAGGAAAAAATGCAATATATCTGGATCGCCTCATTGGAAAGTATTGAACTTAGTGTCATTTAAAAAAGTATTTCTTGCTCTATCAACTGCATTGCAAGCCATGTCTTTGTTATTGTTACTGTAATCACTAGATAGCGCTTTTTAAAAATTTAACAAATTTTATGATTTTTCTCAAGAAACCTAAATATAGTGATAAAAATATTACTACACAGCTAGAAAGAGGACAAAAGGCCAAAGCAAGTGGTGAAAATCCCAAGTCTCTATCTTTTGTTTAACCGGAGCTATCAATGAAAAACTGATACTGCAATCTAAAAAATATATATTTAATTCCCTCTGTATGTAATTCTAAAAGATAAGCACTCTAGTGTCTCCTTAAATAATCAAGGTGTCTGCAGTCACGTTCTACACATTGCTTGAGCCTACTTGAAGTAGAAAAAGCGGCAGCTTCCACTTCCGCTGTTGGCAGACTACGAATTGCATTTCGGATTCTATTCTTCATATCTTCCTCGCTCATAGGCTTTGTTTGGAAGACAAGGTCCTTTATTCGTCCTCACAAATAAAAGTCTAAGCTTGTTAAGTCAGGTAGCCTGTATGCTTCCTCTTCCTATCCATCCGCCTGGATACATCTCATCGGGATGTTCTGGCACATTAATTGAAAAATGTGCTAGACACCCATCGGGCTGCAGAAACAATTTTGCCTGGTTTCAAGGAGCACATCTTCCAATAAAACTGGCAAGTTATTTGTTAGAAACTCCAAGAAGACGTTACCAGTAAGAGACTGGTCAAAGAAATAGGGTCCAATAATTGTACCTCCTATTACGCCACACCATACATTAAGACTCCAACGTCCTTGATGTTGAACTTCTCGCATCCAGTGGGGGTTCTCGGTAGACCAATAATGTATATTATGCAAATTCACATTACCGTCACTATGAAAAGTAGCTTACTCCGTCAAAACAACTTGCGTTAAAAAATTAGGATTTTCATTGATCATGTCTAAAAGCCAATGGCAATGGCCCAGCCTCCGATCATAATCCTGCTCAGTCAGCGCATGATTCAAAACAATATGATAAGGGTGTAGTCTAAAAATCGAAATAATTATCATTATATATTCAAAAGGACATTGTAATAAAAATATGTTTATCTTCTGACATAATAGACGCATTATGTTATCGGATTTAAGTAACAAAGCTGTTTATTATACCACAAAGGGTGTTCACTCAAACTAGACGGTTACGTCATCAACAATTCATAAAGTTTAACTGTTACTACGTTGAAAGTTGAACAGTTCTGGTAATTTCAATGTTTTCAATGAAATTTGGGTAAAATAGTACTCATATACCAAAAATCAATTCTAAATTCGAGAAAGCGTACTTGTTATTGCTTTGAGAAGATTTTGGTGGTTGATGATGTGACTGTCTAGCTTGGGTGAACAGCCCATAGTGCGATAATGAGATTCACTATTGCACTATACTGCTACTATAACGAGAGACAAAACACAAATCTTTGGCTAACTAATTCAATAATAAATGAAAAACAAACGCTACATTAACACCAATGAAATTAAGTAAAAAATGTCAGTTGCATCGTATTGCAAATAAAATTTAAATCTTTTGAGGGACTTAAGTTTTAATGAATGCCAGCAGTTAAAGTTTTGTATCTTACTCGGATCATAAACGATCATTATGATAACACGACCTGTTATGACATCATAATTTTTATGACTGTCGTCTGATCATTTTCACAACCGTCATTATGATCCCTATGAGATAAATAACAATAACTAGTTTGAATTTAAAGATATAATAAGCTTACCTATACTCTTTCAAAATAGTTTTTTATTTAAGCTTCCAGTTTCACGTAAGTTTTGCACCAAGCGAGGAAAAACTCTTCTTTTGTAACGATGGAGATTCGGATACCGCATTGCATACACTCTTTCAGCAACTGCCGCATTTAGAAAGCACTCAAAGTAAACACCAATCATATCAACGACTTCATCATTTGTAAAAGGCATTTTTAATAGTTAAATTATATGCCAAAGAATTCAGAGTAACTAGTTTGTTGTTTCTTTAAAGTATTTTCTCTTTTTTCCAAAGCCTACCCATTCAAGTTTTAGAGAATAATTATTGGACCGAACGAATAACCTATAGTTGCGTTATGAATGCGTAACTAAGTCTTATTTTTAACCAAAAACTATAAAACTAAATTTGCAAATTAATAAATTTCAATCTTTAAATTAGTCAATGCTTAAATTGTTTTTGTTTATATTCCAGTTTTATAAGTTTTTCATTAATATCTCCGGTTAGACAAAAGATAGAGACTTGGGATTTTCACCACTTGCTTTGGCCTTTAGTCCTCTTTCTATCTATGTGGTAATATTTATATCAATGTTTTTAGGTTTCTTGAGAAAAATCATAAAATGTGTTAAATTTTTAAAAAGTGCCATATAGTGATTACAGTAACAATAACAATGGCATGGCTTACAATGCAGTTGATAGACCAAGAAATACTCTTTTAAATGACACTAAGTTCAATATTTTCCAATGAGGCGATCCCGAGATATTGCATTTTTTCCTAATCAATGTTTGCCTTATCCCCACCACTTTATCTGAAGGGTACGATAAAAATAGTCAAAACAAAAATTGTTTGTGATACACACGGCATTTATTTTCAGGTATTTTTAACACAGCTTATTTGGACATATTACTGAGATATCCTATTTTTTTCCATTTCCTCTTGGTGTTACGCCCCCTAGCGGGCATCTGACGAACTTGAAAATAATTTCCAACGAATTCTCTTCGCCACATTTACCAAAGATTTTTTCCCAAAGCTCTATGGTGAACGGTTTCCGAGATACAGCCGCTTACCTCGCTTAATTGGCCACCCGGTACATCAAATACTATATAATGACAATACGGGACACTCCTATGCTTTAGCATTGGTGATATTTGTAACAAGCACACTAGCGGCACCTCGCGTGAGGTACTGGCAACTGAGCGGGTAATTTGAAATGTATATTTTACCTGCATATTCTTAATTTAGACAATTGGTTTATTATAGATAAATATAAAAACTTGTACATGACAAAACTGTGAAAATTTTCTGATTATATAGTTATAAATAGAATTTGTATCAACAATCAGCTTGAAACCTAAATGAATTCATCGTGAATAATTCTGCAAATTCCTCTTACCCATAATCTTATTTCATTATAATTTGAAGTACTACCTTGAAACCGTCGTTAAACTACTATTTCAAGGGTATGTAAAGGAATATACTGAAAGCTGTTTCTGAGAATATTAAGTTACAATCTGTACTTACATATAAATAATTGATTTAGGTATAAATGGTAGTACAGTACTCAATTTGCTATTTCTCTACATGAAAACTGTGTTATTAATCTAATATTTTAAAATATGTAACTGATATACAGTAAAAGTCGAATATAACGACGACGAAGGGACCGTGAAATTTGCGTCGCTAAAACCGGACGTCGCTAGAAGCGACGGCCGGATTTTTTTCATACTTACTATTTTATAATTGATTATGTTCCTTTTTATAATAATGAGACCTATAAATCTATGTATACTACACACGTTCAAAAATAAAAAAATAACGAATGTGCACTCAACAATATTTATTACCTGTGTTTGAACAAAATGATAGATGTATGTATATGTACATAATTCATGTATGTTTGTACTTACATTATATCAGACCGCCATGGTCAATTTGTTACATTTTTATTTAAAAAGTCCGTTATTTTAGATTGTTTTTTAATTTGCGAATTGTAATAAAGTTTTTCCAATTTTTTCTCAATGGAGCACACTTGTTCTACTAATATCTCATGATCAACATTATTGTATGACAGATATTTTTGAATATTCTCAATAGCATTAAATGCATCTAGCGCAGATGGCGGTTGAAAATCATCATCGTGATCATCGTTAATGTCACTCGCACTGTTACTATCATCACCAATTATGTCCTCACACACCCTATCTACGATTTCTTGTTCAGTTAGGTAACCACACGTTTCCACTCCGTTGTCCACATTCACATATTCCACGAGTTGATCGTCGGTAAGTTCGAAAATTGCACTGTTCTTAACCCACAACGCCAATGGTATTTCGTCATCTTCGTCAAAGTCGCCGTCTTTGTCACCAACATTACTCAATTGTCCTTGTCCTAATCCTAATGATAGCTCATCAGCTTCTTCGTTTATATGACTAGAAAACCCAGCATGCTTGAAACAATTCGCTATTGTTTTTGCGGTGACTTTACTCCAAGCTTTGGATATCATCGTTATTGCGTCTATAAGCGTAACTTTCCACGTTTCATTCCAAACGGCGTATTCAATTAGCTTCATGACATACAGTTTCCGAAAATAGACTTTTAAGGCCTTAATGATTCCTTGATCTATTGGTTGCAGCACGGATGTAGTATTGGCTGGTAAAAACACTAATTTGATGGCTTGTAAATTTTCTATGTGAGGATGTGCGGGGCAGTTGTCTACAAGAAGCAAAAATTTTTTCTTGGATTTTATAAGTTTCCTGTCCCAATTTTGGATTATATTCTTAAATATTTCGGATGTCATCCATGCTTTCGTATTGTTTTCATACACAACCGGTAAGGACTTAACATGTTTGAAACAACGCGGGTTCTTTGACTTGTCTATAACACCAAGTTTCCGTTTTTCTGATCCCGTCATATTACAGGCAACCAAGACAGTGATCCGATCTTTGGACATCTTTCCTCCCGTACATTTTTCGCCTTTGAATTTTAAGGTCTTATCTGGAGTCATTTTGAAGAATAATCCAGTTTCATCCGCATTGAATATCTCTTCATCTTTGTAACCTTTCCGTATTTCTGGCCAAACCGTTTTCAGCCAGTTTTCTGGAACTCCTGCTGGAACACTAGCAGCTTCCCCGGAAATGTTCCCAAATACGATATTGTGACGTTGCCGGAAACGCTTTATCCAGCTTTCTGCACAATTGAAATCAATTTTCCCAAATAATCTGCCAAAATGAGTTGCTTTTTCTTGTAATATGGGTCCGTTTATTGGGATTCCTCGATTTCTCTGAGTGGTGAACCACTGTAGTAATGCAGCGTCGATATCTTCATGGTGCGATGTCTGCAACCGCTTATTTTTTAGTGCATTATTGTTAAATGCACCCTTTATTTTCTCTCGAT
Source organism: Tillus elongatus (assembly GCA_964006375.1). Classification (NCBI taxonomy): domain Eukaryota; kingdom Metazoa; phylum Arthropoda; class Insecta; order Coleoptera; family Cleridae; genus Tillus; species Tillus elongatus. Next base: position 150,723,815 of record OZ023262.1, read on the forward strand.
TCTTCCAAATCGTAGAAACAGTTGAATGCGATAATCCGAATTCATTCGCTACTTTTGCGTTAGATTCACCAGCTTCTAACCTTTGGATAATAAAACCTTTCTCTTCGACTGACAAGATTTTGCGTTTTGATGCCATCATTTTGTTTTATACACTTTACACGAAACGTAGGTAACAATATTTTAGCTCGAGCAGTCGCTACAAAATATGAACTCAAACTAAATATTTTTGCTGTGAAAAACACAGCCGCCCGCTATAATAATTGAGGGTTTATCAGTCGGGTGTTTTATTACTGTTAGTTGTTAGATATTATTCTCAGAATCTTAGTTCATTTTTGTACATGTGCACTTGTAAACTTGACCTCTAAGCCTCTAAATCCTGGACATTGACCAGGCTCCAAGTTATTTATTACAACAGCATCACAGCATAATAAGACATCTTATTATGCTGTGACAGCATCCTACATCTGTAAGCCATAAAATATCTTCCCCTTGTTCTTGTTTATGCCTGCTGTGATCCTAAATTCCACCATCAACACCTACCGCACCGCACGGGTCGTTATAACTGACCTATGAATGCAAAAATCAACAATTATTCCGCCGTTAAAAGCGACTGCGACGCTATAAGAGGCGTCGCTCTTAGCGACTGATTTTAACATTGTCGCTTATGGAAATTCTACCAGATGGTTGCAATTTACGACGTAACAACCGGCCCGTCGTTATACACGACGTTGCTATAAGTGACTTTTACTGTACTTAGTACATAATTAAGTAAGTGTGCAGATGAAAGATGAGACTAACTCTTACTTCGGTGAATAAATCTATTATAGTGCTGAATCTGCTATTTCTACTTGTCTCTTTAAAAACTTGTCTTGGGAAGATAATTAAAAGCCTTTACCAAGTAAAATAACTTTAAACGTGAAAAAATGTTACAATTTATGCCATACTGAAATAAAAAAGGACACAGAAGAAGATAGAAAAACAGTTTTCTTATATCATTTATTATTAATGCTAAACTTTTTTGCCTTCATTTTTTTTTGATGCACTGGAAGACAAGTTATGATTGAAGCCTTTCAACCACCCGTTTACGAAGTTTATCTATACATATTACACAATAAATTATCTTCTGCGAACTGTACATATTGGCATAAAAGTGATTTTGAATTTGTCTTCTGCTTCAACAAATTAATTCTTTTGGAAGTGACATTGAAATGTAAAATGCACCTTGTGTCTCCAATACTATATCCAAATCAGTTCTTTTTGATAACATTACCCTTTTCTTGCATCTATAATACAAAATTATCGTCAATCTGTGTTATAGTAATTGTTTAATATTAATTATTAGGCGATTTCGTAGAAAAAATTCGCTGGTAAAAGAAAACACAGAAAATCATATTCACGTTTCGCAATCCTTTGGAAACCTATGAAATATCTTTGATAGATTTAGCACGTTATAATTCGAACAATTATAGATTGCACACACCCAACCACTAACATTAATTGAAAAAAAATACACAGCTCAAACTTAATTATACGCAGTTAAACACCAGCAATTGCTAGTGTTACACGTTCTCGAACGACGTAACATCCGTACTATCCGCTAGGGGCACTGATATTCTTGAAACACGAAATCAGCCGGTGTGTCCTGTTTTGTCATTATAAAGCAGTGAAATAGTGTCTATTTATTTCACTGTTATAAAGTAATTGCTTGTTCCCTCTCTATATGTCATTGGGCGAGAGGTAATTCGTTGTTTGACAAATGTAAATGACAGATGACTCGTTTCTCGTCTGATCGTTTGACGTTTGACGTTTGTAGTTGAATGTTCGAGGTTTGTGCCAGGTTCATGAATTTAATTTAATACAAACCCAAAAAGTTGACGTGTATATTGTATTATTTTCTTTTAAATCCTTAAAAGTATATAAAAGGGACAGTGATGGTTGTAATAATAAAATTTTCGGTCATCATTTTGCTAGCAGTGCTTGAATTCTCAAACGCACTTTATTTTCACATCGCAGAAACGGAGAGAAAGTGCTTCATTGAAGAAATTCCAGACGAAACAAATGTTATCGGTAAGCACTTAAGTACAAAATCTTGCCTTATTGTCGCAGTTTGTTGGTTGACAATATAACTATTTCATTAAAGTGTGGTTTACGAAAGTACAAATAATTTCATGTTATAACACCAAATCATGTATAATTGTCGATTTAATGTCGAAATTAGTAGTCTTCGAGCTTCATCCAAAATAATAGGCGATCCTTAAGTAGACGGGTCCCGTCATTTAATGCATTGCGAGAGCGGTATTGCCGGTCGGTGCTTATTGCTCTAGAGGCCTGCCTGAACTGACCTTCCTAACCTACAGGGGTCAGGAAGGTCAGGTCAGGCAGCTCTTTAGGTCAGGAAGGAAATTGAGAGAGCAGCATTGCCGGACGGTGCCTATTACTCGCGAGAGGAAAGAAGAAGCAGCCCCCACACCCAATTATCACAGGTGATGCTGCTTTCGTTGTTGGGCTTTTCCTTCCCCTCTCACGACAAAACAAGCTGGCAACACTGCACACACTAAGCGAGCACTGCCGTCTACTTAAGGATTGCCTATTGTGCTAGATTATTACCTCAATGTGCTTAACTAACAGATAAATGAATGTTAAACACTGATGACAGATGACAAGTATCGATTCTGTGTCACTCACAGAATTACAAGTTCTTATTTGAGTTATTATTCGATTTTATAAATTGCTCAGATACTCAGAAGTCAACTGTTGAAGTTAGCCAATTATTCTCAACACCAGTTCTCTTAATGTCCTATTTATTTAAGGGTGGGATTTAGCCATCACTGTAGTATAGGAAAACGGGGCCTCCTTAAATTGTAATTATCTCAAGAAATAGTAGTTCTACGGGAACAATTTAAAAAGCTGTATAATCTAGACAAACCACAAATGGTGATTAATGTTCGCAAATTTCAAAAAATGTTGCTTCTTATTAGTTATAATTAATTGAAATTCACTTAAATATTCCAATGATATAGATAAGACTATATATATGAACATGTTCCAAAAGACATGACTTTGACTATTCATTACCTGCTGAAACATGTAAAGATTTGATTTCAATAAAATCTAAGTATGTAACCCGTCTAGTTTTTTTCAATTACGTTTTTATTAAATGTGTGCACAATACGTTTTCTACGGCTACCTGTGGCAAATTCAGTGCAAGTGCAACTGTATTGTCACTGTGCCAAGAGATGAGAAGTTTGGCAATTGTATCACAGATGGGGTCAGCATCGAATCCAATGACTGACATAAGCAGTGTTGTCAGTGTTATAAAAAACTCACTGAAATTGAATACTCTGATAACCATAAGCTTTTGACAAAGTAAAATAAATAAGGTAGTTAATAATCATGAAAATAATGGTAAAATTTGCCATTGACATTAATTTTACAATGCGTTATTTGACGAACAAGACTCAATCGGGTGCTTAAACATTAAGTTTTAATTTCTCAAATAAAGCATTTTATGATTCCCTGTGCAACAAGCTTACAAATTTTCTACAGAGAAAATCACACTTATAAAAAAAGTCTGGACGCAGCAAGTACGTTATTGCAGTGAATTTTCATAAAAACGTTTTTAATGGCAAATATGTCTTTTTTTAAAATAAAAGCATGGAATTTGGTATAACCTATATACAGGGTGAACCACCGGGAAGTGCATTATAGGAAAACCATCATGAGGAGAAATCTTAAAATTTGGTACTGTACTAATGCAATTGGGGGACACTCGGCTAAAATATTTTCGGACTAGTGGTATTTCCGGCTACACCGAAAGTAGCAGATGTCAACTTCCTTATATCAAATTGGACACCCAGTATATTGTGACATTTTGAGATTCCAAAATCACTGTGCCTTGAACAAGTCTGCACAGCAATTGGTCGGGTGAAGTTTGATATTGCTCTGTCTCAGGTCTAGGCTAACCGTAGATCAGTTGTCTTTTGCGGTCCAGAGCTTTACCCCCACACAAGATGTACTGGGCTGATTCCTCCCACCTTGCCCAATTAAAAAACAACGCTAAATACCTAGTAACTTAATCTAATCGGTTATTAGATATAAACTACTGGACCTGTGTGGTGGTCGATATTAGATGTATTAAAGGTCAGCTCAGAACTGGCATGGATCGGGGGAATTCGACTATCTAATTAAAACAAAGCATTGTTTAATCTATTTGAACTCAGCAGATTTTCCTGCCTAACGTACTCATCCAAGCCACTTGCAAAAGGAAGGTACTCACAGTATTTCATCAAAATCAGTCCATTATTTTTTGAGTTATAGGAGTGATGCGCGCGCACACACACACACACACACACACACACACACACACACATACATACACACACACACATATATATATATATATATATATATATATATATATATATATATATATATATATATATATATATATATATATATATATATATATATATATATATTGCTATGGTCTGGCTTTTTAATTAATGATTTGTTAATTACTAATTAGATGCTGATATTACATTAATTACTTCTAATCATAAATCTAATTTCTAATATATCTTTATATTAGTAATTTATACCGTTGGACGCCAGGCAACTCACTGTTTGCCAATATCATTATCTAATATACTTTTAATAAGCCAAAACCTGCAAATATTACCCCGTCAATTAGAAGATAATTTATTTTACTCACTTACCGTCTTAATTACTTTTAATTTCCATTTGCTCAGCCCTCTCAGGATTTTAAGGATTCAACTTGTTTTTATTTTTATTTTTTGGTAATTCTTTTGTATAATTGGTCTTTGCTAATTACTTGGTCTTTTTCTATTTTAATTATGCATTACCACTTCTATTATGAAGGCCAGGAGATTTAAATGAAAATCTAATTATACAAAGTTAGGCATCTTTAATGGTGATTACCCATTGAAATTAAAATTCACAAATAATAAATAACAAATTAAGGGACAGATTAGTTGCATAATATACTATAATAGGTTATTAATAACAGAAACATATTATTCAGTATCAAATCACTTACATTGTTTTATACAAAGTTAGGCATCTTTAATGGTGATTACCCATTGAAATTAAAATTCACAAATATTAAATAACAAATTAAGAGACAAATTAGTTGCATAATATACCATAATAGGTTATTAATAACAGAAACATATTATTCAGTATCAAATCACTTACATTGTTAGAACCAGAGATTTGGCTTGTTAATTATCGGTCACCTTACACATTCCTGTACACCATGTCCACAAAGATGGTATTTGGATTCTTTGATTGCATTGTTAGAACCAGAGATTTGGCTTGTTAATTATCGGTCACCTTTCACATTCCTGTACACCATGTCCACAAAGATGGTATTTGGATTTCTTTTATGAAATTCTGTTGTTTTGGTTGATTAGCTTTAACTGTTTTATTTATTTTCAGTCATTATCTTCTTGCTTAACTACCCCTGACAACTATATTATTACCAGGCACCTCTCCTGTGGACCAGGCATCTTCTACCTGTTCACTCCTCAACGTTCTCCAGCTGAATACCTATTTTACTGTCTCTCGGCTGTTTTGCCTTCGACCTCTCAACCGGTTCTTCTCGACTATCAATCTCACCACAAGTCTCTTATCACTAGATAGCAAACCATACAAAAAATTGTTTGTTTCACTTTTTCTTGCTTTTTATTTCACGATATCTACTGCATTATCAATATATTTTACTTTAACTTAATACTAATTCTTATAAAATAACAACATAAAACCTCTTTAGATTTCCATTTAAATTACATTCCTTTAGTTCTATTGCACTACTAAAATAATTTGACCATTATTTCTTAATATTATTATTCTAATTTCTATCCTATGTCTATACATAGCAAATTCCCCCAAAAGAAAATTAAACTTTTCTGCTAAGACAAATTAAATTTTGTTTAAATTAAACATTCATAACATTAATATATATTCAAATTTATAATTCAGGGTATTTGTACAAATGCTCTATATTAAATACCCCCCGTATCCTATCATTGTCAGTTTCTTTCAGCACATAACTATTTTCTGGGTTTTCATTCTCTATTATGAATGGTCCCTCATTTCTTGGCAACAGTTTTTTGGGCATATGTCTTTTCCCCCTTCTACTTTCTTGAAAGACTATCACAACCAGATCACCTTTTTTAAATTTCACCTTTTTCTTAATTTGTTCTTGTATCTTACGCTTATATTTTTCTGCTTTATCTAATTCTTTCAAAATTATTTCGACATGTTGTTGACGTTCTTCCATACTTTCGGAAAAAATTAAAATATCATCAATATAATGCAAGGCAAAATTTTCATATTTATCTAACAATTGATGTATAGCCCTAACTAACCCACTACAAGCAGACTGAATCCCAAACGGGATTACCTTAAACTGATAAACAACACCATTTATGGAAAATCCAGTGTATTTTCTACATTCCTTTTGGAGTGGAATCAACCAAAAACTGTGTTTAAGATCTATTTTTGTAAACACAGATGTTGGTGTAATATTTCCAAAAATTGCATCTATTGCTAATGGACTTTCATATTGGGGAATTGAATACTTGTTAAGATTTCTTGCGTCCAAACATATGCGTAGCTCGCCATTAGATTTTTTTACTATAACAATGGGATTGATAAATTTCGTATTACTTCTTTCTATTATACCGTTTTCAAGCATTTGTTCTATTTCCTTTGAAATTTCATTTCTATATTTATAGGGAATTGGGTATGTACGTACTTTATAATCTTGTGTATTTTGAACTTCAAATTTATGCAAATAATCTTTGGCAAAACGATTTTCTTTTGTGAATAATTCCTTATTTTCTTCTAATAAATTCTTAACCATTTCTTTACATTCATTTGGACATTTTTTGTGGTCAAATTCATTCATATAATTTTCTCTTTTATACCACACAATTTCTTCATCACTATTTTCTTCTAGCCTATCTAATTTATCATAACTTTTTTTATAATCATAATTATCTTTAAATGTTCTTATCTTTTTAACCATTATTTTATTTTTCATTATATCTTCTTTATCTTTAACTAACTTCATCTCTGTAATTTCATTCCTAATTATAACTATTTTCTTTTTATAATCTAATATAAATTCATACTTTGACATATCACTACCACATAAAATATCTACTTCCATATTTTTTATAACAAACAATTGCACCATAATTTCTGTTTTGCCATCGATTTTAATCCCTATATTAATTACTTGATTTATTTCTGTTATTTTCTTATTATTCACCCCTATAATCGATATTTTCGGAATTCTAACTATTAAATTATTTAAATTGTTTTTGTCAACAAATGCTTGATTTACTAAAGAAATTTCTGACGCGGTATCTAATAAAATTTCAACATCATTGTTATTTATTTTCCCCCTTATGTAAATTAAATTACTTTCGTTACAGTCCTGACTTTTATTTTCATTCAAATTTATAAATTCCACTGGATGTTCGTATAAAATATTCGTTTTTTTAATTTTACAATTTTGTTTACTATTATCGGGCTTTAATGTTGTTTCGAGTGTGGGTTTTACTGAAAATTTTGTGCTTGTCTATCTTGTATGAAATTGGGTACATGTTCCAATGGTGGTATTGGGTTTTCCTGTTTAATTTCTGCCCTCCCTTCACTTTGATTAGGGACAGCCTGTTTATTTTCTGCACGGTTCATACTGTATACCTGTGCGTTTCTGGACATATTGTCGCCATTGCTTGGAGGGTTTGGTACACTTATTCTACTATTCCAATATTGATTTCTGGGTGGATCCTCATCCCTTCTCGGCGGATAGGGACGATTATTATTACTACTATTTACATTGGCGTTATCAGTACTGTTGTTATTGTTAGGCCTCTCATTTTTATTGTAATTATTATTATTTCTATAATTGTTATTATTATTATTGTAATAGTTCTGCCTAAATTGTTTTTTTCTAAAATTTTGTTCCCCACTTTTTCCATTATTCCTTTCACGGCCACTATAGTCTATATTTTGGTCTGTATAATTTTGGTTATTTTCTTCTTTACTCCGCCTACTTCGTTCAATTCTAGTCAAGTAGTTCAATAGCTGATCCAAGCTTCTTATGTTCTGGATAGCTATTGTTTCACTTATCTGAGTGTCAAAATGTCTAGCTATGTACATAATTATTTCCTCCTCAGACATTTTCAGATCGAGATGTTGGGCTATATTATACAAAGTCAAACAATAATAATTATAATCTTTATCCCTTCTGCTATTATACCTGCCAAAATATAGGGTTTCCCGGAACAAACTTTGATTATGTTCCCCCCAATAAAATTTCAAAAATTTTTCTTCGAATGCCTCAAAATCCTGAATTTCGTTTTCCTTTGTTGAAAACCATAGTAATGGACCACCTACCAAATTTGCTTTTATTATGCTATTCATATCCTGTATGCTATGTACACCTTCGACTTTATTCTTAATATTATTTACAAATACTTTAGGGTGTAGTTTCCCTATATTCCCGTCAAACTGTAAACATGGGTTGTTACCACCGGGTGCACTATACCATATCCTGTCAGGTACAGGCATGGACTTTAGCATTTCTGACTTGGCTTCTTTCCAAATTTGTTCCTTTAATTTCTCCACATTTTCTTCATTTATTGTCTTCATTTTTATGTCTACTGATTGGATGATGTTCTCCACCCTTTTTACCTCATTGTTTCTTGTGTTTGATTCATCATACAATTTGTCATGGAGCATTTGGATTCCTTCATCCAATTTTCTGTCATATTTTTCTTGATAAAGCTTACAGTTTTCTTCTAAATTTTGCACATCTGCTTGTACATGATATATATATATATATATAACCTTTGCATTTCTTCTCAAATTCCTCCTGTTTCATGTCCACTTTCTTCAAAACCACTTCTTGATTTTGTTGCATTGTCATTTTTAGCGCCTGTATACTAGATTCAGTCTTTTCTTCTAATCGTACAATATCTTCCTTAAGTTGTCTTACGCTTTTTTCAGTGTGTTTGATTATATCTTTCTTATTCTCTTCATTTTGTTTCTTATTTTCTTCTAATTTGTTCTCCATTTTGTTTGCCATATCTGCTATATCTTTCTTTATCATTACTGCTAATTGTTGTAATAGCAATGTATTTGCATCCTCTTTGTTCGGACGCTCAGATTGAGACGGACTTTCTATCATTGTAATGTTTAACTCTTTTTCTTTCTCCATCATCAAGGTCTCTTCTTCCTGTGATGAGTGTCCTTCCTCTTCTTTTTCATTGATCTCTTTCGGTGATCTCCATTCCTTAAATTGTTTTGGAATTTCTTCTATTTCCTCTTCCCTAATGGATTTTCTTGCTTCTACTTGTTTTCTTTCCTGAGACATTTTATTGTAGGTTGACAAATATTAACGGTCTGTTATAGGTTTTTTTATATTTGTTTCCCCAAAACTATTATTTTTGATTAAATTTTGCTTAAAATATTTCAATCTCTATTTTTATTTTCATTTATTTTACTATTTATAACGTCTTAAACAGGGTTTTCTAACGCGTAAAATTTATCTAATGCTCTTAAAATTTATCTAACGTTTCTAATACAATTTTTAATGTTTCTAACATTTTTCTAATTTTTTCTAATGCTTCTAATATTTTTCTAATATTTCTATTTTTTTTCTTATGTTTCTAATATTTTTCTAATACTTTAGTGTTTTCTAATTTTTTTAAATTTTTTCTAATACTTTAATTTCCCCTACGTTAATTAGCGTCATTTTAGCTGTTATACTTGTCCCACGTTCTTGGGTATCATATTGCTATGTTTTTGTGAAGCCACCAATTGTATGCTTTTTAACTAATTATCTATTATTTTACCAATGTATCAAAAGTAATTATGTCTATTATTATTCCAATAGTGCTCTATTTTGTTTTTATTATTGCCCCACGTTGGTTGGGCCATTTTGCTATGGTCTGGCTTTTTTAATTATTGATTTGTTAATTACTAATTAGATGCTGATATTACATTAATTACTTCTAATCATAAATCTAATTTCTAATATATCTTTATATTAATAATTTATACCGTTGGACGCCAGGCAACTCACTGTTTGCCAATATCATTATCTAATATACTTTTAATAAGCCAAAACCTGCAAATATTACCCCGTCAATTAGAAGATAATTTATTTTACTCACTTACCGTCTTAATTACTTTTAATTTCCATTTGCTCAGCCCTCTCAGGATTTTAAGGATTCAACTTGTTTTTATTTTTATTTTTTGGTAATTCTTTTGTATAATTGGTCTTTGCTAATTACTTAGTCTTTTTCTATTTTAATTGTGCATTACCACTTCTATTATGAAGACCAGGAGATTTAAATGAAAATCTAATTATACAAAGTTAGACATCTTTAATGGTGATTACCCATTGAAATTAAAATTCACAAATAATAAATAACAAATTAAGGGACAAATTAGTTGCATAATATACCATAATAGGTTATTAATAACAGAAACATATTATTCAGTATCAAATCACTTACATTGTTTTATACAAAGTTAGGCATCTTTAATGGTGATTACCCATTGAAATTAAAATTCACAAATATTAAATAACAAATTAAGAGACAAATTAGTTGCATAATATACCATAATAGGTTATTAATAACAGAAACATATTATTCAGTATCAAATCACTTACATTGTTAGAACCAGAGATTTGGCTTGTTAATTATCGGTCACCTTACACATTCCTGTACACCATGTCCACAAAGATGGTATTTTGATTCTTTAATTGCATTGTTACAACCAGAGATTTGGCTTGTTAATTATCGGTCACCTTACACATTCCTGTACACCATGTCCACAAAGATGGTATTTGGATTTCTTTTATGAAATTCTGTTGTTTTGGTTGATTAGCTTTAACTGTTTTATTTATTTTCAGTGATTATCTTCTTGCTTAACTACCTCTGACAACTATATTATTACCAGGCACCTCTCCTGTGGACCAGGCACCTTCTCACCACAAGTTTCTTATCACTAGATAGCAAACCATACAAAAAATTGTTTGTTTCACTTTATCTTGCTTTTTATTTCACGATATCTACTGCATTATCAATATATTTTACTTTAACTTAATACTAATTCTTATAAAATAACAAGATAAAACCTCTTTAGATTTCCATTTAAATTATATTCTTTTAGTTCTATTGCACTACTAAAATAATTTGACCATTATTTCTTAATATTATTATTCTAATTTCTATCCTATGTCTATACATAGCAATATATATATATATATATATATATATATATATATATATATATATATATATATATATATATATATATATATATATATATATATATAAATTGATACTGACTCCGGATATGGGTTCTAGGGGTCCTAGTTTGCGCTCATTTGAAGAAATGTTTTCAAAATTCAAAAGTCGCGATCTCCTCATTAGTGATTTTTTATAAAGAAAATTCACAAATTATCTAGAAAAAAAAGGAACTAAGAATATCTTCACACTTTTATTATGACCTAATCACATTAGGTTTGTAACTTATATTGAAGTAAAAAGGAACATAATTGAATTAAATTGTTGTAATGGTTCATCCACTAATTTTTAGTTGCTAATGCCTATACAATGTTACAAATATTATGGTAGGCGTAAATAAGTAAGTATAATATATGTATGTACTAATTTTGCACTACAGTAAAGAGATTGGATATGACTGCAAATTTATGGGTTGTATGTTTCGCTTTTTAATTTTTATAAAAATAATGATATATATATATATATATATATATATATATATATATATATATATATATATATATATATATATATATATATATATATATATATATAACTACAGGTCAATTACAAAACAATAATAATTTTTTTATGAAATTTGGCAAGGGTACTCATATAATATTATATTTTCTACGAGTTCGTTAGCCAGCCCAAGCGCACCAGTTTTTTAGTGAAAAATTATCTTTTCGGAAAATGTATATCTGAATAAAACTTGGTAGGCAAATTGCATTGACATAGACTATAATACTATTCGCCAAATTCTAAGTTTTTAGCTGAATAAAATTTGAGTCATGGGCATAAATATTTTCCCCCATGAGGCCAAAGAAGGATACAAGGACTCAAACTTTGTGTATGGTAAATAAAGTTTTTTTTCACAGCCAAATAAGTTATCCAGTGCTAAGAGGCCGAAAAATAGCAATACACCAGACATACATTTTGTTCGGAAAAAACAAAACCATAGTGACAAATTTCTTAAATTTATATAGCGGCTATGATTAAGATGGCTACTATTGCTGTGGTGGTCGGGCTCGTTACTACGGAATGATGCGTGACCGTGTGCCATAGATTTTCTTGGAGATGGTCCTTCTCTTGTTCTTCCGGAGCGATGTCCTTCAAATCGTCATATGGTCGGACTACTGCTTCTTGGGAAATTGTCACTGGACTGGTTAATGCCCCTGGTAATGTTAAATTTGTTGGTACTGGTTTCACGAATCCACCTATAATAGGCACTCCCTCTATCTGTTTGAGAGTTACCACCATAGTTTTTGTCTCAATGATACAGTCTTGGGATATGGATATTATGCCGGATCTTAACTTCTTCCCTTTGGCCATTACATATGATTGCAATTCTATATTTTCTTGGGTTTATAAACATCTATGAGTTTCTTGTGTAAAGTTGCTTCCAGATTGTTGACTTGACTGCCTGGTGATGGATGGGACATGTGGTTTTGTCTACTCTCTGGTATATCTCATCTATTATGCAGTTGTGGCTGCTTTCTATGCTTCTTACCATATCTGGTGAACACACATATAGGTTCTTGGATATTGGGATGCTGTGTGTTAATTCATTGTCGGTTATCTGAAAGTATCATTGCATGTTATAATCCACTCCTAGAATTTGGTTGGGTACTTCCATTGACCAATATGTTTCGTTCTCAACCTTATACGGAATCGGAGTGACCTTTATTAACATAAATTGTCTTACCTCCGTCATTGTGAAGTAACTGTACAGATGAATATATTTTTCACTGTGACTGATTTCTGAACGTAATATTGGATATGAAATAATCTCCAGGTGCTCTGGCAGTTTTCTCGTTGCAGCACTTATTATTTTATCAATGTGCGCCGGTGAAAGAACGTCGTAAATGTTGGCTTGGTTCACATGTATGTTTAGCAAGCTTCTGTAATGATGAGTGAGTTCATCTAGATACCGGTCAGCTATCTGATATACACTCAGTATGTGAATATTTAATGAGTTTTTGTCTACTGCTTTGTACCAAGGCTTCATGTTGTTGATGGCTTCTATGCATTGGTTCAACTTGGACTCGAACTGTTTTAGTGTATGGTATATTCTTTTCTCTGTATCATTGAACCTTGATAACGATGGAAGCATCAGCCTCATTTGATGATGAGATGCTGCAATTAGTTCCTGTTCATTGAACCTTGATAACGATTGAAGCATCAGCCTCGTTTGATGATGAGATGCTGCAATTAGTTCCTGTTGATTTTTGTCTAATTGATCTATGTCCTTGTATACGTCGTCATTTGCCCCAAATACGGATGTTGGGAGTTGTCCAAGGATTCCTCTTTTCTCCCTCTTCCGAAAAGCAGTATCTCACGCTGCTTTTATCCATGATAGTTCAACCTGTTTTACTTTGATTTGTGTCATTAATAAGGCACAATCAATAGCATCTGAGGAAATGTGTTTGTTTTCCTTGCAAAACTCTCCCAACTCAACAACAATCAGCCTCGCCGACTGTGTGTCGTTCACAAGTTTCTCTTCTTCTAACCTTGTTTTGATTCTGAACGTTCCTCTCTCAATTTTTGCATATGCACTATGTTGACTGTAAAACTCTGACTGGGAGTACTGAATGTGATACAACGTTGTTTTTACTTTTCTACGTAGCGGCCATTGTTTTATTAATACCATAGGACATGCGTGTACTATCTTCTTCTTGAATTTCCATTTATATTTATGCTTCAATTCGTGAAAATATTCTTTATACCAAGTGTCCCAAAAATATTGGTGAGTTGCTTTTGTTGATAAGCATACAAATATGACTGGATAGCCCTTGTAAGATTTGTAACCTCTCCCCCTTGTAGCTCGTACCTGAATCGGACCTGCATAATCCACCTCAGTGTGTGTAAATGCCTGGGTGGCTGTAATTCTTGCTGCTGGCAATTGACCCATCAACTGCTCTGCTGTTTTGGCTTTTGTTTGTATATTAAGACAAACCATCAACTTTCGCTTTTTCCTTTCTTCTAATAGTTCTTGAGACCTCTCTATTTTAATGGGGTAGTCTGGACCTTGCAACCATATTGGCTCTTGCCACCATAGTGACAAATTTCTTAAATTACTTGAGTGTGCCTCTGGGTATAAAATCTGTACATAGTTCTAACCTTGGAAATGTGGTTTCCGTCTTTAATGGACCTACTTTCGATTTGGCTGTTAGTAATGATATGCAGCTTTTACCTTCTTCGTTGGTCACTTTGACGTAAATTACTGCACCATATGTGACTTCAGATGCATCGGCGAAACCATGAATTTCTATTTTTGATTTCTTCGTTGTGTTTACCCACCTTGGTATTGCTATTTCATTGATTTCATGAATAAAGTGGATCCATCTCTTTTGAATGTTTTTTTTTTTTTTTGTTCCCTCAGGGCTCGTCCGCGGCCTTGCCGCCCCGATAGCACCGCAACCCTTGGTTGATTGTGCATACCCCTAGTCTTACTCCACCCATTCCAAAATCACTGTGCCTTGAACTAGTCTGCACAGCGATTGGTAGGGTGAAGTTTTATATTGCTCTGTCTCCGGTCTAGAGTGACCGTAGATCAGTTGTCTTTTCCGGTCCAGAGCTATACACTCGCACAAGATGTGCTGGGCTGATTCCTCCCCCTCGCCGCAGAGTCTGCATGCGAGGTCCCCTTCGAACCGCCCCATTTTATGTAGGTGTTTCTTGACGGCCATGTGTCCCGTCAAGAGACCTGTTGTGTTTCTGAGCTGTCCTCTGCTAAGGTTTAGCAGCTCCACAGCTCTCTTTGAACTGGGTCCGTCAATTATTGACTTCCCATGTCTGAGCCCTGGACAGTCCGCCCAGTACACCTTGTGTTGGTTTCTGACCCAGGACTTAATGGCTCCCCTGGCAGTGCTCTTTGACACGCCCAGAGCCGGTTCTGGTCCCATAAATGGTTCTGCTGACCCCCTCTTTGCGAGACTGTCAGCTTCTTCATTGCCTTTGACCCCCGAGTGACCCGGCACCCAGATGAGGGTCACCTCATTCTGCCCAGCCAGGTCGCTCGTCTCGTCTCGGCACTCACTCACCAGCCAGGAATTTACCTGTGGGCTACTTAGTGCCTTAAGGGCTGCCTGGCTGTCTGTGGCTATGAGGATCCGCTTGTTGGTGTAGCCCCTCCTCTTGTTCTCCCGCACACAGTGCAGGATGGCGTACATCTCGGCCTGAAACACCGTTGCATGGGCTCCGAGGGAAATACTGTGACTTACCCTCGGTCCTTCCGAGTAAACACCTGCCCCCGTCCCACGCTCCCCGCCAGATCCGTCCGTGAACCAGACGAGCGCGTCCCGTGGTATGCCCGGTGTCTCCTCCCGCCATGCCCCGCGATCAGGGATTTCCACTGTGAAGTTGTTTTCCCTGCACATTCGCGGGCTCGCGAAGTCTGACCTCATTTCAAGCATGGGTTCCTTCACGATCTCCTGAATTTTGCAGTGGCCCCTGAAGCCTGGGTTGATCTTCAGTCTACCATTGCAGGCTAGTCTGTATAGTCCTAGCCTGGCCTCTCCCATAATAACGAAGTGTAGGGGGGGTAGATCCAGCAACACCTCCATGGCGGCTGTTGGGGTTGAAGACATGGCCCCTGTGATGCCTAGGCAAGCCATCCTTTGGATCTTGCCTAGTTTTTGTTTGGCACTGGATTGTGTCACCTTAGGCCACCAGACCAGTGCCGCATATGTTAACGATGGTCTGACCACCCTTGTGTACAGCCAGTGGGCCATACTAGGTCTTAGTCCCCACGTTTTTCCATATAGCCGCCTAGTGACGGCTAAGGTCATGACTGCCTTACGCAGTATTTTTCCAATGTGACCATTCCAGGTTAGCTTAGAGTCCAATACGACCCCAAGATATTTTACCTCCCTGGCCATTGGAACGCTCCTACCGTATAGAGTGAGAGTTCTGTGGCTTTCACACTTCCTCCTCCTCGTAAACGGCACGACGGTTGCTTTCTCGGGGCTCACCCCGAGCCCTTGATCAACCGTCCACCCTTCCACCACTTTCAGTGCAGTCTGCATACGCTCCCACACTGCCTGTGTGACCTTTCCTCGGACTATGATGACAATGTCGTCCGCATAGCCCTGTACCTCATACCCCCCTCCCGAGAGCCTCCCCAGCAGGCCGTCCACGACTAGGCACCAGAGCAAGGGAGACAGAACGCTCCCCTGCGGACACCCCGCCGCGACCCCCGCCAGCAGAGTCCCTCCCGCGAGTGAGGTGAACACCGCCCTGTCCCTGAGCATGGAACCGATCCACCTGCAGCAGGTCTCCTCTATTCCACGCTCCCGGGCAGCTGCCAGAACCGATCCGAACGAGGTGTTGCTAAAGGCCCCCTCTATGTCTAGGAAGGCCCCCAGCGCCACCTCCTTGTTCTCCAGCGTATTCTCCAGTTTCAGCACCAGTTGGTGCAGTGCTGTTTCTGTTGAGAATCCTGCTCTGTATGCATATTGTCCGCAGTGTAGAGGATATGCTTCCAGTACACCGCCCCTAATGTGCCGGTCGAGCAGTTTTTCCACTGTTTTCAGCAAGAAGGACATGAGACTTATTGGCCTCAGGGACTTTGCCTGGTCTGTTGGACGCCCAGGTTTAGGAATAAATACAACCCTGGCCAGTCTCCATGCCCTCGGAATGTACCCCAGAGCCAGGCTGGCCCTCATAATGAGGGTAAGCACCGGCGCCAGTATATCTATCCCCTGTTGGAGCATGATGGGCATTATTCCATCAAATCCCGGCGATTTGTATGGCTTAAAGCTGTTAATGGCCCATCTGATTTTGCTCCAGGTAACCACCTCTTTAGCGACTGTCCAGTCTACTCTAGATGCCCGCCTATAAGGCGCCTCTATTTCTGAGTGTTCCCAGTCCGGAGGTGATTGGTTTATTATGTTACAGCCGGGGAAGTGCGTCTGGAGTAAAATTTCCATAGTTTCCTCCCCCGAGCTTCTAAAGCCTCCCGTGGGTGTTCTAAGGGAGCCTATGTTAGTCTGAGGGCCCTTAGACAGGATCTTGTGTAGTCGAGCACTCTCGGACGTGTTTTCCACTTCTTCGCAGTGCCTCCTCCACGACTCCTTCTTGGCGTCCCTCAGTCTTTTGTTATAGGTCGATAGGGCCTGTCTATACTCATCCCATGCTCCCGACCTTTTGGCCGCGTTAAACAGCTTACGAACCTGCGTCCTCCGTTGCCTGAGGTCCTCGTTCCACCATGGGACGTTCCTGGTGGACACCCTCATTTTCAGGGGGCAGTTGGCGTTATAGGCCGAGGTAATTGCGTCTCGCAATTGGACTGCTGCAATCTCGAGGTCTATTGAATCCCTTATGGCCCTCTCAACCCCCCGCAGTTCCACAGCTAGGTCTGCCCTGTAGGCTTCCCAGTCCGCCTTGCGGGGGTCCCGGTACCATACCGTTTCTCTTTCGACTTTGGCGATTTCAAACCGGATGTATCTGTGGTCTGAGCTACTCACTTCCCCAGACACAGCCCAGCTTTTAACAAAGTCACCCAGAAACTGGGTGGAAACTGTTAGGTCTAAAACTTCCTCACGCCGTGTTGTGACGAATGTCGGTTTATTACCTCTATTCAATATGTCTAAATTAAATTTCATAAAGAATTGTAAAAGTGCCTCACCCCTAGAGTTTGTGTCCGAGCTACCCCACAACTCATGGTGCGCATTCGCATCCATGCCGATGATGGTCTGCCATCCACCTGCTCTGCTACCCACCATCAGCTGCTCCAATTCGTTGGGTGGAGGAGGGTCCGTGCTGTCCCCTGGCAGATAGGCTGACGCGACAGTAATGTCCCTCAGCCCATCCGCTCCTCCACATCGGATTTTGATCGTTGCCAGGTCCCTGGAACAGAAATTCATTAGAGGGAGAAACTCTATCCCTTCCCTGACAAAAATGCAGGCCCTCGGATTCTCGCTGGACCTGCTGTAGATGAGCTTTCCATTAGCTCCGCCGAGTCCCTTGATCTCTCCTTTGTAGGAGTACGGTTCCTGGATGAGGGCCACATCCGTGTTCCTCAGAGCCATTAGTAGTCCGGCCGTGGCTGCCCTACTGTGTTGGAGGTTGACCTGAAGGAACCTAAGTCCCATTAACCCTTAATTGCTTCCCCAGTGGGCGGAAGCTAACCCTTCCCATGCCCCAGAATGCCTTGAAGGAGGTTCCTTCAAGGGCTCTGTAAGATGTCGGGTCGATCGAGAAGGCGAGCGTCTGTCCTTTCTCCTCTGCCTTCCTGCTTAGAACCGACCAGTGTTGCGTCCCCAGTTCAGGGTTCTGGATCTTAAGTCTGCTGATCACCGTCTCCTGCGGGACGGTGTCAGGGATCCGTACGAGGACCTTGCGTCTCTTTGGGAGTTCCTTGGGGTCGACGGCTGTCAAGTCCGCCCCCTCCCAAATCTGACCGAGGCCCCCGATCGTTTTCCGCAGCCAGTCCCGCGACTGCGGGCCGGCACAGGTTATCCAGAGGATGCCCCCCGTCAGGCGCGTCCGGTGGAACTGAGGCGGGCTCTCCCCTTCCTGAAGAGAGTCCACTGCAGCTACCACCGCAGCCTGGATCAGGTCCGCCTTCCCCTGGTCTAGCGTGACCTCAGGATGGCGTCTGTCAATCACCGCCATCCCGAGGCCCTCCGCAGCCTCCCTGTAAGAGCCAGTCTGCGCCGGTGTTCCGGCCTTAGTTCCTTTGGGAGGTCTGTCTGTAGTAGGCGTGCTAGAGCCAGAGCGCGGCGTCTTCCGACTCGCACTCTCCTCTTGCGCCTTTACAGGCACCCTGGCCCTTTTGGAACGTCTGTCTGTAGTGGGCGTGCTAGAGTTCGAGCGCGTCCTCTTCTGACCCGCACTCCCCTCTTGCGCCTTTACAGGTTTCTCGACCGTCCAGGTCCCGGCCGCCATTTTTTGCGCCCTCCGGAGCTTCTTTCTTTGCGCCCCGGAAAGACACTTGGACTGCCGGGGCAGTCCCTCTACTCTAACAGTAGAGTCCTCACTGGTGGAGGGGCCCCCGGAGTCCGCGGAGCTCGCCGCCCTCCGGTGGGACCCAGCCTCCAGCTTGGGTGTCGGGGACAGGTCTCTGGCCGAAGCTACCCCCTGATCCCCGTATCTACGCCGGTCGTGGGACCTCCAGAGTCCGCTGCCGCACCCTGGCTCGTCTCCGTTTCCGGGATAGACTCAAGGCTCAAGTCTGTAGCCGGAGCCACTCCTCGAGCCTCATTGGTTTTGGTTTTATATGTATTTATAATCTTCATGTTGTTCCCACGAGAATGGGGGAAATACTGTCCACACCATCAGAACCCCCTGTGTGGTGCAAGGCGGGTTACTCTGGAGGGTTGCCTGGTACTCCAGAGGTTCCGTTCACGACACCATCGCCCTGGTGCCATCCATCCATAGGCACGGGTCACGTGACACCGTAGATTGGGGGAGTTTAGTTCGACCTCCTTGTCTAGATCCGTCATGTTTAGTTATTAGCAGGGTCACCTCGTGCAGGATGCGGATTTTTACCGCGCATGACGGTCTTGGGGAAAGCTTCATCGGGAGTTTATGTTGTTATTTCCACTTCCTCAGCTTGCCCCCTGGAGTCCTTTGGCCCGCGACTCCTTAACCCCCTTTTGAATGTTAGTGGGTATTATTTCGTCCCACCCTGACTGATTCATCCACAGTTCCTGAATTATCAGCTTGCCTTTGATTAAAACTGGAGATAGCCACTCCAATGGGTCAAATAACTTGGCTATCACAGATAATATTGCCCTTTTTGTTTCTTTCTCTGCACATTTTAAATCTAGTTTTAATTTGAATGTGTCTTCCCTTGGTGCCCAATAAATACCAAGAGACTTGTCTATACCATTGTCTGGCAGCTGCAATGTTTTTTCATTCTGTAATTAGACTTTTTCTAATACACAAACCCTGAAACGTTATATTACTTGAGTTTTAACATAAAATATCAATTTTCACCAAATTCAGCACAGAATACCAGATTTTGATTAAATTAAAAGTGTTCTAATAAATAAACGTTATATTACTCGACTTTTAAAGACAAAATGTCAATTTTCACCAAATCACCCCCCATTTATCCCCTATCCTCTGGAGCGATTTTACCTGAAAACAATCTGAACCGTTAGTTTGTCGGGTGCTAAATGTGTACCAAATTTGAAGACGATATCTCAATTCGTTCTAAAGTTATCGTGGCTACAAACAGACGCACACACAGACCGACAGACAAAAAAAAATTCGTTCCCAAATGATCTTTTCTATAGGTTTTGAACCTTGTTACGACGTTTAAGTGAAAAAAAAAAATTGAAATTTTTGTCGCCGATGTGATACTTCCACACGTTATGACGATGTGGAGGTAAAATTGGTACCTCACATAACAATTACTTCCACATCTCCACAACATGTGGAAGTATCACATCGGCGACAAAAATTTCAAATTTTTTTTGCTTAAACGTCTTAAAGTATCAAAACATATAGAAAACATGATTTGGGAACGAACAATTTTTTTGTCTGTGGATCTGTATGACTGTTTGTAGCCACGATAACTTTAGAACGAATTGAGATATCGTCTTCAAATTTGGTATACGGTTAGCACTTGACAAAAGAACGGTTCGGATTGTTTTTGGGTAAAATCGCTTTAGGAGGTAGGGGATGAATGGGGGGTGATTGGGTGAAAATTGAGATTTTTTCGTTAAAACTCCAGTCATATAAAGTTTTAGGATTTATTTATTAGAAAACTTTTAATTTCATCAAACATCTGGTATTCTGTGCTGCAATTAAATTAGGGGTTAAATGTGCGGGGTGGAATATTGTTGATAAAAATTCGAATTTTTTTTTTTGCTAAAACGACGTAAAAAGTCTCAAAACATATAGAAAACTTTATTTTGGAAAGAAAATTGTTTTGTTTGTCGGTCTGTCGGTATGTATGTCTGTCTGTTAATAGGCGCAATAACTTTCGAACCAATTGAAATATCATCTTCAAATTTGGTATCCAGTTAGCACCCGAATGCTTCGAATTGTTTTTGGGTAAGATCGCTTCAGGGGGCAGGGGATAAATGAGGGTAAAAATTGACATTGTTTTCGTTAAAAGTCGAGTAATAAAACGTTCCAAAAGTTTATGGGTACAGGAATACGAATATTTTCTTTGTGGACAAGTCATGAACCCTAAATTCATTTCAGGAGAATTCTTTCTGAGGAGAGTAGATTGTCACAGCTATGTGGAAGTTATGATTCAATTTGCAGCATTATTTTTTGTAAGAATAGCATTATTTACTTAAAATGGAAACGTAGATTTAATGGAAAAAAGTATTGAACCAAGGAAAACAAACAAATGTAGCGCAAATGTTCAAATTGTTCTCCACCTACCATTGGCATTGACCAATTGAATATTGCTATATTTTTTGTATCTACCTATCTCAATTAGTGGTCTCAATAGCTTAGCAGGTAGCCCATTGGCTTTCATTTCAGATGTTCAGGATTCGCATCCTACCACAGCTTTTGATAAATTATAAATAATTATTAATTCGGTATATATTGTTACAAAGCACTTCAATAGACGTAGGTGCGGTGTTGCCACATCTCCAGAATTTCCCCAACATCTGGGAATTTTTGCATAATCTGGCAACACCGCCTCCCCACCACCCCTGGGGGTGCCTGGGGTGACCCCCCTCAGGCGAAGTCTCAACCCTCTAGGACCAGAAATAACGAAGTTACCAACTTGTACCCCGTCGGAACGGATAACTGAGGTCTGCACATTCCGAACACCCTGTATATACACCCTGTATACGCAGAGAACCCTTACACCCTGTATACGCAGAGAGATCTTATAGTTCGAGAAACACCTCTTGTGTAACATAGGAGTGGTGACCACATTTGGATCATCCTGTATATACATCCCCCTGTATACACACGGGACCGATCTGTATTCACAGAACCTTCTAGTAAAAGAAGGTCCTGGAACGTTCTGGAATGGAACGCTCTAGAAAGGAGGGGAAGGTACGGCGAGTATATTGTTGCGTTTACTCCGGGTTCTGGATAAGTGAGACTTTAAATTTTAACAAAACAACTTTATTTACACTCTAAATATGGATACAATAAAATTTCTAGAATGTCTCTCTCACAAA
Source organism: Tillus elongatus (assembly GCA_964006375.1). Taxonomy (NCBI): domain Eukaryota; kingdom Metazoa; phylum Arthropoda; class Insecta; order Coleoptera; family Cleridae; genus Tillus; species Tillus elongatus. The sequence goes on from OZ023262.1 coordinate 150,746,253, forward strand.
ACACTTCATTTACTGGCCTTACAATTACTACTCTCAACAAAAGTCACTAATCTGGTACTACAGTCACTACTCTCTTAACACTTTACACTGCTTCTTCAAGTCACTACCACATTCTCTTACTGAACTGAACTCGGGCTGGCTTGCTTTCGCTTTTATATACTCGCCGTACCTTCCCCTCCTTTCTAGAGCATTCCATTCCAGAACGTTCCAGGACCTTCTTTTACTAGAAGGTTCTGTGAATACAGATCGGTCCCGTGTGTATACAGGGGGATGTGTATACAGGATGATCCAAATGTGGTCACCACTCCTATGCTACACAAGAGATGTTTCTCGAACTATAAGATCTCTCTGCGTATACAGGGTGTAAGGGTTCTCTGCGTATACAGGGTGTATATACAGGGTGTTCGGAATGTGCAGACCTCAGTTATCCGTTCCGACGGGGCACAAGTTGGTAACTTCGTTATTTCTGGTCCTAGAGGGTTGAGACTTCGCCTGAGGGGGGTCACCCCAGGCACCCCCAGGGGGTGGGGAGGCGGTGTTGCCAGATTGTGCAAAAATTCCCAGATGTTGGGGAAATTCTGGAGATGTGGCAACACCGCACCTACGTCTATTGAAGTGCTTTGTAACACTGCCCCCCTCCTTAAGACTGTTCGTCCCGAACAGTATTTACCGGACGCCAACTTGGGGGTTCGTTGCCCCGATAGGGACTCAACCTCTCTATGTGAACAACTTTGGGTTTAGTTCTTGGAGACAGCTGGATTCTGTAGACTAGGTCGTTGATTTTCTTAGTCACCAAGTATGGCCCTTCCCATGGTTTCTGAAGTTTGGGACTGAGGCCCTTTCTCCTTGTTGGTTGGTACAGCCACACTGCATCACCTTCCTTGAATGTATGGGGTGTTGCTCTGCGATCCAAGCGCATCTTCATCCGGTCACTGCTTAAGAGGAGCCTATCTCTGACACATCTGTGTATAGTGCGCAGTTTTCCTTCTAGGTCGGCGACATACTCAGGTAACGTAGCTAGGTCCGCTATGTCCTCGTTCGGTGGTGGTCTCGTCATGTCGATTGGTAACCGCATCTCTCTGCCGGTCAACATCATGGATGGAGTGTAGCCGGTAGATTCATGCTGAGAGCTTCTGTAAGCTAGGAGGAACAGAGGTATCAACTTGTCCCAGGTTCTCTGATTCTCGTCGACAAACATAGCAAGATACTGATTGATGGTCCTGTTATGCCGTTCTACCATGCCGTCTGATTGAGGGTGGAGTGGCGTTGTTCTCGTTTTCTTTATGCCTAGCAAGTCCATTAGGCTCTTCCAGACCTCTGATTCGAAATTCCGGCCCTGGTCGGTGTGAATCTCCAAGGGTACGCCATGCCGTGATATGACATTTTCCATCAGGGCTTCTGCTACGGTCGTTGCCTCTTGGTTGGGGATCGGCGCAACTTCAGGCCATTTCGAGAAGTAGTCCATCGCCACCATTATGTATCTGTTCCCAGACTCTGTGATGGGAAAAGGTCCTGCGATGTCTACGGCAACTCTCTCCCACGGTGTACCTGAGATGTACTGCATCATTTTTCCTCTGGATCGGGTCTTTGGTCCTTTCTTTGAAGCACATTGGTCACACCTTTTGCACCATTCTTCCACGCTTCTTCGGCAGTTTATCCAATAGAAGCGGTCTCTCACTCTGGCAAGAGTCCTGTTGACCCCAAAGTGGCCTCCACTTCTACTATTGTGTAGCTCTTGAAGAACACTGCTTATGCACTCACTTGGCACGACGGTCTGGTATATACAGTCTCTACCATCGGCAGTTTCCCATTTTCGAGTGATCATGTCATTCTTTAGACACAATGAGTCCCATTGTAGCCAGTATCCTTTAACCTCCGCCCCAAACCGGGACACATCGTGCCACTCAGGTCTTTTCCCCTTTTGTAGCCATTCTCTAATATTTTTCAAGTCTGGATCTGTCTTCTGTGCGTCTCTGATGTATTCAAGATTTACGTCTAGATCGGTGTTATTCTTCTGTCCTGCCACCAGTTGTTTGATCTGATGAGTTACTTTGTCGATCTCTTTGTTCTCTTGTCGCTCGCAAAATTTACATTCATGCACTGAACATGGTCTTCTCGACAGGCTGTCTGCATTGGCGTGACTTCTTCCTCTTCGATGTTCAATCCGGAAGTCGTAGCTCTGCAGTTTCTCTATCCATCGTGCTATCTGTCCTTCAGGATTTCTAAAGTTCAGAAGCCATTGCAGAGCAGAGTGATCTGACCTCACGCGGAATGTTCTTCCGTACAGGAAGCTGTGGAAATGTTCGATGGATCTTACAACTGCCAGCAGTTCTTTCCGGGTTACACAGTAATTTTTTTCTGCTTTTCCGAACGTTTTGCTGAAGTAGCCTATCACAACTTCTTCTCCGGCTTGGAGCTGCGAGAGTACTGCCCCAATGCCATACTGGGAAGCATCAGTGTCCAGTATGAACAGTCCTTCGTTCTGAGGATAAGCCAGTATAGGAGCAGTGAGAAGACGATGTTTGAGTTCTCTAAAAGACTCTTGGCAATCTGGTGACCAGATGAACTCGACCTTATTTTCAGTCAGGCTATGCAGAGGTTTCGCAATGCTGCTGAAGTACTTCACGAAGCGTCGGTAGTAGCTGCAAAGTCCCAGAAAACTTCTGACCTCATGTTTGTTCCTCGGCACAGGCCAGTCTCTTACTGCCTTTATTTTCTCTGGATCAGTTTCTATCCCTTTCTCAGAAACGACATGTCCGAGGAAACTCACTCTCTTCTGGAAGAGGACGCATTTCTTGGGATTAAGTTGCAGATTGGCACCTCTCAGCCTGGAGAAAACTTGCTTCAGATTCGACAGGTGTTCATCGAAAGTCCTTCCAATCACCATGACATCATCGAGATACACCAGGCATGTTTCCCATGTCAGTCCTCTCAGCACTAACTCCATTAGTCGCTCGAAGGTGGCAGGTGCATTACATAAGCCGAATGGCATGACCTTGAATTGGTACAACCCATTCCCGGTTGAAAAAGCAGTCTTCTCCTTATCGTCTTTATGGAGTTCTACTTGCCAGTAGCCACTTTTCAGGTCTAATGTAGAGAACCACTTTGATCCGGCCAAAGTGTTCAAAGTGTCGTCGATCCGGGGCAGGGGATAACTGTCTTTCTTGGTGACATCATTCAGCTTCCTATAGTCCACGCAAAATCTCATAGTGCCGTCTTTCTTGGTGACCAAAACTACTGGGGACGACCAAGGACTATTAGACTCCTCAATCACACCATCTTCCAGCATTTCGTTAACCATCGCCTTGATTTCTGATTGCTTGGCAAAAGGCAGTCTTCTCGGCGGCTGTCTAATTGGTCTTGCGTCGCCAGTATTAATTCTGTGTTGCACTAGACTCGTACGACCTGTGATTTTATCTTGAGCGAAAATATCGGCCTCCTCCAATACGAACTTCAGGGCCATTTCCATCTCCATGTCGTTCAATTGGCCCCAAGAATTCTTGAACCGCTCTACCATTTCTACTGGCAGTCTTCTGTCTAATGCCGTGGGTGTCACCTTTCTTGACAACGTCACTCGGTCAATGGGTTCGCAAGTGGCGATAACTTCACCTCTCTTCAATGTGACCTTGTTAGTTTGTACGTTAGCCACTCTTATGGGTATTGTCCTCTTCGGGTCTACTAAGCATCGTGCGACGAGGGCACCATCATGTCTATCTTTTAGGGGCTCCGCTATGAGAGCAGACATACCATCAAGTTTCTTCTCTAGTCTGGCTCTGACAATCTTCTCACTGTTACCAGGAATCCGTGTATCCTCGTCGACAATAAGTCTCACCCTGGGATTAGCTTCGCCTGCTGTTGGAGATAAATACAACTCTTCGTTACCGATTTTCAAGATCTTATTCTGGAAGTCTACTGACAGGACATCGAAATCTTCCATTAAATCCAGGCCCAGAATAAATTCGTCGACGATTTCTGCGACGACAGCCCTTACCTGTAGCTCAGTACTGCCCAGCCTAATGAAAACAGTGGCCTCTCCATGCACAGGTATCCTATCTCCTTTTGCCGTCTCCAACACAGGCTGTTTGTTGGTCGTGAGTGCGGACCTGTTTGGCAACATGTCTGGACGTACAACGGATCTAGTAGCACCAGTATCGATGGTGAAACTGCATTGTCTTCCGTCTATGCTGCCAGGTATAACGAGGCTCTCGCGGTAGCGTCGGATAGTGGAGACCCTGACCTTGGGGCCTTGGGTCTCGCATGCCACGTGGCGCCCACCTACACTGGCGTCAGGTCGTTTTCCCTGATGGCGCTCCCTGTTGGTATATTCTTGTCTTCTGCGAGCCACCTGTTGGGTTTGTGAGCACTGCCTACTTATGTGCCCTTTCCTACCACACTTGTAACATTCTATGTCTGACCAATCTGCTTTCGTTTTACGTGCTCCGACCGTTGCAGTGAGCTTGCTTATGGCTTCCTTTATAAAGTTTATTTCTTGCCTAAGTTCCCCAGTCGTGTCTGAAAGGTCCTCTTTCTCCTTCACTTCGCGCAGCCTGTTGCGGCGAGGTTGAGATGCATTCTTCGCTGCTTCAAATTCCAAGCCATAAATTACGCAGTCCGTAAGTGTTTTGAACCTTCCGAGCCTTAAAGCTTGTTGCATTTCATTATCAAGTACCCCATCGATGAAGGTCTGGACGGTTATCTGGTTGACAAATTCTTCTGGGGCTTGGGGATATGCCAGTCGCACAAGTTTCTCCACTTCGGCACTAAATTCTTGCAGCGTCTCATTTGGCTTCTGGACCCTTGACTTTAGTTGTGTCTGGTAGACCTGGCTCATGTACTTGTTACCATATCTCAAATCTAGGGCCTGTATCACTGTTAAGTAGTTTTGCTGTTTCGACTCCGGGATGTTCTGGAGGATCTCTAGGGCTTTACCTCTAAGCGAGAGAATTAGAGCAGTTGCTGCCTGTTGTTCGCTCCACCCATTGCTGAGAGCTGCCGCCTCAAACTGCCTCCTGTACATGGGCCACGATGTTTCTCCGTCAAAAGTCGGCGGCTTCAAGGTTCCATGAGGCTGCTGCACGATTGGTATACCTTCTTCCGGACGATTTTGAACTGGGGACATTCCAGTAACTCCTCTTGGTTGAGTTCTGTCAGTCTGGCCCATCACCTGCTCTGTCAGTTCTCTATGTCTGACTTCTGTGCCTTTCATCATCATCTTCATTTGTTCTTTCAACCCCTCCACTTCTTCCCATCGTTTGTTCCAATCCTTTACATTTTCTGTTACATTTTCTACTTTACTGTTCACATTTTCTATTTGTTCGTTGATCAGTTCAATTTCCTCTTTTACATCGACTCTCATATTGTGAAACATACTTCGGAGGTCTTCTTTGTCTTCTAGTCGTCGTTTTTCGTCTTCTTCGCGTTGCTTCTTGAGTTCTTCTTTATCTTCAAGACGCCTCTGTTCCTCCTCTTGTCGTCTTCTCTCGTCTTCTTCGCGCCGTCTTCTTTCATCTTCTTGTCGCCGTTGTTCGTCTTCTTCGCGTTGCCTCTTGAGGTCTTCTTTATCTTCTTGCCGCCGTCGTTCCTCTTCTTCGCGCCGTCTTCTTTCTTCTTCTTGTCGTCGTTGTTCGTCTTCTTTGCGTCGTCTTCTTTCATCTTCTTGTCGCCGTTGTTCGTCTTCTTCGCGTTGCCTCTTGAGGTCTTCTTTATCTTCTTGCCGCCGTCGTTCGTCTTCTTCGCGCCGTCTTCTTTCTTCTTCTTGTCGTCGTTGTTCGTCTTCTTCGCGTTGCTTTTTTAGTAAGTCCATCAACTCTTTGATTTCAGCCATCTTGTCGTAGTCAGTCGATCTGGTGTTTACCATTTACAGCTAGCTTGCTTGTTCACTTCTTCACTCACTTATCCCACACTTCTGACACCAAATTGTTGCGTTTACTCCGGGTTCTGGATAAGTGAGACTTTAAATTTTAACAAAACAACTTTATTTACACTCTAAATATGGATACAATAAAATTTCTAGAATGTCTCTCTCACAAAACACTTCATTTACTGGCCTTACAATTACTACTCTCAACAAAAGTCACTAATCTGGTACTACAGTCACTACTCTCTTAACACTTTACACTGCTTCTTCAAGTCACTACCACATTCTCTTACTGAACTGAACTCGGGCTGGCTTGCTTTCGCTTTTATATACTCGCCGTACCTTCCCCTCCTTTCTAGAGCATTCCATTCCAGAACGTTCCAGGACCTTCTTTTACTAGAAGGTTCTGTGAATACAGATCGGTCCCGTGTGTATACAGGGGGATGTGTATACAGGATGATCCAAATGTGGTCACCACTCCTATGCTACACAAGAGATGTTTCTCGAACTATAAGATCTCTCTGCGTATACAGGGTGTAAGGGTTCTCTGCGTATACAGGGTGTATATACAGGGTGTTCGGAATGTGCAGACCTCAGTTATCCGTTCCGACGGGGCACAAGTTGGTAACTTCGTTATTTCTGGTCCTAGAGGGTTGAGACTTCGCCTGAGGGGGGTCACCCCAGGCACCCCCAGGGGGTGGGGAGGCGGTGTTGCCAGATTGTGCAAAAATTCCCAGATGTTGGGGAAATTCTGGAGATGTGGCAACACCGCACCTACGTCTATTGAAGTGCTTTGTAACAATATAAAAGCGAAAGCAAGCCAGCCCGAGTTAGTTCAGTTCAGTAAGAGAATGTTGGAGTGACTAGAAGAAGCAGTAACTAGTGTGAAGTAGAGACCGTAGTTTCAGTATAGTGACTTGTGTGCAGATTAGTAACCAGTGTAAGGCCAGATAAACTAAGTGTTTTGTGAGAGAGACATTCTAGAACATTTATTGTATCCATATTTAGATAGTAAATAAAGAAATTTTGTTAAAATTTAAAGTCTCACTTATCCAGAACCCGGAGAAAACGCAACAATTTGGTGTCAGAAGTGTGGGATAAGTGAGTGAAGAAGTGAACAACTAAGCTAGCTGTAAATGGTAAACACCAGATCGACTGACTACGACGAGATGGCTGAAATCAAAGAGTTGATGGATTTACTGAAAAGGCAACGCGAAGAAGACGAACAACGGCGACAAGAAGATAAAGAAGACATCAAGAGGCAACGCGAAGAAGACGAACAACGGCGACAAGAAGATAAAGAAGACCTCAAGAGGCAACGCGAAGAAGACGAGAGAAGACGGCAAGAGGAGGGACAGAGGCGACAAGAAGATAAAGAAGAGCTTCGAAGTATGTTCCACAATATGAGAGTCGATGTAAAAGAAGAAATTGAACAGATCAACGAACAAATAGAAAATGTGGACAAGAAAGTAGAAAATGTGGACAAGAAAGTAGAAAATGTAACAGATGATTTGAATAAACGATGGGAAGAAGTGGAAGGGTTGAAAGAACAAATGAAGATAATTATGAAAGGCACAGAAATCAGACATAGAGAACTGACAGAACAGGTGATGGGCCAGACTGATAGAACTCAACCAAGAGGAGTTACTGGAATGTCCCCAGTTCAAAATCGACCGGAAGAAGATATGCCAATCGTGCAGCAGCCTCATGGAACCTTGAAGCCGCCGACTTTTGACGGAGAAACATCGTGGCCCATGTACAGGAGGCAGTTTGAGGCGGCAGCTCTCAGCAATGGGTGGAGCGAACAACAGGCAGCAACTGCTCTAATTCTCTCGCTTCGAGGTAAAGCCCTAGAAATCCTCCAGAACATCCCGGAGTCGAAACAGCAAAACTACTTAACAGTGATACAGGCTCTAGATTTGAGATATGGTAACAAGTACATGAGCCAGGTCTAGCAGACACAACTAAAGTCAAGGGTCCAGAAGCCAAATGAGACGCTGCAAGAATTTAGTGCCGAAGTGGAGAAACTTGTGCGACTGGCATATCCCCAAGCCCCAGAAGAATTTGTCAACCAGATAACCGTCCAGACCTTCATCGATGGGGTACTTGATAATGAAATGCAACAAGCTTTAAGGCTCGGAAGGTTCAAAACACTTACGGACTGCGTAATTTATGGCTTGGAATTTGAAGCAGCGAAGAATGCATCTCAACCTCGCCGCAACAGGCTGCGCGAAGTGAAGGAGATAGAGGACTTTGCAGACACAACAGCGGAACTAAGACAAGAAATAAAGTTGATAAAAGAAGCCATAAGCAAGCTCACTGCACCGGTTGGGGCACGTAGGATGAAAGCAGATTGGTCAGACATAGAATGCTACAAGTGTGGTAGGAAAGGGCACATAAGTAGGCAGTGCTCACAAACCCAACAGGTGGCTCTCAGAAGACAAGAATACACCAACAGGGAGCGCCATCAGGGAAAACGACCTGATGCCAGTGTAGGTGGGCGACACGTGGCATGCGAGACCCAAGGCCCCAAAGTCAGGGTCACAACTATCAGACGCTACCGCGAGAGCCTCGTTATACCTGGTAGCATAGACGGGAGACAATGCAGTTTCACCATCGATACTGGCGCCACTAGATCCGTTGTACGCCCAGACATGTTGCCAAACAAGTCGGCACTCACTACCAACAAACAGCCTGTGTTGCAGACGGCAAAAGGGGATAGAATACCCGTGCATGGAGAGACCACTGTTTACATTAGGCTGGGCAGTACTGAGCTACAGGTAAGGGCTGTCGTCGCAGAAATCGTCGACGAATTTATTCTGGGCCTGGATTTAATGGAAGATTTCGATGTCCTATCAGTAGACTTCCAGAATAAGATCTTGAAAATCGGTAACGAAGAGTTGTATTTATCTCCAACAACAGGCGAAGCTAATCCCAGGGTGAGGCTTATTGTCGACGAGGATACACGGATTCCTGGTAACAGTGAGAAGATTGTCAGAGCCAGACTAGAGAAGAAACTTGATTGTATGTCTGCTCTCATAGCGCAGCCCCTAAAAGATAGACGTGATGGTGCCCTCGTCGCACGATGCTTAGTAGACCCGAAGAAGACAATACCCATAAGAGTGGCTAACGTACAAACTAACAGGGTCACACTGAAGAAAGGTGAGGTTATCGCCACTTGCGAACCCATTGACCGAGTGACGTTGTCCAAAAACGTGACACCCACTGCATTAGACAGAAGACTGCCAGTAGAGATAGTAGAACGGTTCAAGAATTCATGGGGCCAATTGAACGACATGGAGATTGAAATGGCCCTGAAGTTCATATTGGAGGAGGCCGATATTTTCGCTCAAGATAAAATCACAGGTCGTACGAGTCTAGTGCAACATAGAATTAATACTGGCGACGCAAGACCAACTAGACAGCCGCCGAGAAGACTGCCTTTTGCCAAGCAATCAGAAATCAAGGCGATGGTTAACGAAATGCTGGAAGATGGTGTGATCGAGGAGTCTAATAGTCCTTGGTCGTCCCCAGTAGTTTTGGTCACCAAGAAAGACGGCACTATGAGATTTTGCGTGGACTATAGGAAGCTGAATGATGTCACCAAGAAAGACAGTTATCCCCTGCCCCGGATCGACGACACTTTGAACACTTTGGCCGGATCAAAGTGCTTCTCTACATTAGACCTGAAAAGTGGCTACTGGCAAGTAGAACTCCATAAAGACGATAAGGAGAAGACTGCTTTTTCAACCAGGAATGGGTTGTACCAATTCAAGGTCATGCTATTCGGCTTATGTAATGCTCCTGCCACCTTCGAGCGACTAATGGAGTTAGTGCTGAGAGGACTTACATGGGAAACATGCCTGGTGTATCTCGACGATGCCATGGTGATTGGAAGGACTTTCGATGAACACCTGTCGAATCTGAAGCAGGTTTTCTCCAGGCTGAGAGGTGCCAATCTGCAACTCAATCCCAAGAAATGCGTCCTCTTCCAGAAGAAAGTGAGTTTCCTCGGACATGTCGTTTCTGAGAAAGGGATAGAAACTGATCCAGAGAAAATAAAGGCAGTAAGAGACTGGCCTGTGCCGAGGAACAAACATGAGGTCAGAAGTTTTCTGGGACTTTGCAGCTACTACCGACGCTTTGTAAAGTACTTCAGCAGCATTGCGAAACCTCTGCATAGCCTGACTGAAAATAAGGCCGAGTTCATCTGGTCACCAGATTGCCAAGAGTCTTTTAGAGAGCTCAAGCATCGTCTTCTCACTGCTCCTGTGCTGGCTTATCCTCAGGACGAAGGACTGTTTATACTGGACACCGATGCTTCCCAGTATGGCATTGGGGCAGTACTCTCACAGCTCCAAGCCGGAGAAGAAGTTGTGATAGGCTATTTCAGCAAAACATTCGGAAAAGCAGAAAGAAATTACTGTGTAACCCGGAAAGAACTGCTGGCAGTTGTAAGATCCATCGAACATTTCCACAGCTTCCTGTATGGAAGAACATTCCGCGTGAGGTCGGATCACTCTGCTCTGCAATGGCTTCTGAACTTTAGAAATCCCGAAGGACAGATAGCCCGATGGATAGAGAAACTGCAGAGCTACGACTTCCGGATTGAACATCGAAAAGGAAGAAGTCACGCCAATGCAGACAGCCTGTCGAGAAGACCATGTTCAGTGCATGAATGTAAATTTTGCGAGCGACAAGAGAACAAAGAGATCGACAAAGTAACTCATCAGATCAAACAACTGGTGGCAGGACAGGAGAATAACACCGATCTAGACGTAAATCTTGAATACATCAGAGACGCACAGAAGACAGATCCAGACTTGAAAAATATTAGAGAATGGCTACAAAAGGGGAAAAGACCTGAGTGGCACGATGTGTCCCGGTTTGGGGCGGAGGTTAAAGGCTACTGGCTACAATGGGACTCATTGTGTCTAAAGAATGACATGATCACTCGAAAATGGGAAACTGCCGATGGTAGAGACTGTATATACCAGACCGTTGTGCCAAGTGAGTGCATAAGCAGTGTTCTTCAAGAGTTACACAATAGTAGAAGTGGAGGCCACTTTGGGGTCAACAGGACTCTTGCCAGAGTGAGAGACCGCTTCTATTGGATAAACTGCCGAAGGAGCGTGGAAGAATGGTGCAAAAGATGTGACCAATGTGCTTCAAAGAAAGGACCAAAGACCCGAACCAGAGGAAAAATGATGCAGTACATCTCAGGTACACCGTGGGAGAGAGTTGCCGTAGACATCGCAGGACCTTTTCCCATCACGGAGTCTGCGAACAGATACATAATGGTGGCGATGGACTACTTTTCGAAATGGCCTGAAGTTGCGCCGATCCCCAACCAAGAAGCAACGACCGTAGCAGAAGCCCTGATGGAAAATGTCATATCACGGCATGGCGTACCCTTGGAGATTCACACCGACCAGGGCCGGAATTTCGAATCAGAGGTCTGGAAGAGCCTAATGGACTTGCTAGGCATAAAGAAAACGAGAACAACGCCACTCCACCCTCAATCAGACGGCATGGTAGAACGGCATAACAGGACCATCAATCAGTATCTTGCTATGTTTGTCGACGAGAATCAGAGAACCTGGGATAAGCTGATACCTCTGTTCCTCCTAGCTTACAGAAGCTCTCAGCATGAATCTACCGGTTACACTCCATCCATGATGTTGACCGGCAGAGAGATGCGGTTACCAATCGACATGACGAGACCACCACCGAACGAGGACATAGCGGACCTAGCTACGTTACCTGAGTATGTCGCCAACCTAGAAGGAAAACTGCGCACTATACACAGATGTGTCAGAGATAGGCTCCTCTTAAGCAGTGACCGCATGAAGATGCGCTTGGATCGCAGAGCAACACCCCATACATTCAAGGAAGGTGATGCAGTGTGGCTGTACCAACCAACAAGGAGAAAGGGCCTCAGTCCCAAACTTCAGAAACCATGGGAAGGGCCATACTTGGTGACTAAGAAAATTAACGACCTAGTCTACAGAATCCAGCTGTCTCCAAGAACTAAACCCAAAGTTGTTCACATAGAGAGGTTGAGTCCCTATCGGGGCAACGAACCCCCAAGTTGGCGGCCGGTAAATACTGTTCGGGACGAACAGTCTTAAGGAGGGGGGCAGTGTTACAAAGCACTTCAATAGACGTAGGTGCGGTGTTGCCACATCTCCAGAATTTCCCCAACATCTGGGAATTTTTGCACAATCTGGCAACACCGCCTCCCCACCACCCCTGTGGGTGCCTGGGGTGACCCCCCTCAGGCGAAGTCTCAACCCTCTAGGACCAGAAATAACGAAGTTACCAACTTGTACCCCGTCGGAACGGATAACTGAGGTCTGCACATTCCGAACACCCTGTATATACACCCTGTATACGCAGAGAACCCTTACACCCTGTATACGCAGAGAGATCTTATAGTTCGAGAAACACCTCTTGTGTAACATAGGAGTGGTGACCACATTTGGATCATCCTGTATATACATCCCCCTGTATACACACGGGACCGATCTGTATTCACAGAACCTTCTAGTAAAAGAAGGTCCTGGAACGTTCTGGAATGGAACACTCTAGAAAGGAGGGGAAGGTACGGCGAGTATATAAAAGCGAAAGCAAGCCAGCCCGAGTTAGTTCAGTTCAGTAAGAGAATGTTGGAGTGACTAGAAGAAGCAGTAACTAGTGTGAAGTAGAGACCGTAGTTTCAGTATAGTGACTTGTGTGCAGATTAGTAACCAGTGTAAGGCCAGATAAACTAAGTGTTTTGTGAGAGAGACATTCTAGAACATTTATTGTATCCATATTTAGATAGTAAATAAAGAAATTTTGTTAAAATTTAAAGTCTCACTTATCCAGAACCCGGAGAAAACGCAACAATATTAAAACAAAACAACTGCTGTGACAATCGCATTGTGCTTGAGTAAGTTAAATTGCCTGCATCCGCTCTTCAGAAAGGCCGCTAAGAGGTCGGTCTTGTGTACCACGCGATGTTAGGCATGTAAAACATCCCTACCCTGCTTATAAACTCCGGGAGTTCGGTTAGATATAGAGTGAGGCGAAACGTCTGTCTGGCGGTGGTGACTGGACATAATCCTTGAAATAGGCAGACGGTAAAGAAACAAAATACAATACTATTTTTTTAGGATACATTTTAGGATTATTTTGAAAAACACATTATCTCCAAACCAGTACCCATCTTTTAATAAAGTGACAGAACAATATTAAAGTCCGGGCGCAGCCAGTGCCTTATGGTAGCCAATTGTCATTAAAAGCTTGTACATTTTTATAACTCAATTTTCCATTAACCTGGAGACTTGTTTCACAAAAGTATATGAAAGGCAACAAACAAACGAAGTTTTACCAAAATACATTTACATATTTCAGCAATATAGTGTTTTTTAATTGGTCCGATTGAGCATGCTAATGTGTCGAGCTTTAATCAAAATTAATTTGTGTTCATTTGAAGAAATGTTTTGAGAGTTTAAAAGCCTGATCCCCATAATCAATTTTTTTTAATGAAAATTTGTGTATAAGATTAGACTGGACTTTAATCCATGATTTGAATTTATTCTCCCTTCTGATAAATGATGTGTAGTCCGGTTGTCCTGTTCAGTCGACCGCTTACAAAGTTATTGTTTGTATCAACAAATATTGTCTGTGTCAAGTTCATCCAAAGACATACAATAGAATTCCTATCTTTTCCATCTCCCTCCGCCCCATAAGCTTGGTATATAAACAAAAGAGTAGACAACCGACAACGTCGCATTTCTCGAAAGCAAAATTATTATGTTTCTATAAAACCCAAGCCGAATAAGACGCCACCTTCTGAGAAGTAGGGCAACTTAGCAAGACTTTAGATAGAATCATAGTTTTTAAGGAAATCCGTAGTTCAAGATCTTAAGCAGCACATGTCAGGATAATATTTTCTATCTCAGAGGTACTTCTTCGACTAGAGTATCCCACCCTTAAAGTTCAGCTTTTTCGCCATTCATTACAAACTTAGAAAATTTTCAAAATTCCAAATCAAAATTTAAGTTTTCTTTGTTGCATATGCACAAATATAATATAATAAATATCCTTAATAAAAACCAATGACCATCTAAGTATGGGTCTGCCTATTATAATTACATACTAAGTTACAAAAATCATGAGGAAAATAAAAGTGTGAAATTTGTTAGAACCTGTAATGTAGTAGTATGTATGTACGAACTGTCACAAATTGCTTATTCTGTTGTGATTAATTCTTATTTATCTGCGAACGTGCCACTTCAATAGAAACGCCGTTAAGTGTCCATATCCGGAAGTGTTGATGTTAAGGTTATAACTTTTAGTTGTCACTATCTTTCCCACTTGATCTCATTTGAGATTGCATGGGCAGCACAGCAGAAAGGAAATAAGATAAACATTTCCTGAGAAAGACACAGCTGTTAAATGTTCTGTATGTACATAATATATATATATATATATATATATATATATATATATATATATATATATATATATAATTTTTTTCTTCCTCAGGGCTCGTCCGCGTCTTTGCCGCCCTGATAGCACTGCAGCCTTTGGCTTATTGTGCATGATATATATGAATTGTGTTATGTTCATATTATTCGTGTCCTTCAATTATCAGTGTTACAACCCCCACCACCACCACTACACCCCCCACCCCCACAACCATTAACCCGGATAATCGATAGTATACTGTTTCATCACATCTTCATTTGTTTTATTAATATACAAAATTAATAATTTAGTATTATATATAAAAGGTTTGAATACATAGAAGGTGCTAAAGTTAAACTGGTTACCAAGCCAACTGGCACAATTTATGAAGTTAAAAAATTGACATGGAATACTATTAAATTTTTATTACATATATAAGAAAAGATTAAAAGTATGTAACATATACGTATTGCTTTCTAGTGAACTACAAGGTAGAACTTTATGACCCTCGCAGTGGCGGCTATATGCCCTCATCTCCTGGCATTGGAATGCATGTAGAGGTGCGGGATCCAGATGATAAAGTGATTCTTTCCCGTGTGTATAGTTCTGAAGGAAAAATCTCATTTACCTCCCATACTCCAGGTGAACATGTTATCTGCATGTTTTCAAACAGCACAGCGTGGTTTAGTGGTTCTCAGCTTAGGGTGCACCTGGACATACAAGTTGGTGAACATGCTGTGAACTATGGAGAGGTGGTGCAGAAGGAGAAACTGTCTGAATTACAATTAAGAATTAGACAACTACTTGATCAAGTTGACCAAATAACAAAGGAACAAAACTATCAAAGGGTGAGTTGTTGAAAATTTCTGTCTAAATTTACCTTAAAATAATCAATTTTTAATGTGTTGGCTATAAACTACTTTTGTTCAAAAACAGGAAATATACCTTCAATGGCGTGAGCCTGGTTTGACTTTACCTGTTTCGAACAGACCTTTGATTTTTGTAATTTTTCAAAAAATATATTATGGTCTGTTTTATGTTAATAAGTAACAATTATTTTGTTAATAGTACCGTGAGGAAAGATTCCGTCAAACAAGTGAAAGTACCAACTCAAGAGTCTTGTGGTGGTCACTAACTCAATCAGCAGTGCTTCTGATTATGGGTGCATGGCAAATGAAACATCTCAAGAGTTTCTTTGAAGCAAAGAAGCTTGTATAAGAAAAGAAAAATTATGTTTATAAATGATTGTTTTGTTTTAATAAGATTTGTAAAATAAATCCTAAAATTGTACATATTTTATTCTCTTACATTTCTCCACTTTGCTATAAACTTTGGATCTTTTAAAACCTCCCAGACAAAATAGTATATCTTAGCGAGTAGAAATAGAGTACAACCATCTCATATCCAAAACTCCTGGAACTGAAACATATAACCAAAATAGAACCACACAAAAAAAAAAAAGTTCGAGACGCAGCAAGTGAGTTATGGTAGTGAATTTTCATAAGAATCATATATTATAGGGGATTTTGCCTTATATTCAAAGTTATAAAACATTATTTAATTAGGAACAGTAAAAAATAGGGTAAAAATGGGCAAGTAAAAATATAATCTCCAACATAAATATTTATACAGTAATTTGGATACAAACTTAAACAAAACAATTAATAAACAGGAAATATACTCAATAAAAATACACCAGAATGCTGAACATAAAAAAATTCCTGTGGTTCATGCGTTGAGGGTGATTGTATGCATGCAGAAGGGGAATAAAAACCCTCAGGACAAAGAGGGTTTCTGCTCCCTCACTCAAAAACACGGGGGGTTCTCCTTCCTCTTGTGCACACCTTCAAAGCACAAGAAAGGTTTCTTGGGAGCAACCCCCAAGAAAGTTGCTGGACCTGGGCGAATATGGGTGTTGTGCGGGGTAAACAGGGTTTAAAGGAGGTATTGCTGCAAAATGTGAAAAATGCATCTTTTCAAAGTCTGACTAAATGATTTTTAATAATTTCCGCTCATATTTCCTCCCCGCCCTGCACCCCTATTCATTATTGGTCCCTTAACTTTCTTGAGGGTTGTTTGCAACAAATTTGCCTTGTGGCTTGTGCATCCAAGGAGGGTCCTAAGCATGTTTCTGAAAAAAATTCTAAAAACCCTCCGCACAGTGAACTGTAAATTCACCGAATTACATTCCACTTCGTCGCCTATAATGTCTTTTTCCGATAATATCGAATACAGCACTAAAGTAAATAAATTCACTTGCTGTTTCACTTCTTTTTATGTTCATATTACGTATATAAGCACATACTAAGTGAGTATAGGGGTGGGGGGCTTAATTTACATTGGGGCTACACAAACTTAAAAGTAGAGAAGACATTTAGATCGTGTCAAACTGTATGCACACAAAAATTACTTAAATGCATTTATAAAATCTAATAAAAAACAACACTTTTACGATATGATTTTAAATAAACCAAAGGAATACATTTTGCAATTCGCGAGTATATGAACCTAGCTTGTCAAAGACTACACGGAAATCCAGTTGACCACAAGCAAGCAGCTTGTAAATTAAGCTCGATAGGCTTGGTCGGTGAACAAACATAGGTATGTCTAATTTTTAGCTGGATACTGTACCTGTTTGAAACATACAATATGAGAAATGCAGAAATACGCTTAAAGTGCTATTTATTAAAACAAAAATTTACCAACTAACCTGCGAAATCATCAATAATAAAAATGATTGATCTGGCTTATTTATCAGTACCGTTCTCATTCTGTAAGCAGGTTTTTATACTTACAAAGAACATCAAGTCGCATTTAGCGCTTTTGGACGCAAACATTGTCCCAGTATTAGGAAAGAAATGGGCCAGGGCTGGAAATTTACATTGTTAGTTTGTACACAATCTCCATCTATAACATTTTGTGTTACCTAGAGCTGTCTGGACGACATACTACCTGGTTCTGCACCAAGATGGCACCCATGTCTTACATTTCACAATGTTTTTCATTCTGACATCTTGCAACGTAACTTCCATTGTTTCGATTTTTACCTACCATTTATTTAAATAGCATAGCAGTACAGGTAACATGATCTGTCTTTGTCCAACATTGTAGATATTGCATTACAGAATCTGAAGTAATGTCGAGGATTGTTTTAATATTGATTTCGAATAACTTTATTTTTCTTTGGTTAAAAGACTTGAAAATTAGTACACAACTACGTCTGTCTATGTTCTTTTAAGTTGTACTTTTTTTTATTAAGTTTTTCAATCACTTAAAAAGAATTTGAGAGATATGGCATTTAAAATATTTTTTTTAATTTTTTTTGTTAAGACAAATTGGGCGTTAGGATCTGATGAACACACTCATCCAAGCCATTAACAAAATAAGGGTAATGCCCAAATTTGGTCCAAATCAGTGAAGTATTTTTTGAGTTATCGGTTATATATATATATATATATATATATATATATATATATATATATATATATATATATATATATATATATATATATATATATATATATATATATATATATATACAGCATTCTGTGCTGGGGATCAGCCTACCGGGCAACACTTGCTCCACTGCAGGTGACGCAAAATTTTATCCTCAAGACAATATTTAACAAGACACTTGATTATCACACAGATCTACTGTATAACGAACACACGAATATACTGAATGTATTAGGATTGTATGTCAGAAAAATCGGAAGAGGTTTTCCAGGAAATTTTTGAGTTTTCATTCGAAAAAAAATTATATCTCCGGAATTAACAAGGTACGGGCAACGAAATTTGGTACACGGGTTTATATCATTATAGGTAAGGTACCTACTAAAATTTAGCGCTGTGGGTTAAAGGACAAAAAAGTTACAGGCGTTTAAAGAAAAATAAATTTGGTTTTTCCTCAAAACGTCAAAGCCGCGATTTTAAACGTCAAAATTGTTAATATTTAGGCAATGAACCTGAAATTAATATGATCTATGGAAGGAAAATGTCTCAAGAATAATGTTTTACAAAGCCTGAGCTCTTTTTCAATCGTCATTGTCCTTCATTTTACTAAAATATTCCCAGAAAATTCATTTCAAATAGACCCTTTCTCTGATGCTTTAGCAGTAGTGTTGTCTATAGAGTTTATCTTTTAATGGTATATCATTTTTGTCGAATTTTCGTAAAAAATCATTAAAGCGCAATATATCCGTTATTATGCAAATTACGAAAAAAAGTTGTATACATTAATTGTAGGGTGTCTTAAGCCTCACCTTAAAAAATATTTCCACAATTACAGGGTGGCCCATAAGTCATTGGTGATTCAAATTTTCTTTTTTTTTAGTGAATTTTTTTAATCGAACACGCCCTATGTTATTGCATTTTTGTATTTTCCATCGAAATATAATACATCTTCGTAAGAAAAGAAATTCGGGACGCAGCAAGTGCGTTATGGTAGCGAATTTTCATTAAATGCTTCAAATTTTGAATCAATTTGCTATTAACCTATAAGGTTGACCAGAAAACCAGTTTTTTCGGGAACAATTTAAGTCTACTTTCGGAAATTTTTGTACATTTTCAAACAATAAAGTTATTTTGATGAAACATGGCACATTGTTTCTAATATATAGATTATACTGGTAACCAAATTTGGTGCCTGCTTTATTAAAAAAACATTTGCTATTAAAAACATTTTAATGAAAATTCACTACCATAACACACTTGCTGCGTCCAGAGTTTTTTTTATTTTTGTAAATTGATGAATATTGAATATATATATATATATATATATATATATATATATATATATATATATATATATATATATATATATATATATATATATATATATATATATATATATATATATATATATATATATATATATATATATATATATAAACTTTTTAACTGACCATAATTCGCCGTAATTATCATAAAAAATATTTTAATCTTGTGGTCTAGCTCCTCTTGAGAAAGACACGTTGAATGCCGAAAACTCTTTATGAAGCTAGGTATTGTAAGTATCTTTAAAAGAAACTTGTAATCCAAATTTAACTGAAGTTACAATAGCTTTCCAGAAGAAAACTTAATTCATATGTAGAAAAGGAATGTATCTGCCAAATTATAAACATGGCAGGTATTTTTTCTTATTAATCGCCTGGATGATTCCATTTTAGTCAATTTAATCAAACCGGTTTTTCCAACAAAAACAGTTTCAAAAAATCAATTCTTTATTATTGAATTTTCTTAATGAAAATTCTATCAACAATAAAAAAAAGTCTGCTGAAAATTAAGATTTTAGATTCAAAGGTGTCAAGGTTATCTAGGTATTTTAAAGAAAAATGAGATCATGGTCTTAATGTATGAAATCTGGATAATATGGTTTCTACCAAATATTAAGATAGTAAAACAAAACATGTATCGACGGGAATCGAACCCAGACCACCCGCGTGTCAGTAAGCATGATACCAGTGAACCACGGATGCCAGTTAATAAATTGTTTGTTTAGGTGGTAGTTATGGAGATGGCAACTTACTGCCGCACGAAATTCTATATTATTTCCTAAAAGTAAATGTATGTAAACTGCTAATTACAGAATTATTTGGATTGTCACTTGTTAGTTCGCCGGTCGCTGAAATACATTCAACTGTTTTGGTATTAGATGGCTTCTTTTAAGTTTAAAGATAAAAAAAAACAAACTGCATTAAAACCATTGACATGAGCTGATTGTGTATACAATATTTATTTTGTTCTTTCGTGTCTTATACTGACACTTATGTATGAAATAGATAGTCATTGCACTTGTAAAAATTAAATTTTCCAAGCGTCATCTCTTAGAAAATGGCTTTACAAATGATTGTGACAGTCACTACTTTCAGCAGCTATTTTGACGAAATAATTAAGGAATATCATATATAATAATTGTTCAATACTGCGTTTGAATTATTATTGTTTATTTTTAGTGTACATAGATATTTGGTATTTTTCTAAATAGGACATACAAGTTTTGCGTTATTGATAACTTTGTCTTAATATATTGTCTATTCTTGAAACTCTGCGATATACTCCATAAAAGGCGCATGACAGGGCAGCGATAAGAAGAGTCAGGATGGAGAATTAAACTAGGTGGGTTGTAGCTGTAGTTCGCAATAATTTTAATTAAATAGTATACAGTCCAATCAAAGTAAGCACTTATTGGCGTGCGACAGTTTTTTTGGTCCTAGCGGCCCCTACTAGATCAAATATAAAAGAATTAAAAACTAGAGAGAAATATGTTTTAGATGATTTTGATAAATTCAGAAAAGTACACGATGTTATTGGTTAATTTCTGATGAAGATAATGATGAATTAAATTGTCAGGATAAAATTAGGGCTGATATTACAGGATGGCTTTATAAATACAAAGCCATTCATAATGAAGTTACTGTAAAAAATGTTAGTTTTCCAAATACTAGTTCATCAGATGATGCAAATAACTCAAATGTTCGACTTCCTAAATTAGAATTAAAAACATTTAGTGGTAATTTAAATGAGTGGATGACTTTTATTGATATTTATATTAGTTTAATTCCTAATAATACTGCGTTATCGGATATAAATAAATTTCAGTATCTTCTTAGTTGTTTGGATAAAGAACCATTAGGTTTAGTTCGTTTGCTACCGATTACAGCCGACAATTATTTGATAGCTTACAACAGTTTGGTTAAAAAATATCAGAATAGGAGATTACTTTCATCGTTTTATTGGAATAAGATATTTTATAGCCCTTCTGTGAAAGGTGAAAATACAAAAGACCTTTCGTGTGTAGTGAGTATATTTTCAGAAAATCTAGAAGCTT
The DNA here is from genome assembly GCA_964006375.1 of Tillus elongatus. Lineage (NCBI taxonomy): Eukaryota > Metazoa > Arthropoda > Insecta > Coleoptera > Cleridae > Tillus > Tillus elongatus. The sequence continues at coordinate 150,767,396 of OZ023262.1, forward strand.
TAAAGTTGCTTAAGTTACCTGTAACAAGTTGGGATTTTGTGTTGTTTAATTTACTTTTACAGAAACTAGATACTTCAACCAGAAATAGATTCAAAATAGAATATTCAAAAGTTGAATTGCCTACTTATAATAATTTAGTAGATTTTTTGGAAGCACATTGCCAAGCTTTAGAAACTTCGAACGCTATTCAATATACAAAAGCTAATAGTAGTTTTAAACAATTTTTGTCGGCTCATAAGCAAAGTACTGCTTCTTTTATTTCAGTTAATAAAAGGAAATTGTGTGTATTTTGCGATGGTACTCATAACATAAAAGTGTGTTCGAAATTTCAGACTAAAACTCCATATGTTAGATACCAATTCAGTAAAAGTAGAGATCTATGTTTAAATTGCTTACATTCGGAGCATGAAGCAAAAGGGTGTTCGTCTTCTGAAAATTGTAAGGTATGTGGATCTAGGCATCATTCGTTATTGCATTTTTTTTGATAAGTTGGGTCAAAAATTCGAGTAGTGCAGAAGTAGCAGAGGTGAAATCTAGTTCTGGTACTTTGGATGAATCTTCAATTACAACAAAACATGCTTCTGCCTTTACTAGCATTTCTGAGTCGTCGAAATCATTGGTTATTTTGTTTAGAGCTCTAGTAGAAGTGGCGGATTTTAGTGGCAATTTTGTGCCTGTTCGTGCACTTCTTGATTCGGCAGCCAGTGCCTCTTTCATTTCGGAAAGATGTATAAAGCGCTTGGGTTTGCCTTGTCGCAGAATATCGTCGTGTATTTCTGGAATCGGAAACTTGGAGAAAGCTGTTTCGAGGGAAATGACTGATTGTGTTATTAAACCTGTCGGTGGTTTGGAGTCATTGTTTGATATAGAGGTTTATATTTTGCCTGAAATCTGTACATCTCTACCAGAACAAACATTCTCGCTAGGTAATTTGTCGCAGTTTGAGTCGATCTGTTTAGCAAATAAGTTTTTCTATCTATTGGCTCCTATAGATTTATTGATAGGAGCTGAATTATTTCCCTTTGTTGTAAAACCTAATCTTATCATCGAAAGGCCGGGAATTCCTACAGCAATAGAAACTGCCTGACTGTGTTGTAATGGGTAAAACTGAGCTCAAAGGTTCTCTGTCAGCTTCTAGTTTTTGCACAATCGGTAGCTTAATGGATTTGTTGGATAAAAGTATAAAAAGGTTATGGGAAATTGAAACCATACCAAACAATTTGGTTACCTCTCCAGGGGATGAAATTTGCGAAAGGTTATTTAGGGAAAGTTTATCGTGCTGATAATTTTCGATATGTAGTAGCCATGCCCTTTTGAATTGAAAATCCTATCTTTGGTGATACTAGGACTTTGGCACTTCGTCGATTTTATGTATTAGAAAATTAATTGTATAAAAATCCTGAATTGTTGACAGGGTATAGAGAGTTTATGAGGAACTATTTGGATTTAGGTTATATGTCTTCTGTCAAGTCGGCTTCAAAGGACAATTCATTTTATATACCTCATCACTGTGTTATAAAGAATGATAGCCCTACGACAAAAGTGAGAGTTGTCTTTGACGCCTCTATGAGGTCGACAAACAACGTTTCTTCAACCGATACTTTGTACGTTGGACCTAAATTGCATTCGTATATTGTTACAATACTTTTAAAATTTCGTTTACACAAATTCGTCCTTACAACAGATATAAAGCAAATGTTTTTAAGAATACTTGTTCGTCCAGAAGATAGGGATTACCAAAGGATTCTGTGGAGATCCAATAGACATGCACCTACGAAGAATACAGATTGAACACAGGCACTTTCGGACTTAGCTGTTCTCCTTATTTAGCAAATAGAACTATTCGCCAGTTAGCATCTGATGAAGAAAATGATTTTCCAACAGCTTCAAAAATAGTGACTGAGGATATCTACGTAGATAATATACTTACAGGCGCTGATTCTTTGGAGGAAGCTTTGAATATTAGGCTTGAACTCACATTGATAATGGCAAAAGGTGGATTTGCATTGGCAAAATGGTCCAGCAATTCAGAGGTGATCTTAGTGGGATGTTCCATTAGAAGAACAGCAGCCCGTCTGTTTTGATTTAGATCAACCTAGTTATGTCAAAGTGTTAGGTTTACGTTGGGAACCTAACCACGACAGTTTCACATATCAAATTAATGAACTTTCCACAACTTGTACAAAGCGAGGTGTGTTGTCTAATTAAGCCCGGATATTTGACCCTCTGGGTTTTTTGACACCTTTCACGCTGTTTGCCAAGTGTATGATCCAACATTTGTGGATTGTTGGACTAGACTGGGATGATTAACGCTCCTTGGACTTTGTTAAGCAATGGAAAAGGTTACATAATCGGAATTACCAGTGATCAAGGAGATAAAATTCCTAGACATTTAGATAGTAAGCATCTGAAGTGTGAATTGCACGCATTTTGTGATGCAAGTGAAGTTGCGTATGCAAGTTGTGTCTATTTTAGAATTGTGGACCTACAGAAAAACATTAACGTGTCGCTAGTGGTAGTGAAGTTGAATGTAGCTCCTCTTAAAAGAATAACCTTACCACGTTTGGAGCTTTGCGCTGCTAAAATTGTTGTCAGATCTTGTGGACTTTGTAATTGGTTCACTTCCACAGCATATTGGTTTATCTGGAATTTTTGCCTGGTCAGACTCCAAAGTAGCACTTTCGTGGATAAGATCGCCGGCAAATAAATGGAATACCTTTGTTAGTAATCGTGTTAGCCATATACAGGAAAGGGTGTCTCCAATTCGATGGAAATATGTCCCTTCAGGCAAAACGCCTGCAGACTGCGCAAGTCGATGCTTATTCCCAAAGCAGATTGCACAACATAGCGTATGGTGGGACGGACCTTCTTTTGTAATAGAGAATTCGAATGGTTGGCCTTTGGAGTCTTCTGAGGTTTGTAGCCTTGATATAAATGAAGAAGCTAAAAGCATTGTTTTGGTTTCGTTATTAACTAAGGAATCATATAGTATTCTGTCTAGATTTTCATCTTTAAATAAGATTCTCAGAATAGTTGCTTATTCTCTGAGATTTAATTTTAATCCTCGCTATTCTGAGAACATAAAGGTTGGTAATTTGAGTGAAGATGAGCTTCATGATTCTCTTTTTGTTTTAGTTAAACAGGTGCAATGTGAAGTGTTTTCTGATCTTATTTCCGAAATTCGAAAGGGTAGTGTAGATCCAAGACATTTCGGAAGTTAAACCTTTTCGTAGATGAAAGAGATTTCCTTAGGGTCGGCGGTCGATTGACAAATTCGCAATTGTCTTACGACAGAAAATTTCCTTTGTTGCTTCCTCAAAAACATCGTTTGATTAATCTCACTATCGAAGATACTCACATGAAGTACCTTCATCCTGGTTTACAGCATTTGCATTTCTTGATCTCGCAGAACTTTTGGATTTTGTCTGAAAAAAGAGTTATTCTTGTTTTTCGTTGTTTTCGAGTTAATCCTAAACCTATCATTCCTTATATGGGAAATTTACCTGTTTGTCGCGTTAGTCAATTAAAGCCCTTTCAAGACGTTGCCATTGACTATGCCGGTCCTTTTCTTGTTACCTTTGGTAAGTCCAGAGGTATAAAATCCCAGAAGGCATATGTTTGCGTTTTTGTGTGTTTTTGCACAAAAGCAATCCATTTGGAGTTGGCTTCAGATTTGAGCACGGATGCTTTTCTTGCTGCATTTAGGCGATTTATAGCTCGTAGAGGTCGCTGCATTAGCATACATTCAGACCGCGGAACTTGTTTTGTCGGCGCACATTGGCAAATCATTGATCTCATGAAAGATGTTGTAGAGTCTGAAAAAATTGAGTGGCATTTTGGTCCTCCCTCAGATCCTAATTTTAATCATTTAGCAAAGGCCGGTGTTAAAAGCTTTAAAGCTCATTTAGTTAGAGTTATTGGTCAGCAAATTTTGACGTTTAAAGAATTTTATACGGCCACTTCATCCTCTTAGTACGGATCCAAATGACCTTAATGCGTTATCGCCATGCCATTTTTTAACATTGGAACCACTAGCATCATGGCCCTCAAGGGATTCTTCCAAGTTGAAGCTTAACACGTTGAGTCGCTGGCAACTGTTACAGCGTTTGCACAATGATTTTTGGTCTCGTTGGCATCATGACTATTTGAATACATTGTAGCAATGAAATAAATGGACAAACCAAAATCAATCATTAAAGGTAGGAGACATGGTTGTTATAAAAAATGAGCTACGCATACCGTTGGCATGGCTATTAGCTTGTGTAACAGCAGTTCACCCAGGCTCGGAAGGAATCTGTCAAGTTGCAACGGTTAAGACTGCAACGTGTGTCCTTCAGAGACCTGCATCCAAATTGTGTTTGCCTCCAAATCAATATTAGTATTATTGTAATATTTGCATATTACTTTGTTAATAGTTTTATTTAATATTTTGGGTAGTTAGAGCTAAAATTGTTATTTTAGGGTCGGCGGTATGTTCAATACTGCGTTTGAATTATTATTGTTTTTTTTTTAGTGTACATAGATATTTGGTATTTTTCTAAATAGGACATACAAGTGGTTCATTATTGGTAACTTTGTCTTAATATATTGTCTACTCTTGAAACTCTGCGATATATCCTGTAAAAGGCGCATGACAGGGCAGCAATAAGAAGAGTCAAGATGGAGAATTGAACCATGTGGGTTGTAGCTGTAGTTCGCAATAGTTTTAATTAAATAGTATACACTCCAATTGAAGTAAGCATTTATTCGCGTGCGTCGTAACAATAATAATATGTTTATTGTATTACAAGACGAGGTCTTATTACAAGGGTTTGACACTCGCAAAATCTATCCACCTTGGAGTAAGCAAAATTACGTGAGTAAGAAATGAACTGTGTTTCAAAAACAGTAATAAGAAAATAATAATAAATCCCGGATAGCATCACTGATAGACATTTGGAATAATTAAATACAATTCTAAAAAAATAATAAACTTCACCATTATTTAACCAACAGAATAATAAAAATAATCCAGACAGTTCATTAAAAAAGATCTTAGCTTCAAATGGTTAATTACAAAATAGGCTACACTTTTCGGACATGCAATATCCATGGCATCGAGCGTGGCCACCAAGCTGTCTTAAGTTTTTGAGACTTTTAATAAATGCAGACCAAAGTGAATCGAACATAGGGCTCTCAAATAGACGTTCGATTGTTTCACTCTCCTGTTTGTTACACACTGAACATAGTACCTCTGTTTCTATGAGGTAACATAGACCTTTGTAAGTAAATTTTAAAAGAGATTTATTGGACAGACGAATTTGAGCAATTATCCTTATCAGAAATATTGGTAGGTCAAAGCTAAGATAACTACTCAGTTCACGAGATACACCATAGCTACTATAAAATTCCGAATATGGAGAAATACTTACTCTACAATTGGCCACAATTCTGTGAACAATATAAAGCGGTAGTTCACCAAAATAACAGTTTAGACGACCATGCAAAATTTCTGTATCTTAAGTCATTAGTAACCGGAAAAGCTAAATCGACAATAGATGGACTAGTACCGGGATGCTACAGACTTACTTAAAATCGAGTATGGGAGAAGTGAACAAATCGTGGATAATTATGTTAAACAATTAATGAACCTTAAACCTGTTAAAAATCGTAATAATGTAGCAGCTTTAAGACTTTTATACAATGGCAACAACTATAATGCGATCTTTAAATAGTTTAAATATACCGGCAAATGAATACGGAATTATGGTTAAATATATCTTGCTAAAATTAATATCATACAATATGCGAATTGAATTTAATAAACTAACTAATTCTAATAACGTATCAGATTTAGAGAGTGTTGTTTCAAGTGATACACACTTAGTGAACGACAAAGTAAATAAACTCATAAATTTCATTAAAGATGAAGTAGAATTAGTACATCTAGCTCAAAGTTTGGATGAAAAAGTTAATATTAACGTTTCCAAAAACAATCAAAGCAAAAAGGATTGGTTTTTGAAAAAAGACAATAATATCTCGACAGCAGCAGAATGATTAACCAGCGTAAAAGAAGTTTGTTTATTCTGCAAAACTCATGAAACAACGGAATGTAACAGTCAGCATTATATCGAACAGCGTAAAAATGTTCTAAAGGATTCTAACAATGTCCGGGAAGACATGCAACAGCCTTGTGCGACCCTAATTACAATAAAAGTAATAACATACAGGTATAACACCTGTGAAAGATAACGTAATAGAATTGCAGCCTATAAACCAACTTTTTGCAGGAAATCGAGTCAGTAATATTTTGCTGCAAACAGCATGTGCTTTTGTAATGTCTGAAAATAAGCAATTATTTGTACGAATGATAGTTGATGGAGGTTTACAAATTACGTTTATCAAAGAATATATTTCGAGACAGCTAAATTTGCCTGTAACAGGAACGCGTAGATTATCTATAATTCCATTTGAAACTAGTAAACGAACGTCTGCAAAGTATACGACAAACTCAAACTACTTTTAAGGGAACAATATTCACAAGAAGTCATGGCTATAACGGCAGTAGAAATACCTGGAAATTAAAGGCTTTATAGATTCGCTATACTTCGAGCAATCAAATACAAACATGGGATATTTTAGGAAATCCTTGTAATCCAATGTAGGCTGCGGTTCTCTACCAACATATGAGCATTGAAACTCAATCCTGTCGAGGTAATTTGCTTGGTTAAAGTTCAAGTTCATACCCTCTGTGGGGATTTGTTTAGAATTTAAGGAGTCCAGCTGAAATGAGCGACTTTAACTGTTTGCAACCCTCCATACACCTACTTATTAAATACGGATGTTCGCAAAAATTGACTGGTCCACTATGTATTCGCTTGATACTCGTGGTTTAGCTCGAGTAGCTCTAGCCAGAACTTAAATAGGCAAACAGTTTTGCGGCTTTGTGTTTTGATATAGTATACCAATGTATGAATATATTTTTTTTTTCTCGCCTCGTCATTTAGATAGAACACACCTATAAAGTAATAAGGCTATGGTAGCCAGCCCCTCAGAACATTGTGAGATGTACGACAGGGTCGCCATCTCAGTGCGGAACCAGGTAGTATCTTGTCACGACAGCTCCAAATAACACAAAATGCTATAAAATAGTGACTGTGTACAACCAACAACTTTGTAAATTGTCAGCCCTGGCCCATTTTCTTCCCTAACACCGGGACCTCTATAGCAAACTACTCTAACAGACACTTTTGCAACTTTTTGAATTTTCTTTTATAATGAGGGTTGTTAGCATATACTATGTATTAATTTTTACAGTAGATTGTAGATTGTTTGAAGAGCCCGTATAGTTCTTTGTCCTCTCAGTACCGCGACCCCAATTTGTACATGACTGATTTTGCTAATAGTTGCCCCAAAATGTTCAAACTTTTCATGGGGGATATTTTACCTGTTTCCTGGGTTGTTAAGTCACCTTAAAAGGTATTTGAGGCTTTTGCAAAACTGAGCCATGCAGTTGCATAGCAAGTGTTTTGTTGTTTCTGCTACTTCAGTGCAGTTTTCATTGTCCACCTCACCCATCTTCATAAGGTGATACCTTACTGGGGAGTGTCCTGTGTTTATTCTCAAGTCGTTCCTGCTGCTGCCCTTTTAAGTGAATTTTCCTAAACAAAAATCACTAATGAGATTCTGAGATTCAGTTTTGAATTTTGAAAAAAAATCTTGAAATGAGCGCTAATTAGCCCCCCTAGAACACATATCTGGGGGTCAGTTTCAATTTATATATATATATATATATATATATATATATATATATATATATATATATATATATATATATATATATATATATATATATATATATATATATATATATATATATATATATATATATATATATATATATTTGTCTGTGTGTGTGTGCGCAGGCGCGTGTATCACAGCGATAAATCAAAAAATAATGGGCCGATTTTGACCAAATTTGGTAAGCACCTTCCTTTTGCAAGCGGCTTGGATAGCTTCGTTAGCCACGAAAATAGGCCTAGGTTTTCTCGGAAAATTTTGTCTTTCTCTCGGAAAAAAATTATATCTCCGGAAATACGAAAGTAAGGGCATCCGAATTTGGTACGCATGTATGTATTATAAAGAGTGACACATGTACCAAAATTGAGGTCTGTAAGTTTAAAGACAAAAATGTTATGGGCAGTTGAAGAAAAACATTTTGGACTCTTCCTTAAAACGTCAAAGTCGCGATTTGAAACGTCAAAAATCGCAACATTTAGGCAAAGAACCTGAAACAAATACGGATTATGTAAAGAAAATGTAACAAGAGTCTTCTGCAAACCCTTAAGTTTTAGCTTCAACCGTCATTGTCCTTCATTTTACTAAAATAGTTACAGAAAATTCATTTTAAATAGACCCTTTCTCTGATGCTTTGGCTGTAGCTTAAGATAAGTTGAAGCTTTGGCTGTAGGTTTCGTTAAGTTTATGGTTTAAATGTCTATAATTTTTAGCTAATTTTCGTAGAAAAAAATTTATTAATGAGAAGACCACGACTTTTGAATTTTAAAAAGATTTCTTCAAATGAGCGAAAATTAGGCCCCCTAAAATCCAGAACCGCATTTCTACGGCAATGCTCAATATAATTGTTATTATACAAGAAGCGAGAAAAATTGTATACGTTAATTATAGGTGTCTTAAGCTGCATCTTATACAGATATTTTGACAACCACAGGCTGGTCCATAACTCGTTGGTGATACCTACAATTGTTTTTTTCTAACACTCATATATTATTGCATTTTTGCATTTTTTATCGAAATATGATGCATGTTTGTAAGAAAAAATATCGAGATGCAGTAAGTGCGTTTTGGTAGCGAATTTTCTTTAAATCATTCAAATTTTAATAACTCAATTTGCTATTAACCTAAGGGAACAAAAAATGAGGTTTTTTGGGTAGGAAACCAACATTTTAACTTTATTTTTGGAAAATTTTTTGTACATTTTCAAACAATAAGTAATTTTGATAAAATAGGGTACATTGTTTTTACTATATAGGCTATACCGGTAGCCAAATTGATGCCTGCATGCATTAGAGAGACATATTTGCTATTAAAAACATTTTTATGAAAATTCACTTCCATAACGCTGCTGTGTCCAGACTTTTTCTTCCCCATTTCCTTTATTGTCTTGATGCATTGGTACCCACACAAAAGTTATTGTATTGTTCATAGCCAGTTGCTTCAAGGATTATTTGCAGTCACAGTAGGTTAGTTTAGACTCGGTTTTGAAAGATTTCAGAGTCTTTAAGTACTGCCTGACTGTCCGAGAGGTTGTAGATAGCTTAATTTCTGAGTATTCTTTGTATGCACTCCTGTGCACAGAGATGTATAGCAAGCATTTCTGCTTGCAAGATGATGGAAGTTTTTTCTAGGAACTTAGCGAGTTTAAAGTTAGGTCCTCTTATTCCCAGTCCTTCCAGTTGTTTAGACCCGTCTGTATACCTTACAGATGAATTGTTTGTCAGCTATGAAGTCCAGTTTATTTGTCATTTGATCTATTGGTTTGGCAAGTGACTCTTATGGAATAATTTCCAGGATCTTCAAGTGGCCAACCAAGTCTCCTGGTTTGAATTTGCCTGCTGAAATAATCTTGAGGCAATTAGTGCTGCTTCCCTCTTCACGCATATCTGCAGTGGAGATTTAGCACTGACTCTATTGCAACTGTAGGGCATGATGCCATAGCTCCCGTTATCGAAAGCAGATCAGCCTCTGCAATTTACTTTGTATTGTAGCTTGTTCCATTTTTAGCCACCATACTATAGAAGCATATGTGACCAGGGGTATAACTACAGTTTGGTATATCCAATATACCATCCTAGAATTCAGCCCCTTTCCTACGAGCCTACAGCACGCTCATATTGCCATTGTGGCGCTCGGAAGAGTTTATTCCAAGTGTTTGTTCCAATTCAGTTTTTGGTCTAAGAAGATCCCTAACTATCTAACTTCATTGGACCATTGTATCAGTGTTCTATTCAGAGTGGGAGCTTTTAAATTTAGTTTCTTTCTGTTCATGAATGCGACAAGAACAGACTTATGACAATTGACATTAAACCCCTCTGTTCAACATTAGTTCCTTACTATATTTAGAACTGTCTGCATTAGGCTGGATATTACAATTTTTACACTAATAAATGTTCATTATCATCATAGCCACTTTACCAGTTGTTACCAACAATCAAAGCATTGTGGACATGGCCCCATGATAGCAATTTTAATTCTCAACCAATAAATTGCTTTGTCTATTGTATGTGATCCCTGATGTACTTCGCAAATAACATAAATATGATGTTGAATAATATATCTCATCATGCATAACACAACAGTCATTAAAAATTGAGTTTTCAAAGTTCGTGTAACAATAAAATCTTTGTGGATATAGACCTTATAGTAGCAATTTTAATTCTTAGCCGAGGAACATATTTTCCAAGCAATTATAAATGATAATCAAGTTCTATTGCATATGATCTGTGATGTACTTGATAACTAAGAACAGAGATTATGTTAAATAATGTAGTATATTTTAGGCAACAGGCAAGCACATGAATGAATATGTGTCTGTGCACATGGTGTATTCATTGGTCAGAAGAGAATTACAAGAACATTATGTAGGAATCCTTTCACCACACTCAGTGTACTGACAATACCATCTTTGAGCATTTTTACTGTTGCAACATGTGTTATAAAGAATTTTTCAAAATGTCAATGTAACAGAGATGTGTATTCTGAGGTGGCAACTCAGCGTTGTAATGATCTGAGCTCGGGCGCTATTCTTTTCTATTTCATATACTGTCATAGCTTGCATAATAGTGAATTGGTTTTAATTCAAATAATGTGTTACTTGGCAGTGGTGTAAGATTTCATAGATTCCCGTTAAATATGTTGAGCTATATCGGAGGTGTGATAATAGAGCTCTTAATTTAGAATTCCTTTATACATTGCAAAGAAATTATAATTAAAACATAATCTAGCTATACTAATTTTAAAGTTGATATTGTATAACATATTTTAATTATAAATAGTACAATATGTCTTTTAGATGTATAGGCCTTTGGCTTCTCAGCACTATGACGATCAACACTATGTCTTCACATGTATTTCTTTAATCATGTAGAGTCCCAGCGGCTCTCCGATTGGTTACCATTGACCTTGAGCTGAACTCGGCTGTCAGCGGTTACTGTGCACTATATAGCAAATTTATCATTTAGACTAAATACAGATACAGAGACTATTTCTTTGGCTTCACAAGTGTTTGTTTTCTTTTCTGTAACCGGTTCTGCCCTTTTACAGCATCGTCAGACAGAAAAAAATTGAATTTATTAGGACCTAGTACTTTTGTTAAATTGATTGGGTTCGTAACGCTGCCACCCTATATGCAATAAATGTTAGGTATATTACTTCTCAAAATTGTTTTCTTGTATCGCTAGTATTAGTATACCATGCACAATCATGATTATGTACTTTCAGACGAGTCAGAAATTGAAGAACCAGTATACAGTAGATGAAAGTGGCTCCGACACAATTTACTAAAATTATGTAAGTGGTTTGAGTTAAACCAGACGCTCCAGCTCTACCATAATGGGTGTTTAACATTTTTTGTAGTTAAATTATTTTACCCACTGGTAAAGATTACTGGTCTCTTTACAAATGAGACATTAAGCATTTTAAATGCGTTTTATTTGGTAATTATATTAAATGCTTACCTTCACAAAAGAATGACAGCACTTGTAGCCCCATTGTCCATTTTTCCAGTATGATCCCAAACAGATATATGATTATTTATGTACCCATCCTTTTTATACTTGGACCTGATCTCTTTTTCTTTAAAGGTGGTGTTAACGCACTTGCGGGGGACTCAGATGGCATGTGTCGCGACGGGGTGCCCGCAGAGTAGCGTCTTGTCTCCCCTGCTCCGGTACCTTGTCATGGGCGGCCTGCTGCGGAGGCTCTCAGGAGGGGGGTACGAGATACAGGACATTGTCATCATAGTCAGAGGAAAGGTAACACATTCAGTCTGGGAGCGTATGCAGACAGCACTGAAAGTGTGCAAAGGTGGACGGTTAGTCAAAGGCTCGGGGTGAGCCCCGAGAAAGCCACTGCCATACCATCTAAGAGGAAACATTCATATGGCGAGGGAGGTAAAATATCTTGGGGTAGTACTGGACTCAAAGTTAAACTGGAATTGCCACGTTGAAAAGATACTGCGCAAGGGAGTCATTACCCTAGCTGTCACCAGGTGGCTATATGGAAAAACGTGCCGACTGAGACCTAGTACGGCCCACTGGCTGTACACAAGGGTTTACAGACCATCATTAAGATACACGGCACTAGTATGGTTGCCCAAGGTAATATAATCCAGTACCACACAAAAACTGCGCAAAATTCAAAGAATGGGTTGTCTAGGCATCACAGGATGATCTTAACCCCAACAGCCACCATGGAGGTGTTGCTGGATCTGCCACCACCCCTCTCCCAGCTTAGTTATCATGTGGGAGGATAGACTGAAGGCCAAATCAGGCTGCAGGGGCCACTGCAAGATCCGGGAGATCGTGAAGGAGCCCATGCTTGAAATGAGGTGACTTTGCAAGCCCGTGAATCTATTCGGAAAGCAGGTTTACAGTGGTAATCCACCACCGCGAGGCATGGGGGAGACCCCGGGCCTACCACGGGGTGCGCTCTGGTCCATGGACGGATCCGGCGGCGAGCGTGGGACGGGCACCAGCGTTTACTCGGAAGGACTGAGGGTGTCACAGTATTTCTCTCGGGGCCCACACAACGGTACAAGAACAAGAGGAGGGGCTACACCAACAAGCGGATCTTCATAGACATAGACAGCCAGGCAGCTGATGGGTAAACTCCAGGCCGATTAGTGAATGCCGAGACGAGATGAGTGACCTGGCTGGGCAGAATGAGGTTATCCTCATCTGGGTGCTGGGCCACTCGGGGGTCAAAGGCAATTATGAGGCTGATAGTCTCGGGTAGAGATGATCAGCAGAACCATTTATGGGACCAGAATCAGTTCTGGGCAGACTGTCCAGGGCTCTGACATGGGAAGTCAGTAATTGGGGAACCCACTTCAAAGAGAGCTGTGGAGCTGCTAAATCTTAGCAGAAGAGAGTTTAGGAACATAACATGACTCTTGACGGGACACATGCCCGTCAAGAAACACCTGCATAAAATGGGGCAGTTTGAGGGGTTCTGGCATGTAGACTGTGCGGCGAGAGGGAGGAATCAGCCCACCACATCTTGTGTGAGTGTAAAGCTCTGGATTGCAAAAGACAACTGATCTACGGACAGCCTAGACCAGAGACAGAGCAATATAAAACCTCGCCCTGCCAGCTACTGTGCAGACTAGTTCAAGGCACAGTGATCTTGGAATGGGTAGAGTAGAAAAGGCATAGGGCATGCACAATAAGCCAAAGGCTGCGGTGCTATCGGAGCAACAATCACGGACGTGCTGAGGAAAAAAAATCCTTTATAGATTTCTACATCTATAGCTAAGCTCAATTATATATACTTTGTGTCGTTTGGTATTACCTAGGCAGTTTTAGATTGAGGGGGCTAAAGTTGAGAGCACATATATATATATATATATATATATATATATATATATATATATATATATATATATATATATATATATAACTATTTGAAATTTTAACTGTGTATCGATTGAGAATATTTAAATTTGTTTTCGCTCACTGTGAAGTAAAGCATGTTCAACCTACTATTTCCTGAAGGCAATCTGCATTTATCGACATAAGTTCTGAAAAATTACATTACCCATTGCTTTTGATTGTTGCCATCATAATGTTGTAACCAAAGATAAATCTGTGATTGTTAAATGGCTCTGTCATGTCTCAATGTGTCCCACCAACTGTTAGAAATATGCATTAGTGAAATCTCCTCAAATTACAATTAGAGCTGTGCGAACTCATATTTATTTCGAACCGAACTATGAACGAACCGAAGCAAATATGCTGCCTCAAACTTCGAAAATCATAAGTCAAAGGTTCACAGTCGAACTGAAAATTTAAAATCGAACATTGAACTAACCAAAATTCTTTAACCTCCATATATCATTTCCTTAAATACAAAATATAGGTATATAATAGAATACAATATTTGGTATGTAGAAGATCCCCATTCTTTAAAAAAAAAGAAGGAAAAGTTCAACAAAATTTGCAGGTTTCACTTTCGAACACTGCCATCATAATGTTGTAACCGAAAAACGCGTTGGGATGCTGCGATACATATAAAAAAATAATCCTGTAATAAGTACACTTGGAGAACCCAAATCACCACAACACATTCTAAAAAACCTGACGATCGTTTCACTAACCAACTTAGTGTCATCTGCTTGCTACTAACTTGGTTAGCGAAACGATCATCAGATTTTTTTAAATATGTTGTGGAGATTTGGGTTCTTCAAGTGTACATCACAGGTTCCAATCTTCACTTAGTGAATTCTGTGATTGTTAAATGCCTGTCAGGTCTCATCACCTACCAACTGTCAAAATAGGCATGAGTGAAATCTCTTGAAATTCCGCTACAGTCTCAATGGAACCAGTACCAGGTTTAAAGCGCCATTACCGAGTTAACGGGGACGTTACCGAGTTACAACTTCGCTACCTTTAGTAGCATTGAATGCCTGTAAACTTCTACTTCGAAGTAGTTTTTAGCAACGAACTTCGAACTATTTTGGAGAATTCCGTATTTCGAACTACTTCAACATGGCCTAGCGCGAACATTTTTCGAACCGAAGGTTCGGTTCTAGTTCGGCCCGAAATTTCAAAGATTCACACACCTCTAATTACAATGACTGCAATGTTTAATTTTGAAGTAGTTTTGAACAACGAATTATTTTGGAGAATTATGTCGAAGTACTTTAACATCACTGGCGCGTACAATTTATCGAACCGAAGGTTCAGTTCGAGTCGAAATTTCGAAGCTTCGCACACCTCTAGATAGTGGTCTTAGCATCGATTTGCATCCCTTTGCTCAATTACCACAAGTCATAAAAACTCTTCTCAATTTCAATTTTTTTCTCATCAGAAAAATGAACTCTCAATAAGTCAAGCTAGTGCACTGTGTACTAACTTGGATGGAAACAACGCAAAAAGGCAAAATAAACCTTTTAGCTTTTTGGAATTCTGCAACCAAGGACTGTAGAGCGCTAATCAGCAATGTCAAAGCTCCCTTTTTGATTGTGAATAGTCTCCTTCACCCTCCATATTCTTAACAAAAAGGCTTAAATATTGTAAACACGTAAGCAAAAGATCAGGATCAGTTTTTGCGAAGTTGTCAATTGGATTTTAGAAATCTTTATTATTTTCATCACATTTGTCCAGTCTCTTGTCAGTCCCTCGGCATACCTCAAGCCCAACTTGGCAGCATTATTCTGTTACTTATTCTATTCTAGAAATGTATCCAAATGAGCTGGGTAATTATTTCTTTTTCTGTCTCAGTATGTTCCCCATAGCTTTTCTTTAGAATATTTACAAAGAATAAAGAGCTTAGGTACTTTATAGACGACTTTGGAACACTCTGAATTTTTTTTAATATCCAGGCAGTATAGTGTTAGTCATTTAATTCTTTGTTGCATGATTGGGGCATAATAATAATCATTCCAGATACTACTTGACCATTTTAAACAGTTTTCTCACTTGTCTTCTCATTCTTTCAAGATCAGCAAAGAGGTTGTCCTCTTTGAAGCACGAGTTAATTCTTAAGTGTCCCTCGTGATCAAAGGGTAGTTTTATTATAAATAACTTGTAAACTGTTCTGTACTTGTATGGCCCTCATTTCTGCGAAAACTTCATTCTAGGTCTAGGTACTATTTTTTGGGTTGTTGAGTCTTTACAATTTAACTGGATGTTTTTGTGGTCTGAGCAATTCTCGTCCTTAGAGATATGCCAATTATTCAACGAATTGTTAACTCTGGGTTACCTGCTTTATGTAGTTTAGACAAATTTGATAAAAAAATATAGGGGGACAAGGCAGTAATTTGCTGACATCGTGACATTTATTGATGTAACACTATTTGCACAGCCTTAGAAGTAAAATTGTTAGGAACAGATAACCTGTGACCAAGAGACATGTCTAAGGCCAGGGGCGTGCATCGCAAAGTGCACGCCACACACACACACACACACACACACACACACACACACAAAGAGAGAGATAGAGAGGTGAAAGTTTATACTCTTATAACTTCATTAATTTCTCGATTTTTAAAAAGTTTTATTATTTTTAGAGCTATTTAAAAAAATAAGAGAAATCTTCCTTCCATATCTTAAAGTTAAAGACACAAACTACATACAGACTTGGAGACTACTTCTCTGGCTTCACTGTATGTAGTATGGACAAGTTTCACCAAGTAAGGGCAACAACAATCAATGAATTAAAGACACAAAAACAATGTTTTATGTTAAATCATTTATTCATAATATTGGTAATAATATGCACATAAAAATAATGTTATTGACTGTACATATAATATATTACAGGAATTATCATAATGTGGCAAAACTAAGTAGAAAACTAAATTGATAAAACTGTTTGCCCACACTGTTTTTCAAAATATAAATTAAACCATTCTGGTGTGTATGTACATTCTAAATTGTTTAAAAAGTTCAGTTAAAAAGTTTAGGTACTATAAGTATAATAATATTTATTTTATACATCAGCCTGTGTTCTTTTAAGCAATTATAAAATTTAACAATCCCCATAATAACAATTTCTTAATTACAATAAAGTATGATATATTATTTAGAACTGTCATCATCTTGCTTTATGATCTGTTTTAATAAGTCAGTACGATGAACTTAAGAGTTAGATATGCTCATCAAACCCTTTTTTAAGAGGGATGATCAAATATTTTAGTCAAGCTATCAAAAATTAAGACAGAAATCGCCCAAAATCTGATAAGCTGTGTACATGGACCAAAAGACAAATGAGGTAAAAAACAATTAAAACTGAAGAAATGGAGTTCATGAAATAAAAGACAGACTATGTAACATATCCAAAGGAACTTATGATTAAAATAATTTACCCGGGAAAGGTCGAGTCTGTATAATTAAGAAGTCAAATCTAACTGATAATATTCTCTAAGAAAATCGAGAAGCTTCGGTCACATCCAGAGTGATAGCGATATGTCAAGACATTTTAAGGTCAAAAAAGTAATTGAGTGACTAACATATATTATAAAGTCAACAAATAAATTTTTCAGAGGTTGCTAATTGACTAACACATAAATTACTTTGCTTATAAATTCAAATTTAATTTCAAAAATATGTAGTACTTTGCACATTTTCTCTTAAAATACTACGACAACTACTTTTCTGATTTAGGAAATTGAAGTTGTTTTTTCGTTGTTCTGATACACAGCCACATAAGTGACACCGTTCATTCTCAGCATGTGTAAAAAATGCCTGAAACCTATATAGTTATTTAAGGTGATTTTTAATTGTCATAAATTTAATGTAAATTTGGACCCACCTATGTAACAAGGATCAACCAACATTATGCATAAAAATGAGTTAAATAAATATTACCATGTATCAACAATTCAGACTTTACAATTCTGTAAATAAGAACAACTATATAAGACAAGCTATGCCCTCTATTTAGAGAAGACACATACCTATTAAAAACAGCATAGAAGCAATTCAAAGAAGGAATTAAAGCTAGTGATCTTTGTTGCTAAAACTATGTTCTAATTACACCTATATGTCAGGAATAACAGAAGTATGCTGACTTCATTTGAAGAAAATATTACTGTATTTTAGTTGTGTAGATTGATATTGTCAAAGATATATAATATATGAACCACAGAGTGGAGGGATTTCCTTAGCACTGCAAAATAATACAAGTTCATCCGAGGTAAGTGAATTTTCAATATAATGGTCCATCAAACCTCAAAATTTTTGTTAGTTTCATCCATTAGTTGTTTCAGGCTTCTTATGCTAATATGGAAAATATAGATGTTGGTTGTAGGAACCTTACTAAGTAAGTACTACTAACCCTGGAAATTTCAAGATATATTTATCAAACTCAAAATAGTAGTTAATTCCTTTTGGCATAATGCAATTTTAAGAAATGTTTTGGTTTCTGTATCAGGTACTTTCAATACAATAAAATAAGGAAGAAATGATGAAAACATGGAGCATCATAGTTCAGAACAGCATTTTAAATCCGGATTTCATTACAGATCAAGCAGATGATCCGTATGAGTTCATTAGCAGCGAATATCACCAATTATTTTATTCAAATGGCTCTGTTAAATATTATAATTTTTATTCGGACAAAATTTCATTGAAGAGCCTTTGCAGGCAATTAAAGACAAATAATTTGAAAGAGAAAATGTTAATATTGAGGAAGGTTCCCATAATGGTAGCCGAACAAAAACAGAAAAAGAAAATATTTTGTCAATGCATTAATACATGTAACTCTAAAATATATGCAGAAAATAGGAAAAACTTTTTTACATACGAGTCTAGCATACATACTACAACGTTTAAACAACATTTATATTTGAACGGTTTAAACAACATTTATATATGAACATGCCAGGGAAGATGAACGCAAAATTCTCAAATCTGCAAATCAAAATAAACGACATTTCTAAAGAGTATACAATAAATACGG
Source organism: Tillus elongatus (assembly GCA_964006375.1). Taxonomy (NCBI): domain Eukaryota; kingdom Metazoa; phylum Arthropoda; class Insecta; order Coleoptera; family Cleridae; genus Tillus; species Tillus elongatus. The sequence continues at coordinate 150,786,077 of OZ023262.1, forward strand.
TTGTAGGAAGTAATATGATTACAAAGACACTAGGAAATATTTACAAAAATAGTTAATATAACCCTTCGCTAATAAGAAAGTATTTAATACCTGAAAAACAAGGGATTGCAAGTGGTTATAAAATGTCAGACTATCAAATAAATACTATCTATTATATAAACCACATCAATAAGTTTACAAATCATACTGTCAGTCAAAAAAAGGATGTTTGCCTTTTGGTGTCACAGTGATACTTATGTACAAATTGTAAAGAGAAAATAAAATGCAAACTGTCAGTTTGTCAGAGTATAAAATACATTTCTAAGAAAGTTCAATATAAAGATGAAACGAGTTCAATTTTAAGGACAAGCGAGAATGCAAAATACACTGTGGTAACGAAAAGCAACTTTTGACTTTTGATGATAACAGTCAAGGAAGCCGAAATAATAAGAAGACAACTCAAATAGATTTAAAACATGCTGCTTAGAGCACATTGATCTTCATTATGCAAAAAACTTTTCCACTTATTCGGCACAAATATCATTTTTTGAAAATGCTGCTGCAGTTATACAATTGTGGTGTTTATGGTGGTGGAAACAAAAAATCAGTTTTTCTGAAAGGCCACGAAACTTCTGGGGTACACAAGGTTGGGACATGGTTTCGGAAATATACTAGAGACCATGTTAGTGATACCGTTTGTAGCTTGACATTATAGTGTTTCATGTGGAAAATATAACTCAAAGATAAGCATGGTATATTATTGAAGTGCATCTTTGAGTAAAGTAATCTCAGAAAGCCATACTGGGTAGGTAGAATGTGTAGTCAAAAGGTAACTAATGCTATTTTCTTCACAGAAGTACATCTAAATTATAAAAACCCTCAGAAAAAATGATTCCCATTGTTGTTAATATTAAGGACAAAGAAGACTTCATAACCACAAACAAATAGAAGATCAAGTCACCAACAGCAAGGAATATATGAATAATGAAAAAGTAAATTGGCTACATATAAAAAAGTTTAAAGTTCTGAAGAAAAAAAAACATTGAGCCTATTTCTTAAAATAAACTATGATAAAACAGTACCTCATCAAGAAATAAAGATACAAAGGGAAAAAGAAAATGTGATTTTTAAAAAGCATGCATTTGGAGATGGTTTGGGTTTCTGTGGTGTCAAAGGAGACCTATTGCTTTAGATAAACTGGACGATATAATCTTATTTGCATCTCATTCCAGTGGCTATCCATGGAATGTACACAACCCTAACTAGCGATAGTATAAAGGTGGTTATAAAAGATTATGACGGTGCATTCTCTTTTCAGTTGGAAGTAGATGTGCAAGAAGATTAGACTTTAAGATAAGGATGTTTTATTTAAAAAAAACATTAAGTTTGCTCCAAGCAAACATTAGAATCCTAAAAATTGTTCAAACAATACATTATTTGAGAAAGAAATTATTTTATACTGAAAGATACTGTTGATAGATCTATTACATTTCAGTGTAGACCAACATTTTAAAATATCTGTTCTAGCATTTATACAAAAAATTTTAAGCCCAGCTTACTTTGAACTTAACCTGTTAGTTGGTTTCTTATTGCTGGAGGGTGTCCATTTAACAGTTCTTTTAAATATTTTTATATGTAACAAAAACCACTGGAATTCTTACATTGGCATACAAGGTTACTTGAATGAACATTTTTACCATTATCATTATTTATTTGCAGGATATTGAATTGATTAAATGTTTTCATTTGATTGTTTAATTTAAGAACATTTGTTCAGTTAAATATACATTACCACTTACTTGAATTCTTTACTTTTTTTCAGCGTTTTTCAGGAATTTTATAAAAAGTTTTAATTTAAGAACAAGCACATTTATTTATCTGCAAATGTTTCAAAGTGGGTGCATAGCTTGGTGCATACATAATTATTAGAATTTCGACTATTAACACACATTTGATATTGAAGAAAAAATTGTGTATTTCACGAGGGGAAAAGTACAACAATAATGAAACTTAATAAACATTTTAAATAATATTTTTATAATGTAACAATGTCAGTCTGATATATGAATATATAAATGCACACATTTGAAATTATAATTCTACTAAAGAATAAGGATACTGTTAAAATATAATACTTATAATATATTCTTTTACAGATTGTCTAAAACCCACGATGTTAAAAAAAACTTTAAAACTTCTTTTCTCCACCGATCAAAATTCATAAGACATATTTTTTAAAGCAGATAACATCACAATAACTCAGTTATGTTGCACCCTTTTCTCAGTAGAGAAAAACTTCATACTCGAACTAAATAAATTATAAACCTAACGCTCAGTCTATATTAATATTATGTACACATTTAATTCTCAACTGGTATTCCTTAAAAGAGGCACATGTCGGAGCTCTACATTTCACGCATGAAGATTTCTTATATATATTCTTTTTACATTTAGCTTAACCTTCAGATACTGATGATAGACTACTTCTTGTCGATCCAACGCATAATTTGGATGTATCTTGGCTTAAGTCTGGTAGATCAGGTGGTAGTGTTAAATGGTTCACTGGTCCATATAATGATTCTTGTTCCCTAAGCTGTTCAGCGAATATCTCTTCCAATCTCTAAAAATAAACAAATCAATGTAAAGTAAAAGAACATTACACCCAGAAAAATATTAGGTATTTCTTATACCTTAATGTACAGTGTTACTGGTTACGAGATATTGAGCAAAATCAAGCAGTCGCTAACTGTTTGCACAATCCTCAGGGACATTAAAAATTTGTTTCTTATTTTGCCAAGCTTTAAAGAGACTGTTGCAGAGCTTTCTTACTTGCTTCTTTCTGTGTGATAATGCTGAATCATGCAATCACTTGCAAAATATGAAAGTCTCACAGTTCCAAACTTGAATGTTTTCTGGATAGAAATATGTTAGTTTTGTAACTAAAAAACATTTAATTTTTTAATAGTTACAAAACAAATTTGTTGTAGAATATTGCAAGATTACAATACATGTCTAATAAGATTTTCAATTTTTAACACACACAATATATCTTTTCATGGAGGTTTCTATATCTACAGAAAAAAACTATGGCATTTTTTACATGCCGAATGAAAATTTTATGAAATATATTTGCAATAAAACAAATGCCATAAAATAATGTCTAAACAAACTATAGCAGAACCTCGGTATAGTGTGCTTCATTAAACCACAGTCACAGTGAGCTGTGTGCTATGTAATTAATATGTGATTTCTCTCATAATTGAGCCATCTATTGCCTGCATATTATCTACCCTCGCTCATAAAATTATTGCAAATCTAACAACATTCTATGAATTTTAGTCACTGTTCATATTTTAGTTAGTGCAGAGGTTATTTTACTACATTACATTGTGTGCTTGTTTTGTTTAGTATTCAACAAATTTTTACAACTTTTTTTTTCATCATCTAAGAAATAAAGCAAACAATTATTAGGTATTCACATAGATCAACATCTGAGTTGGTCAGAACATATTATAGAATTAGATAAAAAATTGAGCAGTATTTGCTACACATTATGTATTTTGAAGAAATATTTAACACTTGAAAATTTAAAGATGGTATATCTGGCACACTTTGAATCATTACATAGGTTTGGTATTATAATGGGGGGTAGCAGTCTTGATCTTGACAGAATCTTTATTGTCTGAAAAAGATGAATTAGGACAGTGTTAAATATGAATCCACGGGAATCTTGCAGAGGAATTTTTGTTAAACTTGACGTACTTACAATCATAACAGTTTTTATATATAAGATAGTCTTACATATTTTTAAGAATAAAGAGCTGATCGAAGAGTATAAATTTGATCATAACTATGGGACAACACGAAGGGAGCTTATAGTACCTATGCATCATTTGACATTGTATGAAAGGAGTCCACTATGCATGAGAAATAGTATTTATAATAAATTACCTGATTACATTTGAAATGTACTTAATTATAAAGCATTAAAGAAAGAGCTAATAACTATTTAAATGCCAATAAACCTTATTCGCTACAAGAGTTTGATGAACCTTAAATTTATTTCTTTTATAAGTATATATGTTGCATTTTAGTTTTAGCTACTTGCTATACTTTTATTGTTATATGGTTAAATATTAGAAAATTTTGTTATGTTTCTCTACATTTGTTTATGTTTCTTTTGACAATTATTCATTTTGTTTGATATGGCGAAGTGTATCTTTCGCTGTGTTACAAATTTTGAATAAATTATATTATTATTATAATATAAACACTACTTACTTTTGAATAAAATGCCTGCTTACATATAAGCAATCAAAAAGTAGTGACGCTGTCCCGATTAGCATGTCAATATGAAAACAACCCGAGATATAAAAACAATTTAACATTTTTCAAGTTTAACAGACACATTTGGAGGTATCGGAAAGACATGTAAGAGGTCCTGATATGGGCCAAGTAAATGAAGCTTCCTTGCAACAATTTTAGTAGAAACATGCTCAAAGTGGTCCAGTTTCCAATCCCCTCCTTAATAAAAAGCTTAATTATTTTTCACTAGAAATTAATCATTGAGGTGCCCTCTTTTGCATCTCAAAGTTGGTTACAGTAATTCCAAGCTCAACATGGTATCAGAGAGTTATACAAGGTGAAAAACTGAGTGCTGATAAGATACAGATAAGTATTTCCAAATGAGTTTAATTGAATTATTTAGCTGTACAATTTGTAGAAGAAAACGGAACTTTTTTTTTATAGCTCTTTCTTTGAAATACTCTTACTGACGGTAGCGAAAAATCCACGCAGTAGTGCAAATTCAAATGGAGAACCTAACAGAAACTGGGTTTGACTGACTAAACCCAATATCATTCAAGTTAAGTACAGTATACTCTCGTTTATTCGTGTGTGGATTATCCGTGCTGAGAAATTGATCAAAATTTCAAACGAGGAATAGATCGAGATTTCAATTTTTTTCATTTCCTCTCGCACAAACATAATACATATCCCTAATAAAAACCAACGACCATCTAAGTACGGGCCTGCTTATTATAATTACGACTTTGCAAAAATCATGAGGAAAATAAAACTGTAAAATTCCTTAGGACCTATAGGTAGTGTAGTAGTATATGTATAAGCAGAATAAACTGTCACAGATTGCTTATTTTGTTGTGATGAATTTCTATTTATCTCCGAACATCACTGTCACTACAATAGGAAGGCCGAGAAAGATTTATATCCGGGAGTGTTTATGTTAAGGTCATAAATTTTAATTGCCCCTATATTTTTACACTTGATCTCATTCGTGATTGCATGTGCGGCAGGGCAGAAAGGAACCAAATAAACTTTTCTTGAGAAAGACACAGCTGTTAAACATTCTGGATGCACTTTCTTTTCAATTTATGAAGGCTACCGAAATTACTTAATTGGCCAGTTGATTTTCGATCGCAAAGCGAATTTGTGTATTCACGGTCTATTTTCTATTAAATTCGGTATACATACGGCGTGTCGCTGATGGGAAAAGATACGTTTCAATTATGAAACAAAAAGTTCATTATTGATCTACTATAATTTTTTCATTAAATCTCTATTATGTTGTGTTTGGCAATATTTATGGTCTGAAAACTTAGTTCCTACACTGTGTTATCTTAGGATGACACCCCATCCAATTTTCTTCTTGGCGATTAAAATAAGATGACGGGACAGATTTTTGTACTTTACATTCTCCGATTGTAACATCTATCTTGCACTATATGGACTAAACAATACTGAAAGTATGCAAAGGTGTTAAAGAAAATCTATCCTTCGTGAAAACATGACAGAAGCCCAATTTAACATTTCCTGATTTATGTATGTGTTTTCAAGGAAATAACATGTATCCTACTTACAAAACTTTATATTATTGTCAAATGATAAATGATGATAAAGTTGAAGTTAAGAATTTTCAAGGAATATTTAATATATTGTAATCTAATAACAATAATAAGAATAATACCACAGCAGACAAACGCTGCACCCTGATGTCTTAGTCTAGTGTCGTGTGAGTGTGTGTTGACACACACATCCAGATAAAGATTACCACCCAATAACTCATTGCAAATCTGGCTCTTCTACATTATAGTGAAAAATATGACCTGCTGAATATGGGTCTCAAACCTGCAACCCCATAAATATGATTCTACAGGTTGGTCGTTTGGTGAAATCGACTGTAAAGTGAGATATACCATTGTAACACACAAAAGTTACAAAACTGTCAATAATTTTTCTAAACCACACGCCATGTGTCAAATGAAATAATTTCTTGTTGTATTCAGCGTTGACAAATGGTCAGCAGCTGTTTGATTATGATCAAATTCATAAATTTAATAACTGACAAACTATTAAAGCGAATATATGATGTACAAGGGTGGATCAAAATAAACTATACTTTTTTTCCGGACATATAATAACCGTTGAAATGGGTGCTGCCACTAGGTATCTTGAGTTGCAGTGTCAGGAGTGGGGAGAGCGGTTGATCGCTTTTGCTGGATGCATGTGGTTGTACGGCTCACGATGTCTAAAAGAAAGGAGAGGCATTTTTGAATTGCATCATAACCTGTGATGAAATGTATGAAGTTTCGGCTGTTAGCTGGCAAGCCGCTTGCGACTGTGTTTTTTGACTGGCATGGCTTTTTTGCATGAATGTCTTACGCTCAATGCAGCACACTACAGTGACCTTTTGAGTGAGATTAGACTTAGTTATCCCCGCAAAAGATGTCACCGGCCGATGAAGACGTGATTATTCTTCAGGACAAAGCTCGGCGGCATACGATACGCTCACATGCCAAACATTGGAAATCACTAGAACACCCTCCATATAGTCCTCAAATTATCGCTTTGCGATTTTCATCTCCATTCAAAAAAGCGTTGGGAGACAAACATTCGCTGATGAGGATGGAGTGGAGCGTTTCGTGTGTAATCGGCTACTGAGAAAATTAATGCCCAAAGCAGAAGATTACATAGAAAAATAATATGTACTCGTTTATATTTGATCCACCCTTGTATATATTGATGCAATCAAAATGAGTAGCAAATTACAGAAATCTAATACATAATATAAACTTAGTAATATGTTCTATTTGAAAAAAATTATGTTTAGTTTGTATCTCAAAAACTCGGTATCAATGTAAGATTTGTAATAAATTATTACCATAACACATGTGAGTGAATGTTAAAGTTAGTTATAACAAAATTTTATATATATATATATATATATATATATATATATTTTTTGGTATCAATAAACCATGGTTAACTAATTTTAACGTTTGTATCTCTTACTAGTGTTGCACTATTTGTAAACTGATTTATTTACACTATTTCTTTATTTGCTGCATATGATCTATTTAATAAATACACAACTACCACTATAATACAAATATATGGGACAATAAATCTATGGACAGCACACTTGCAGAACCCAAATCACCACAACACATTAAAAAACCTGACGATCGTTTCACTAACCAGGTTAGCGTCATCAGATGATGAATAATTCTAAATATCTGCAACTCTACTTGTATTCTTCTGCAGTTAGTCGGTCACTAACGATTTAGGGAGGTTCAACGACACAAAAATTGACATATTTCGTTTGGTGGAAATATATGAATTCTTTTATTATCTTATTTTGTTTGGTGGAAATATCTGACTTCTTTTATTATCTATCTTGAAACAGATCTTGAAAGTGAAAGTGAGTATTTTCCTAGAGTGTGATTTCGTTATGTGAATGATATTTTCGCAGTGTGTAACACAAACATTTGCAGAATAGACCTTTTTTTTTGTCAAATGAAACAATAAATTTGATTGCATAAAATTTACCCACAAATTAGAAATTAATAATAAATTACCCCTTGTAGATGTACTAGTTATTAAAAAGACACTTTAGAATACAATGTCCATAGGAAGGAAACCTCCACACTAAGTTACATTCTGAATAAAACATCATACGTACACGCAAAAAATGGCCAGTCTGAACTTTTTTAGAAACAGGTTAATTAATTTTCCTTCAAGTAAAAATAGATATACCAAAGAATTAGGGTATATTAGGAACATGAGGCATATAACGGATGCACTGCTTGCCTAGTGGAGAAATTAATTAACAAACAGAAAACAAAGAAAATGTTAGCGGAATCAACGACTTTTAGAAGGAAGCCGGAAAAAACTTTGTCTGCTTACCATTTGAACCTCGAATTACAAGGGGTCTAGATAGCATTTTTTAAAAAGCAAATTTGCAACTAACATTTTCAACAAAAAATACTTTACAAAACTTGCTAGGTAACCCAAAAGACAAGGATAGTACTGTCAAAATGTCGGGAATTTATGAAATAAGTTGTAAAGATTGTGATCATAAATAAGCTGGACAAACAAAAAAGATCTATTGAAATTAGATTCAAAGAACATTTAGCACAACTATGATACAGAACTATAGATAGATCTTCCGCTGCCAGACATATTTGGGATAATAATCACCATGTAAATAAGGAGAATCTAAAATTATTTAAAAATGTTAGACAACCAGGACAGCTGAACGCTTTCAAAGGTGTATATATATATATATATATATATATATATATATATATATATATATATATATATATATATATATATATATATAGTAGTAATAAAGTGTATGAACTTAGCCCTACCGCCTATGGGTAGTCTACTGATAAGATTACTTTACAAGAAATACCAGAAGAAGCACGTCCGATAGATAATAAAAAAATTGAGATATTTCCGCCAAACGAAATATGTTAATTTTTGTGTCGTTGAACCTCCCTAAATCGTTAGTGACCGACTACCTGCAGAAGAATATAGAGTTGTAGATATAAGATATTTAGAATTATTCACGCTCTGATGACGCTCACGTGGTTAGTAAAACGAACGGCAGGTTTTTTTTAATATGTTGTGGTAATTTGGGTTCTCCAGGTGTGGTTATCAGTCTCATCACAGTTTCCAATCATCACTTAGTGAAATCTACGAGCTTTCAACATAATATGATAAACAGCTGACAAAGAAATTACAGGCATTATTTATAACACAGCAGAACTCTGGTTATCTGAGGCTTAATTTTTTAAGGTTCTATATTAGGTAGTAAATATTACATTCTTGTGACTGTTTTAGCTCTGGAAATCTATAGCTTTTTTTCATTCTTCAACATTTACATAACCTGGTTTTAACTGTATTGTGAGATTCTTTATTGACAGCTAAACTGATTGATGTCACACTGACAGTTAAAAAAATCAGGAGCAAAATTTTCTTGTAGTCCTCATCTTGTTCCTGCATTTGTGGGAAGGGACTACCCAAGATCACTTAAAGAGTTTTTAAAATAACTATTAGCAAGGTTTTCCCAAAAGTGTGGAAGTTATTTCGTGGTTTACCTATCTACAAGTCTGGTAACTGGATAAATTTCTCCAATTATCGTCCAATTCTTTGTGTTTCAGTAAAACTTTCTCTTTGTTTTTTAATATTTTTTATGCCTATTTGCATGAAAGTGTAATGTTTTACATGTTTCTATTATTTATATATTATTATATTTCAACCAATATATAATTGTAGCCTAAACATGCCATTGTCTGTTCGTTGACATACTTTCTACTCCATGATTCGATACAGCAAATGTCAAAGTCAACTTGGACATGTTTTAGCAGTCTCACCAGCTGTGAGTGGTTACATCATGATAGCAGTTTCACAAGCTCTGAATGGTTGAATGTCAGAAGCCTCGCCTGCTCTAAATGATCAAATCAACTCAAACAGAAGCTCCAGCTTTTTAGTAGAAGTGATGGTTACATCTTACATAATACCACAGACTACGCTCTGGTTTCACAAAATCAACAGCAGCAAACTACGTCAAGCAAAATTTGCTTAATTTGAGTGATTTTTTTCATTTTAAAGTAGTAAATATTAAATTCTTGCAACTTGCCATTAAATATAATTTTATTTCAAATTATAAATGCATTAACATTATTATATTTCAGTAATTTATATTGTAATAATAGTAAACTGAATCTCTTTCTTTATCTCCCTTTTCATTGTCTAGTGTCAATGCACATATAAATATCAATGGAGAAAACCCAGGCCCTATTTCTTTATTCATTTATTTATTAGTATTTATAAATTTGTAACTTACAAAAAAAGAGATAACGTGTTTCGCTGTAAAATACAAAATATAGTTGTGCCTTCTTTGGGTTCATAGCCCAGTCAAAAAGAGGCAGTTTTTGCCAGATTTTGTCAGTTTGTGTAGTTTGGTATCTGCTAATGATTGTGCTAATAATTATCCCGTGAGCTCTAACAGAAACTTTATTATTTGAGTTTTTAATTAGCGTCTTTTGTATTCAAATTTTGAAATTTGTCACTTACCAAGACTGATAAAGTGTAGTTAAAAAGTGAAAGGATGATAATTTACTGTTTGCAAGATTACATGTTTGTTTACTTATCAGGATAAATAGTTGTATACAGGGGCTGTCCAATAATTTTTGTGAATGGCTTGTTATGTTTTGGCCTATGTAGTTCTCGAAATATATTTGTGTTAGTTCCTTCAACACTGAAATGGACTGCAATCAATGTAAAAAAACCCAAGTCTCCAACAGGCTGGGTTGGAGACTTGTTTTTTTTTTACATGAATTGCAGTCCATTTTCAGTGTTGGAGAAACTAACACAAACATATTTCGAGAACTACATAGGCGAAAAGATAACAAGTTAAGTTTACAAAAATTATTGTGCTTCTGAGGTGTGACAGGCGGGCTTCAGAATTGTGTCACAGCTGTGCCAAGGTTTCCACTACAGAGTCTAGGGCGAAAGTTCTTCAGAATCGTACCATTATCTACCTTTGTACAGAATGCAGTCCCAATGTGAATCTTGGAGTGGACACTACTGTTGAATTGGTGTCCAAAGTTCTGAAGGATGGAACGTTTCTCACCAAGTTGACCTCACAGATTATGTCTTTTTTCAAAGATAATATTGCCGAGGACAGTTCAGTTCTAGCTATTGCTCGTGACTGTGTTACATCAGTTGCTAAGTTGGTAGAGGATTTAAACAATCAGGTAACTGTTTTAAAGGAATCAAATATTGAGTGAATTAGATTGTTAACAGGCAACACTAACGCATTTACTGCACCTCTTAACCAGAATCTTCAGGCTGTTGGTGATTCCAAAAATGGTTCTTTATACTCCAGAGTTGTAAACAAGGTTTCTGATTCAGCTATTCTTATCAAGTCCAAGTCTAGGACTCAAGTCACTTCAGTCACCAAGTCCCACATCAGAAAGGAGATAAATCCCCAAGAAAACATCTGCATTTCTCAAGTTAAAATGTGAGGAATCGTGCCATATTGATTGGGTGTAAGAATGATGAAAGTACAGTCAAATTAAAAAAATTAGCAGAGAAGAAACTATCAGATGCCTATGAGATAAAGCAGGTAACCAGTATCAGGCCTAGGATTCGAGAAGTTGGAATATCTGAGAAACTCTCTGGTGGTGTGCTGGGTCAATATATAGACACAGAACTGCGACATTTTTGAGGAGTCGTGTTTGCTCAGTATTGCAGGTCAAACCACTTAAGCAGAGATCTGATGTTTATCAGACTACCATTCAGAAAGACAGTGTTGCTTACCATAGAGCAATTACATGTGGCAGGTTAATTGTGGGTTATGATTCATGTGTAGTTTATGATGCGATAGATCTTTTGAGATGCTTTAAATGTAATGGATATAATCATGTTGCTAAGTCTCGTTCTAGCGAGTTAACAGAACCTAAATCTGCAGGTGACTATGCAATCGGTAATTGTTCTTCAAGTGTTCTTAAATGTATTAATTGTTCTAAAATGAGGGTGAGAACAGGGAGTGATGTTGATGCTTGCCATGCTGTATGGGATCATGATAAATGTACGGATTATAAACATAGAGTGGAAAACTCAGAAGACATATTACCGCAATCTTAGCAATTAAACTCCCCTGCTGAGACTGAACATTCTGATCCTGATAGGGTGCTTTCTATATGCTACCAAAACGTGAGGGGACTTAACACCAAAACTCAGGAAATTTATAATACTTCTACAGTGTATATATAATATAATATAATTGCTTTGACTGAGACTTGGCTTAGCAGTTCTGTCTTAGATTCTGAATTGTTCTCTCCATACTTCAACAGGGGAATTAAATCTGATATAAAACTCAAATATAAGGCATTTCGATTATATAAGGCAAATGGTGGTGTTGAGGCATGTGACAATATTTTTTTACCTCAGGGCAAAAATTAAGAAAGACATCAAGCAGACAAAGAAAGAATTTTTGAGGGTATATCCAACAATATTAAACGGGATCCTAAGACCCTCTGTTCATATATATATATATATATATATATATATATATATATATATATATATATATATATATATATATATATATATACAGATGTTCCACCTCGCATGCATCTTGATTCAGTCCAACTGACCGATCCCCAGCATATCATTGATAGTTTTGCTGATTACTTTTCTAGGACTCATCAGTCAAATGTTTTCTCTTTTCCAGCTGAAGCACCTGGAATGCAGGGTCTACTGTTTAATTCTGTTCTAGACATGCCTGAAATTTCCATGGATGAAGTTCACTAGCCATTCGAAAGATCAAAGGCAAATAGGACTGCTGGTCCAGATAACATTCTAGCTTTTCTAGAAATATTAAAAGATTGTTCCCCTGCGATTGGAACACAACTAACCTTCATTTTTAATCTCATTATTCGGTATGCTTCTTTTCCTTACCTTTGGAAGTTATCATGTTCTGTATCTGTGTTCAATGATGGGGACCGAGCCAATATAGAAAACTTCAGACAGATCATGGCTGGGTCTAATTTTTCAAAACTGTTTGAGCTAGTTTTACTTCCTCATATTCAGTCTCACATTAAACAACTCAACTATGATAATCGACATGGGTTTGAGAATGGTAGGTAAACAGTCACCAATCTACTGTGCGACTAAACAGGCCGATGTAATATATCTTGATTTTAGCAAGGCCTTTGACAGTATACCTCATGGCATTCCTCTGCATAAGCTTTCATGCTATTCCGACCATCTCATCGAGCTGTTGGCTTCTTATTTTTCTGATAAGACGGCTTTTGTAGAGTGCCGTGGTTTTAAGTCAGATAACTTTTTTATCAGTTTTGGCGTGCCTCGGGTTCGGTTCTTGGGCCCGTCTTTTTTAATTTTTATTAATGACATTGTGCAGTTGCTTGATGTCCCATGTCTTCTCTACGCTGATGACTTGAAGATTTACTCACCCATCGATTCTATAGATGACTGTATCTGTTTGCAAAGGGATCTGGGTTATATCTTTAATTGGTGTTTTTATAATTGTTTAAACCTCAATGTAGATAAGTGGTGTGTTGTTTCTTACAGCCGTCGGCATTCTATTGTTGAGTTTTATTATTCTCTACAAGATACTCTTTTGACAAGGAAACCTGTCTTCAGAGACCTGTGTTCTATTCAATAGCAAACTCAGTTTTAACTTGCATATTGAGAGTTCGGTAGCAGCATCACTCCGAATTTTAGGTTGTGATAAGATATACCAGAGATTTTGTTGACACACAAGCGCTAGAGGTGCTTTTTTATCCTCTGCTCAGGAGTAGACTTGAGTATCCATCTATTGTGTGGTCATCTAACTACTACAGGCATGTCTTAAGCCTTGAGAATGTGCAGCGAATATTGTGCATTGGGTAAGGCCTTACTACGTACCAAAATTTAACTTTCTAAGTTTATACAAAATTAAGTTTTTCAAATTTTGAGTTTTACTTCGAAACAAATTTTTTTCTCTGAAAATTAGACAGCTATTTTAATGACAATTGGCGGACATGTTGCCTTAAGTAAAGCCTTACTACATACCAAAATTCAACTTTCTAAGTTTATCGAAAATTGAGTTATCCAAGTTTGAAGCATTTAATAAAAATTCACTTCCATAATGCACTTGCTGCGTCCCGAACTTAAGCCACCCCTGATATTTTGGATTCTCAGAGCGTCTTGTCAGATTGTTTACTTCTTGTTATTATGATGTAGTCTGGAGTTTTACAGTGTTCTATCATTATACCTTCTTTTATATTTCTGTAGATTGGATTACATTATATCAAAATATATTTTTATTTTGAAAGTGATGATGACTATATGGAGCTCCAGAGAAATATTGAAGTTCTTGACAGCTGCAATAACGATAGTAGTTTCCTTCTAAATGTCAGCAAGTGCTGTGGTATGCCTTTTAGTTGTAAAAAAACCATAACTATTTGATTACTATAATCAAAATCATGTTCTTGACTGCACACACAGTAAAAATTTTTGGAGTGGTTTTTGACCTTAGTTCTTCTTTTAGTTATTACCACTTTTAGTGTATGACCACTTCAGTATATAAAAGTCCTGGCTTTCTAGTGAGGAACGGTAAAAGCTTGTCTTTTACTGACACATTATTGCTTTTTTACTGTAATGGTCAAATCTCGCATTGAATACAATAATAATACTATGATTTCTCTTAATTATACAATGTGTCATGCAAATAACCATTGCATGTGCTTGCATAAGGCACAATTTCATTAAATGATAGATTCCAAATAAAACTATCAAATATCGGCTTTACTGTCACTATAAATTTTGGCAAAATCTCGTAGTTACCACCCTGAGCACACCGATAGGTATTTCTGTGACCAGGCTTCATCTTACTCAACTTATCCAAATAGAGTCACTAAGTAGAGGAATTTCTACTACTATCATTTTAACATGCTGCAATTGTTTGAGTCCCTATCTATGCAGTAGACATACTCTGTTTTTAATCTCTCCAGAAAAACACTTCTAAGGTTTCTCTGTAATAAAGTGAAAACTATATTCTTGTATTGGATTCCCAGTAATTTTTATCATTTCAATTTGTTGAATTTGGAGGAACATAGAAGGTGCAACTCTTTCATATTTTGTACAAATTAGCAGAGGTGTGCTAACCCATGTTTTTTTTTAACCAAACAATGATCAAACCCAAGCAAATATGTTGCCACGAACTTCAAACCTAGGAAAAAGTATGTCTCGGGTTCAGAGTCAAACTTCTAAGAAATTTAAAATCAAACATCGAACTAACTCAAATTATTCAATGTTCACCTATCATTTCCTTAAATACAACATTTGGGTATATTGTAATATACAATATTTGATACGTAGAAGATGCTCAATCTTTTTACAAAAAGCAAAGGTTCGACAAAATTTGCAAGCCAATTTGCTGAAAATGCCTTCTGGTGCTGATGTTAGCTGTGAAGATAGGTCAAAGTTGAATCAAAAATACGAAGAGGTATATTTAAACTTTGAGATTTATAAAGCTATAGCTAAGCTCAATTCTAATTATTTTTTGTTGTTTGGTATTACCTAGGCAGTTTTAGCAGCCAGTTAGATTGAGGTGGTTAAAAGTAAGCATGATAGGTATATAATAACCACTGAAAATGTCAATTGTCTTCTGGTTGTAAATATTTGACTGTTTTGGCTCATTGTGAAATAAAGTATGTTTAACCTAGTGTTTCCGGAAGGCAATCTGCCATTATCGTTATAAATTCGGAAAAAATGACTTTACCGATCGTTTTCGAACACTGCCATCATAATGTAACCAAAAAAGATGTTGAGACATTAGGATACATTAGAAATAGTCCTGCAAATTGAATCATAACTTCCACATAGGTGCGATAATCTACTCTTCTCAGACATTCTGGTGAAAAAAATTCACTGTCCATGACTTGTTCACAAAGAAAATATTCATATTCCTGTACTCATACACTTCTGAAACGTTATATTACTTGAGAGTTTTAACAAAAAAATTGCCAATTTCCACCAAATCATGTTTTCTACATGTTTTGCCACTTTTTAAGACGTTTCAGTGAAAAAATTTGTCGAAATTTTTGTCGCCGATGCAATACTTCCACATGTTGTGACGATGTGGAAGTAATAATAATTCTGTGGTTGTTAAATGGCTGTCAGGTCTCATTGTGTCCCACCAACTGTAAAAAATAAGAATGACTAATCTCTTGAAATTATAATACCAATCAATGGGACCTAAACTGAGTTTAAAGCACTGCTACCGAACTACAGCTTCGCTACCCATGGCAGCATTAAATGCCTGTAAGGTTTAATCTCGAAGTATTTTTGAGCAACAAACTTCGAACTAGTTTGGAGAATTATTCAAACCAAAGGTCCGGTTCAAAATTTCGAAGCTTCGCACATCCCTACAAATTAGCTAATGAAATTATCAATTGCCCAGCTCTATTGGAACAATCAAGTTTTAAAGTCCCCAGATTGAAATCTCATTTTCGCAGACACTTTTTATCATGTGAAGGTCCATACACCGCTATTGCAATTATTAATTTATAACAGGTACCATGTTTATCCAACTTTACATTATTTTTAGCACCACTGCCGCAAATAAATAGCACATGAAAAAAGTGTGTAAACATAACACATCATTTTTATTAATATGTTTATTTCTCAGTAAATAATTTCAGACAAACCCAGTGCTATCAAAGGTAATCTTGGCACAGCAGACATAATTCTAAAGACATGAAATGCCTAACTATTCAGGAAGCGAGTAAACACCCATTTTGTGGCACACCACTCAAGTTCATGATGTCTTAGAGACACATAGGCTTTGCCGTATATGAACTATTTTATATAAAAAAAAAAATAGTGCTGCAAATTGAATAATAACTTCCACATAACTGTGATAATTTATTCTCTTCAGAAGGACATTCGCATGGAATGAATTCAGGGGCCATGACTGGGCCACAAAGAAAATATTTGTATTCCTGTATCCATAAACGTTTGAAACGTTATATTACTCTAGTTTTATTGAAAAAATGCCAATTTTCACCAAATCACCCCTTATTTATCCCCTCCGTACGGAAGCGATCTTACCCAAAAACAATTCGAAGTGTTCCTTTGTCAGTGCTAATTAACCTAACCAAATTTGAAGATGATATCTCAATTCGTTTGAAAGTTATTGCCGACAGACAAAAAAATGTTTGTTCCAGAATCAAGTTTTCTATATGTTTTGAGACTTTTTAAGCCTTTTTAGTAAAAAAAAATTCGAAATTTTTGTCAACAATATTCCACCACTACACATTAACCTCTAATTTAATTTCAGCACAGAATATCAGATTTTTGATGAAACTAACAGTTTTCTAATAAATAAATCTTAAAACGTTATATTATTCGAGTTTTAACGAAAAAATTTCAATTTTCACCAAATCACCCCCATTCATCTCCTACCCGCTAAAGCGATTTTACCCAAAAAGAATCTGAACCGTTTGTTTGTCGAATGTTAACTGTATACCAAATTGGAAGACGATATCTCAACTCGTTCTAAAGTTATCATGGCTACAGAGACATTCACACCCATAGACAAAAAAATTTCGTTCCCAAATAATGTTTTATATATGTTTTGATACTTTTTACGTTAATCGAAAAAAAATTGTGAAATTTTTGTCGCCGATGCAATACTTCCACACGTTGTGGAAGTAAAATAGCTGTAATAATCAGGGTTTTACTGTATATTAAATACCATATAAATTATTAGTACCAAAAATATATTTAAACATATTTTTGTTGATATTTTTCTTTTTTTTATACCAAGGCTGAAAAGCATCTAAAAAAATACAAATCTCACCCTTAAATATTTTTTTACATTGCTTGGATGATTCTAAGAAAAATTTTTCACATGAATATAAATTATTAGTAGCAAAAATCTATTTAAATATATTTTTGTTGATATTTTTCTTTTTTTATATACCAAGGCTGAAAAGCATCTAAAAAAATACAAAATCTCACCCTTAAATATTTTTTTACATTGCTTGGATGATTCTAAGAAAAATTTTTCACATGAATATAGGTCTGTCACTGCTTCATGTCTGAGATGCAGGATGTTAAAAATTTTTTTCCTCCAATCTCTAAAATTGTTGTGTATATTTTTTTAAAATCTTTATCAGTGGCTTCCCTGTTAACATGCCCTGCAATATTTTTAATCCAAAAAATGATCCACCACCGTTTTATTTCAAAATAAATATTATTTTTATAATTGCCCTCCATCTTCTCATAAAAATGGTGTCTTGACTTTTTTTTTGTCCGGCGGACGGTTTTCGATTTGAAACATAAAATGCATTAATCTGTTTGTCCGTATTGCGATTTAGGCCATTAACGAGTAGGATTGTCTTGTAGGCTAGAAACATCTAGTATGCGGATAAAACAATGCGTTGCATCATAAACATAAATTTGACCTTTCTTCATCAAGATACGAGCTTTTGGGATTATTGAAATTATAAAAACGTCTTTATATATAAAAAAAAAAAACATGGTAAATTTTTCAAATACTGAATTAGCAGACATACATTACTTGTATGGGCTGACGGAAACACATGAAGCCAGGCGAGTGTATCAAAGGCGTTTCCCAAATAGAATGGTTCCTGATGCTCGAATGATTTCAAGCACCCACAGAAGGTTATGTGAAACAGGAAGCTTTGAGCCAAATGATCACTTAAAGGAAGCACCTCGAACTGCAAGAACTCCAGCAATTGAGGTAGATGTTTTAAATTTAGCTGTGGAAAATCCCTAAATAAGTATGAGAAAAGTTGCCAATAATTTGAATATCACCTTTTTTTTTAGTCTTCATGATTATGTATTATATCCCTATCACATTTAACAGGTTCAGGTTCTACTCCATCGAGACTTTCCATTACAGGGAAACCTCTACCAACGACTTCTCCAAAAGGTTGTTGAAAATTCTTTATTTGGACATGGAAATTTTATTCACGTACGAAGCCAGTTTTACGAAAAACGCTATCAGATACTTTCATAACAATAATTTTTGTGCTGAGGAAAATCTGCATGCAATCGTCAAATCTCAACACCAAGACCAGTTCTCATTAAATGTGTTGGCTGGATTTATTGGAGATTACTTAATTGGACCTTTTTTTCTAGCACACAGATTGAATTGACATAATTATTGCCGGTTTCTTGAAGATAATTTGCCAGTTCTGTTGGAAGATGTTCCTATTTTAAAGCGAAATTGCATGTGGTGTATGCACGACGGTGCACCTGCACATTTTAGTGCTGTAGCATGCGAATACTTAGTTAGGTTAGTTTGTGAGTGGTCCATATCGGTCCATCCACCGCGACCATAAGGTCTATTGTGGCTATGCGAATACTTAAACCGAAACTTTAATAACCGCTGGATAGGTCACGGGGGAACACAGTCATGGCTAGCTAGATCACCAGATCTAAACAGTCTGAATTATTTTCTTTGGGGATATCTTATGGCCTTCGTTTACAGTCAACCAATTCGAACTGGGAGATAATTGTGAAACCTCATGATAGTTTCCTGTGAAGCTATAAGGAATATTCCAGGAATTCTCCAAAGAGTGTGCCAGTCGATGAGAAGGAGGGCTGAAGTGTGCATATTTGCAGGAGGCGGACATTTTCAGCAGTTCATTTAATTTTGTTATAGGTTTTTCGAAATAAAAAACTTATTTCTTCTGCATATTTATTACTAAAACTAAGAAATAGTAATTATAAAATATAACAATCTAGCCTAGGTGATTTGGATACCACAAAATGTGAAATTGAGATTAAAAGAAAAAAGACAAGCAAATTAATGCATTTTATGTTTTAAATAAAAAACCGTTCTCCGAACGAAAAAAATTTATCAAAGGACCGTTTTTATGAGAAAATAGAGGTAATTATAAAAATAATACTCTTGGTAAAAAAAAGATAGTGGCATATCATTTTTTTTTTAATGAAAAAACATTGCAGGTCAGGTCAGATCAGGTCAGCAGCGACGCCACTGATGAAAATAAAAAAATCCTTTATCCTGGAAAAAACATATTTTTGTGTACTTTGCATTTACCAAAATTTAAAAAAATATGCAGAGCGGTTTTAGAGATATTGAGGAAAAAATATTTTTTCTTAAATTTCAACACCCTGTATCTCAGAAGTAAAGCGGTTGCTATGTTCATATAAATAATTGTTCTTAAAATCATCCAAGGATTACCAATCGTAAGGATCAGTACTTAATTATGAAACGCCCTGTATAAAAAAATGTAACTCACTTATGTAACTAACCACATTAAAAACAAATCTTAGTACAAATTTCAACCCACCTGAGTTGTGTGCATCGACCGCTGCTATTAGGGAAAGATTATACACAGGGAAAAAATAAATAAATTGTAAATAGCAAGCCCCTTCACCATAAAAATATTACAAACAACTCAAAATAGCAAACAGAGATGTAAGGAGTATACAACAAAATACACACTGCTTGGGTGGTTTCTCACATAAAAAATCGTGGACAAAATGAAATACAGTAAAACCAAAAACTGGAAAAACAAATGTAACAAACAAGGATAGTCAGACTGCGGAATCAGGATTACTTTGTTGAGAGGATAGGAAGACAAGGTGGCCTGGTTCTACACCAGCACTCCAAGTGCGCTGATGGCCCCAACCTATATATGAGTGATCAGATAACGAGGGAGTTGAGGGCGTGGAAAGAGATTCGCGCTGTGCAGATAGAGATTCACGTGGTGTGTCTGTAGATGTGCTGCCATCTATTCCACTTATAATTACACTTCTGGGCAGGTAGTCTCTATACTTGGCCGACATCATTTCTTGTTGTAACTGTTCCTCTAGTTTCTATAAAAAAAGGCGTGGAAAGTGTTTGTTAGTGCCCAAAAAAGAGCTTAATTATAAGGTTAGACAGTTAATGTATATGTATCAGGAAGGAAGTACTTTTTCACATAAAGACATATTTATTTACACATAAATTAGGGCTGTGCAAACCCATTTTTCTTCTCGAAATAAACTATAAACACTAGCAAATATGTTGACTCGAATTAGATTAGATAAATAGATAGTATGTCAATGTTCATATACTGACTTTCAAAAAAAATCGAACACCCAATAAGAGTTGATTAGTTTTAATACAATTTATACATGTGTGTTTAATCAAGCTTATAAAATGATTACATTTTCAAACAAAAATATTAAAAAAATTACACAGTTATTCGATAATGAGCGTGTCCACCACAGTTTCTTATGCATTCGATAACACTTCGAGGCATGCTTGAAATTAAATGATTTATGGTATCCTGAGAAATGCCATCCCAGGCTTCCTGAATTCGGTGACAAAGATCAACTAGGTTATTTGGTGGTTAGGGTAAATTACCCAGTCAATTGCCAATCATATCCCACACACGATCGATTGGTGAAAGTCCGGGAGATGAGAAGGCCATGCAAGCAGGGTCCCATTATGTTCTCGTAAGAACTATGTAGTAACGTTTGCTCTATGAGGACATGCATTGTCTTGTTGGAAAAGAAGTTGATTTAACCCTCATAGGTTTAGCAATGCAACAGGCAGCTGGGCGTGTCGTATGAAATCATTTTGCATTTAAATCTCTGTTAATAAAAACTAGAGGTGACCTGCTACCGTATGTTCGCACCTCATACATCACCCACCGTGTTAGGGCCGTATGATATAATTCTAAATTTTTGTGCCTTCTACATAATTGTTTTGCCCTTCTGCAACTATCGTGGACCCAAAGATAGAATCGGGACTCGTCAGAGGACACAACACGATTCCATTAACCATCCCAATTTGATCTGCCGTTACACTACTCACGCCAAGCAGCAAGACGTCGAGGTGTCAGTGGG
Source organism: Tillus elongatus (assembly GCA_964006375.1). Taxonomy (NCBI): domain Eukaryota; kingdom Metazoa; phylum Arthropoda; class Insecta; order Coleoptera; family Cleridae; genus Tillus; species Tillus elongatus. The sequence goes on from OZ023262.1 coordinate 150,807,770, forward strand.
AGACATAAAAACGATCCATACGAATTAAGCCCAAAAGCATGTATTCTGCGATATATCGTTGCCATAGAGACTCTTTGTTGTAGGTTAGTGCCCGATTTGTATATGGCTCGGTCATGTGACCTCCTATTTATGAGATACATGTGGCCAACCTAGAATCAATACAAAGGATTTTTTTTAAATTTCTTAGCTTTCGAGAGGATGGTCAATTTCCTCCTATTGGTTTTCCTCAGAAAAGTTTACTTCTTTGCTTTAATCTGCAGAGTCCGCAGTTTCATTATATCTTTATACAAATTGGTTAATTATGTGTTTGAACACCCAAATTGGCTCCAGCGACTCAATTTCACTGTGCCTCGTGTTACTGCACCTTTTCTAGGCGCATTCTATGTCCCTCGTACAAGATTGCTGCAATCATCTTCAATTTAACAGATGTGCAATGATTACTCTGTACTGCAAGACGGCCTAGATATCTTCTCATGTAAGATATCGGAGATAAAAATGTATTTCAAAGCGATGTAACTTGTGGATCTCTCTTTTGTATAGTTTGATTATTATTTAATGTTATTTTGTCTTGTGTGTCAGCCCATCTGGCTTTTAAGCTGTGTGAGAATAAATAAATAACACTCCCAACTAAAAAAAAAGCCGCAATCCTCAAATGACGATCTTCCCATGCTGAATTTGCTGGAGATTGTCCAGATTCATGACGATGGTTATGTTTTGTATAGTTTGTTTGATTAATGTTTGTTGTTATCTTGTTTTGTGTGTCTGGCTTGTAAGCTGTTCGATGGTGTGTGAATAAATAAATAAATAAAACTACCAACCAAGCATTTCCAATTGACTATGTTGTAGAAACTCGGTCTTGTAAAGCCACAATCCTCAAATAACGATCTTCCCATGCTGAAGTTGTTGGAGGTCGTCCGGATTCATGATGCTGGTTATGGATTCCTTCTTCAGACCACCTGGACCAACATTGTCTCCCATCCATCAACACACTGTCTCCTATGCAGCTGGTTTGTCTGATTGAAAAGCCGGTTTCCCGCTTACCAACAATAAGCTTCCTTTCAAATTCACTTAATTGATTGTAATTGTTCCTTAAACGACGATTTAATAAATTGAGCACAAATCACTACGAAATACTGTTTCAAAGTGAAGGCAATGCAAATTTAAAGATATAATTTTTTTATAAAACAAAATTAAGAAAGTGTGCACCTGTTAATTTTTTTTCCAAACTGTCGTCATTTCTTATCAGAGACAAAACAAAGTAGTATAGAAAATTTTATTGCAGATGGTCGACTCTTACAGGGTGTTCAGATTTTTTGAAAAGTTAATATATATCCATCAGGTTTCCTATATTTTGCACATAAAAAGCTTTCTACTCTTCTTATAAACAAAGGTTCAGCTAAATTTCCAGGTTAGTTGAGTGTAAATGCTTACTGCAGCTGATGTTTGATCATAATTCAGTAAGACTGAAACGTCTGATGAGCACTGATAAGTACATTCACTAACAAAGCTAACATGATCATAGGATGAAAAATCCTAAAGGCATCACGACTAAAAAAGTATTTATATTAGGTGTCAGATAATCGACAACCACCAGTGCACACACCCAAGAAAGGTTTTCAAATAAACTTTTACTGTTTATGTTTACTGGAACTCCCTTTACCAACAACTAATTTTTTTTATCATTGTTCAGATAATTTGTCGACATTTTCATTACATTAAGTATTAAAGAAAGACTGGTCTGAGAAGATATACTGAATAAGTCATGATTGAGTTTTTGTTCAGCTTAAGACTTTATTATCTACATGGTGATCATAATTCTAAATATGCTAAGCACCATATGACATATTTTGCACATAAAAAGCTTCCTACTCTTCTTATAAACAAAGGTTCAGCTAAATTTCCAGGTTAGTTGAGTGTAAATGCTTACTGCAGCTGATGTTTGATCATAATTCAGTAAGATTGAAACGTCTGATGAGCACTGATAAGTACATTCACTAACAAAGCTAACATGATCATAGGATGAAAAATCCTAAAGGCATCACGACTAAAAAAGTATTTATATTAGGTGTCAGATAATCGACAACAACCAGTGCACCCAAGAAAGGTTTCCAAATAAACTTTTACTGTTTATGTTTACTGGAACTCCCTTTACCAACAACTAATTTTTTTTATCATTGTTCAGATAATTTGTCGACATTTTCATTACATTAAGTATTAAAGAAAGACTGGTCTGAGAAGATATACTGAATAAGTCATGATTGAGTTTTTGTTCAGCTTAAGACTTTATTATCTACATGGTGATCATAATTCTAAATATGCTAAGCACCATATGACTTCTGTATAGTACCACATCTCAGTTGTGCTAAATGTTCTTTAAATACAGCTTCAATAGATCTTTTGGTTTTCTCAACATATTTATAACCCTTAAAATGGACGATCGAGGGGGACCTGGCATGCAAACTCTGCGGTGAGGGGAAGGAATCAGCCCAGCACATCTTGTGTGAGTGTAAAGCTCTGGACCGCAAAAGATAATTGATCTATGGACAGCCTAGACCAGAGACAGAGCAATATAAAACTTCACCCTACCAATTGCTGTGCAGACTAGTTCAAGGCACAGTGATTTTGGAATGGGTGGAGTAGAAAAGACAAAGGGCATGCACAATAAGTCAAACATGTATTCACACACTTCTACTAGTCATTTGTGTGTGTGTGAAAGTATGGTGTCTCATTTAGAATGTAACCTACAGTAGTAGTCTCTCTTCTGAGGACATCAAATTCTAATGTGTCTATTTTTGATGATTAATACATCAGGAGTTTTATTATTAAATTCTAATTCATTGGTAAATCTTATGGAATAAAATTTAACGTTTTACGGTCTAACAATAAAATCATCTACTTAACACATTTTTGTATTAAACACTGCAAAAATATCATCGACATAACTAAATCACTTATTACTTCCGCATCGTCACAACGTGTGGAAGTATCGCATCGGCGACAAAAATTTCAATTTTTTTTCCGTTTAAACATGGTTTAGTTTTAGTTATACGGACAAGAAAGTCCTGTGGTTTTATTTTTGGACAATCACTAATTACATGTAAACCTAGAAGTAATTGAAGAAGCCAGAAAATTTGGCGTGCACTTAACTACATATCCACCACATTGTAGTCAAGTTTATAGACCTCTAAAAGTTCGATATAATAATATAATAATAAGAATAATAATAATAGTGACAGAATTTTTACATATTATATATATATATATATATATATATATATATATATATATATATATATATATATACATACATACATACATACATACATACATATACATACATACATACATATACATACATACATACATATACATACATACATACATACATATATATATATATATATATATATATATATATATATATATATATATATATATATATATATATATATATATATATATATATATATATATATATATATATATATATATATATATATATACCTATATATATATATATACACTAGAGGTGTGCGAACCCATGTTTTGTTCGAACCGAACTATGAACGAACCTAAGCAAATACGTTGCCTCGAACTTCGAACCTCTGAAATAGGATGTCTAAGGTTCACAGTCGAACTTCGAACTTTTAGAAATTCAAAATCGAACATCGAACTACCTAAAATTTTTCAGTGTTCATATATCATTCCCTAAATACAAAATTTAGGAATATTGTAACATTTACAGAAAAGAAGGGTTCGACAAATTTGCAGGTTGATTGGGTGAAAATGCCTTCCGGTGCTGATCATTGTGGAGATGGGTCAACGTTAAATCAAAAACACAAAATATTTTAAACTTTTCTAGATTTCTAGATCTATAGATAAGCTCAATTATAAATATGTTGTTGTTTGATATTGGCTAGGCAGTTTTAGCAAACAGATTGAGAGAGTTCAAAGTGAGCATGATAGGTATAAAATAACCACTTACAAGTTTGAACTGTCTCCTGATTATGAATATTTAACTGTTTTGGCTCACTGTGAAATAAAGCATGTTGAAACCAGTGTTTTCCAAAGACAATCTACAACTATCATCAAATTCTGAAAATTTACATTACCGATCGCCTTCGAACATCGCCATCATAATGTTGTTACTGAAATAGGTGTTGGGAGGCTAGGATATACAAAAAATAATAATTCTGTGATTGCTAAATGGCTCCGTCGTGTCTCAATGTGTCCCATCTACTGTCAAAAATATGCATGAGTGAAATCTTCTGAAATTACACCATCGACTCAATGAGACTGATAACGAGTTTAAAGCGCCGCTACCGAGTTAAAGAGGCCGCAACTTCGCTACCTTTGGCAACATTCAACGCCTGTAAAGTGAAATTTCGAAGTATTTTTGAACAACGAACTTCGAACTATTTTGAAGAATTACATATTTCGAACTTCGAACTACTTCAACATCGCTTGTGCGAACATATTTTCGAACCGAAGGTTCGGTTCGCGTTCGGGTTCGGTTCGGAATTTCGAAGCTTCGCACACCTCTAATATACACACACACACACACACACACCAAATAATAAAGGTTCAATGAAAAAATTACTGTAGATCAATAATGATAATTTCAAGTTTTTGTTTCATGGTTAAAACATGTCTTTTCCATTTCAGTGGCATGCTGTATGTATACCGAATTTAATAGAAAATAGGCTGTGAACACACAAACTCGCTTTGCAATCGAAAATCAACTGACAAACTAAGTAGTAATTTCGGCAGCCTTCATAAATTGAAAAGAAAGTGCATCCAAAATGTTTAACAGCTGTGTCTTTCTCAAGTTTATTTTGTTACATGTCCTACCGACCATACAGTCACGAATGAGATCAAGTGCAAAAGGATAGGGGCAATTAAAATTTATAACCTTAACATAAATATTCTGGGATATAAATCTTTGTCGGCGTTCCTATTGTAGTGACAGTGACGTTTGGAGATAAATAGAAATTCATCACATTAAAATAGGCAACCTGTGACAGTTTATTCTGCTTATACATATATGACTACACTACCTACAGATTCCAACAAATTTTACAGTTTTATTTTCCTCGTGATTTTTGCAACGTATTAATTATAATAGGCAGACCCGTACTTAGATGGCCATTGGTTTTTATTAGGGATATTTATTATATTTATACGACAGGAAACAGAAAAGATTGAAATTTTTTATCACTAAAATAATGAGTAAAAAATTATCTATTAATGACAGACCCACCCCTGTACTGTTCATTGTTCAGCATGATGTCTTTTTATACCAGTGCCTCTTTCAAACAAACAGCGCCGACACATCGTCTGAACAATAACGGGATTTTTAGTAAAGGAACTTCCGGTAAACATAAACAGTCACAGTTATTTGAAAACCCCCCTTGAGGCTACTGGTTGTTATCAATTACGTTACATCTAATATAAATACAATTTATTAGATCATTCACCCTCTGATGAAGCTTTGTTAGTAAAAAGATCACTAGATCTTAAAAATGTGTTGTGATTAAAAAGGTTTTCCAAGTTGTATTTATGTTTGGTCATAGTTGTGAACATGGGCCAACGTTGAATAAACAGAAATATGCATGTTTACTCGAAACTTTTTAAAATTTGTACACAATCAAGTGTGAATAGTTTCTGTACTTTGCAGTTATCGTGGCAGTATCAGCATTTTTTAAAAGATTTTGATTCCAAAACTAGTGACAATAGTAGTAGGTCATAGAGTAGACAAAATCTATTAAAGTATGTTGAATCAAAGCTGAACATAATTTTGCTATTGCCTCAGTCGGGATTTTAATAGCCTTTCACATTTTTCTCATCTTGCAGCATTGTTACATTGTCATCATTTTTGAAGAAGTTCCCCCATTATATTATTGACAATGTTGGGTGCGGTAATATATTTTAATGAGTTTGAAAGCATTGCTATGATGCAGCAATTTAAACTCTACCTTCATGTATATTTGGCTACTTTGTATTTGTATTGCATCAATTTCATGACGTCTTTGAGAAACATAGGCATCGTCTTTCATCAACTATTTCAAAAAATCTTAGTTCTGTACATGACATAAAGCAAAGACTACTGATGCTGTGACATTGTGTTTTAAAAATCTTCAGTCTCATGTATAATTTACTGTTGGGCATACAAAAGAACTCCACCCTTGTCATAGAAGGTAACAGTTTATTAAAATTTCCAACTTAGCGAGGTAAACACTGCTACCTGGCATCAGTGACAAGCCACTCACAAGAATAGGCCAGCAAAAGTCAAACAGAAATCTAATATGAAACCTTATTTACCAATGTATGTGAAGCTGAATGTCAACAGTAATTTAAAAATAATAAAGATTTGTTTGTGTATGAATATAATTTGAATAGGTACTTCATTCCTGACTAAACAAGCACAGAAAAAATGTGAATAAATGAAAGCAAAAGTCAATAAAATACAAGCTTCGATTATCTTAATGAAACAGTGTTAGATATCATGCATAAATGAATATATATATATATATATATATATATATATATATATATATATATATATATATATATATATATATATATATATATAATATTACCTGTTTTCTGGGTTTAAGTTCAGCTCTCCATTCTTTAAGTTCTTTGGCGAACATTTCATCTCTCTGTTTCAACTTCAATGTTTCATGCTCCAATAACATTTTACGCTTTTCATTTTGCAACTGTTCCAGTTCTTTTATTGTAGCATCACTCATGGCTCTTAATTCTTCAAGCTGTCGTTGATGTTTTAATTCAAAACGTTGCTGTTCTGCTTGGTATCGTTTTTTCTCTTTTTCTTGAAACTATTAAACCACAAAAAAAAACAAATTTTAATTTTATAGTGCTACAGAAAAAGATTAAATGGCTACTGCATGCTTACAACAGATTTGTCTTGTAACTAGAGGTGTGCGAACCGATGTTTTCTTCGAACCGAACTATGAACGAACCCAAGCAAATATGTTTCCTCGAACTTCGAACCTGGTGATTACTAAAGTTTACAGTCAAACTTCGAACTTCTGAAAAATTTAAAATCGAACATCGAACTTACTAAAATTCTTCAATGTTCATACATCATTTCCTTAAATACAAGATATTGTAGAATACAATATTTGGTCCTTTGAAGATCCCCATTCTTATTACAAAAAGGAAAGGTTTGACAAAATTTGCAGGTTAATTGGGTGAAAATGACTTCCGGTGCTGATGCTAGTTGTGAATATGAGTAAATTTTGAATCATTCAATCAATTTCTACGTCTATAAATAAGTTCAAAAATAAATATTTCTTGGTTGTTTGGTATTAGCTAGGCAGTTTAAGAAAACATTTAGATTGAGGTTAAAAGGGGGCAAGATAGATATACAATAACCAAGTTTCAATTGTCTCATGATTGAGAATATGTAACTGTTTTTGACTCATTGTTTAACTTCGTGTTTCCGGAAGGCAATCTGCAATCATTGTCATAAATTCTTAAAATTTACATTACTGATCGTTTTCAAACACTGCCATCATAATGTTCTAAAGGAAAAAGATTGTTGGATATATGAAAAAAAATATTCTGTGATTGTTAAATCACTCTGTCATGTCTCAACTATCAAAAATACGTATAAGTGAAATCTCCTGAAATTACTTTGCCGACGCAATAAAACCAACACCGGGTTTGAAGCGCTGCTACCAAGTTACAACTTCGCTACTTTTTGGCAGCATTGCCTGTAAAGTTCAATTTTGAATATTTTTGAGCAACGAACATCGAACTATTTTGGAGAATTACATATTTTGAACTTCGCACTACTTTAGCATCGCTGTACGCGAACAAATATTCCAACCGAAAGTTCGGTCGAGTTCGGTTTGAAATTTCTAAGCTTCGCACACCCCTATTTGTAACCTTTTGTCCTGTACCCTAAACATGGTGATATTATTGTGATACACTTACTGAGAACTATCTGACAACGATATTCTGCTGTTTTTTGTTTTGATAAAAATTAAAAGTTTTTTTAGTTTACATTTTTGTGTTCGTTTTTTTAAATTGTCTCAGTGAACTAAAACAATTTTCTTCGACAATTTGAGTGCAGAAAATGGTAACCTGTAGGGTGATAAGATATTACAAGCAACAATTTGCTGGATGATTCTACTTCTCTAAATAAACATAAAAGTTGACACTTTTGAAAAGTCAACATTAACACAGTTACATAACCACATATCATTTTTAAATAATTATTTGTTATAAGTAACTTTTTCTACATAAGCTATAAAAAAAATTGATACACATATTACACACTGCTGTATCTATATTTCATAACAATCTGTAATTGGTATAACTGGTGTGAATTTGGTTTAGAAAATATTCACAAAGCTGTGCTTTCTCACAATTGATCATATTGTACGTAACTACGTCTTCCATGAGTTCTTGAACACACTGAAATAAATCAAAATTCTTTTTCTTCACTGAAGTTTTCCATAAGTCAAGCTTTTTCAAAAATATATTATTTTTGTCTGTGGCTGTTATTATATTAATGTCGCAGCCTTGAAAACCATTATTCAAGATATTTAGGTGTTCGAAAGCATCTGATTTCACCTCTTGTAAGTACATCAAAAGTTATGTTGTCAACTGCAACCCACATCACTGAGACCTCTCAGTATTACATCATTCCTCCTGAAGGGATTGGAAAAAATACTGGACGGACACATTAGGGGGAACATCTTACCCAATAACCCCCTAAATACCCACCAGTATGCCTATCAAACTGGCAAATCAACTGAGTTAGCGCTCAATAACCTCGTCGAGAAGATCACACACTCTCTGGAAAATGGAGAGGTTGCGGTGGCGGCATTTCTTGACATCGAAGGAGCATTTAATAATGCATTACCGATCTCCCTCTACGAGGCCACTATCGCTAGGGGGGTGGAACCTACCATCTGTGGCTGGATCGGAAACATGCTGCACAATCGGACCATTATTACCTCGTTGCGGGGAGAGGTGGTCGGCGTCAGGGCTGCGAGGGGGTGTCCTCAGGGGGGCGTTCTATTCCCCCTGCTGTGGTCCCTCTTTGTGGACGATTTGCTGGCTATCCTCGGACTCTGGGAGGTTGAGGTCCAGGCGTATGCTGATGATCTTGTCATGATGGTTAGAGGCAAATCTGAGGAAGAACTGGCAAGTACTCTGCAAGAGAGGGGGTTAAGGAGTCGCGGGCCAAAGGACTCCAGGGGGCAAGCTGAGGAAGTGGAAATAACAACATAAACTCCCGATGAAGCTTTCCCCAAGACCGTCATGCGCGGTAAAAATCCGCATCCTGCACGAGGTGACCCTGCTAATAACTAAACATGACGGATCTAGACAAGGAGGTCGAACTAAACTCCCCCAATCTACGGTGTCACGTGACCCGTGCCTATGGATGGATGGCACCAGGGCGATGGTGTCGTGAACGGAACCTCTGGAGTACCAGGCAACCCTCCAGAGTAACCCGCCTTGCACCACACAGGGGGTTCTGATGGTGTGAACAGTATTTCCCCCATTCTCGTGGGAACAACATGAAGATTATAAATACATATAAAACCAAAACCAATGAGGCTCGAGGAGTGGCTCCGGCTACAGACTTGAGCCTTGAGTCTATCCCGGAAATGGAGACGAGCCAGGGGGCGGCAGCGGACTCTGGAGGTCCCACGACCGGCGTAGTTACGGGGGATCAGGGGGTAGCTTCGGCCAGAGACCTGTCCCCGACACCCAAGCTGGAGGCTGGGTCCCACCGGAGGGCGGCGAGCTCCGCGGACTCCGGGGGCCCCTCCACCAGTGAGGACTCTACTGTTAGAGTAGAGGGACTGCCCCGGCAGTCCAAGCGTCTTTCCGGGGCGCAAAGAAAGAAGCTCCGGAGGGCGCAAAAAATGGCGGCCGGGACCTGGACGGTCGAGAAACCTGTAAAGGCGCAAGAGGGGAGTGCGGGTCAGAAGAGGACGCGCTCGAACTCTAGCACGCCCACTACAGACAGACGTTCCAAAAGGGCCAGAGTGCCTGTAAAGGCGCAAGAGGAGAGTGCGAGTCGGAAGACGCCGCGCTCTGGCTCTAGCACGCCTACTACAGACAGACCTCCCAAAGGAACTAAGGCCGGAACACCGGCGCAGACTGGCTCTTACAGGGAGGCTGCGGAGGGCCTCGGGATGGCGGTGATTGACAGACGCCATCCTGAGGTCATGCTAGACCAGGGGAAGGCGGACCTGATCCAGGCTGCGGTGGTAGCTGCAGTGGACTCTCTTCAGGAAGGGGAGAGCCCGCCCCAGTTCCACCGGACGCGCCTGACGGGGGGCATCCTCTGGACAACCTGTGCCGGCCCGCAGTCGCGGGACTGGCTGCGGAAAACGATCGGGGGCCTCGGTCAGATTTGGGAGGGGGCGGACTTGACAGCCGTCGAGCCCAAGGAACTCCCAAAGAGACGCAAGGTCCTCGTACGGATCCCTGACACCGTCCCGCAGGAGACGGTGATCAGCAGACTTAAGATCCAGAACCCTGAACCGGGGACGCAACACTGGTCGGTTCTAAGCAGGAAGGCAGAGGAGAAAGGACAGACGCTCGCCTTCTCGATCGACCCGACATCTTACAGAGCCCTTGAAGGAACCTCCTTCAAGGCATTCTGGGGCATGGGAAGGGTTAGCTTCCGCCCACTGGGGAAGCAATTAAGGGTTAATGGGACTTAGGTTCCTTCAGGTCAACCTCCAACACAGTCGGGCAGCCACGGCCGGACTACTAATGACTCTGAGGAACACGGATGTGGCCCTCATCCCGGAACCGTACTCCTACAAAGGAGAGATCAAGGGACTCGGCGGAGCTACTGGAAAGCTCATCTACAGCAGGTCCAGCGAGAATCCGAGGGCCTGCATTTTTGTCAGGGAAGGGATAGAGTTTCTCCCTCTAATGAATTTCTGTTCCAGGGACCTAACAACGATCAAAATCCGATGTGGAGGAGCGGATGGGCTGAGGGACATTACTGTCGCGTCAGCCTATCTGCCAGGGGACAGCACGGACCCTCCTCCACCCAACGAATTGGAGCAGCTGATGGTGGGTAGCAGAGCAGGTGGATGGCAGACCATCATCGGCATGGATGCGAATGCGCACCATGAGTTGTGGGGTAGCTCGGACACAAACTCTAGGGGTGAGGCACTTTTACAATTCTTTATGAAATTTAATTTAGACATATTGAATAGAGGTAATAAACCGACATTCGTCACAACACGGCGTGAGGAAGTTTTAGACCTAACAGTTTCCACCCAGTTTCTGGGTGACTTTGTTAAAAGCTGGGCTGTGTCTGGGGAAGTGAGTAGCTCAGACCACAGATACATCCGGTTTGAAATCGCCAAAGTCGAAAGAGAAACGGTATGGTACCGGGACCCCCGCAAGGCGGACTGGGAAGCCTACAGGGCAGACCTAGCTGTGGAACTGCGGGGGGTTGAGAGTGCCATAAGGGATTCAATAGACCTCGAGATTGCAGCAGTCCAATTGCGAGACGCAATTACCTCGGCCTATAACGCCAACTGCCCCCTGAAAATGAGGGTGTCCACCAGGAACGTCCCATGGTGGAACGAGGACCTCAGGCAAAGGAGGACGCAGGTTCGTAAGCTGTTTAACGCGGCCAAAAGGTCGGGAGCATGGGATGAATATAGACAGGCCCTATCGACCTATAACAAAAGACTGCGGGACGCCAAGAAGGAGTCGTGGAGGAGGCACTGCGAAGAAGTGGAAAACACGTCCGAGAGTGCTCGACTACACAAGATCCTGTCTAAGGGCCCTCAGACTAACATAGGCTCCCTTAGAACACCCACGGGAGGCTTTACAAGCTCGGGGGAGGAAACTATGGAAATTTTACTCCAGACGCACTTCCCCGGCTGTAACATAATAAACCAATCACCTCCGGACTGGGAACACTCAGAAATAGAGGCGCCTTATAGGCGGGCATCTAGAGTAGACTGGACAGTCGCTAAAGAGGTGGTTACCTGGAGCAAAATCAGATGGGCCATTAACAGCTTTAAGCCATACAAATCGCCGGGATTTGATGGAATAATGCCCATCATGCTCCAACAGGGGATAGATATACTGGCGCCGGTGCTTACCCTCATTATGAGGGCCAGCCTGGCTCTGGGGTACATTCCGAGGGCATGGAGACTGGCCAGGGTTGTATTTATTCCTAAACCTGGGCGTCCAACAGACCAGGCAAAGTCCCTGAGGCCAATAAGTCTCATGTCCTTCTTGCTGAAAACAGTGGAAAAACTGCTCGACCGGCACATTAGGGGCGGTGTACTGGAAGCATATCCTCTACACTGCGGACAATATGCATACAGAGCAGGATTCTCAACAGAAACAGCACTGCACCAACTGGTGCTGAAACTGGAGAATACGCTGGAGAACAAGGAGGTGGCGCTGGGGGCCTTCCTAGACATAGAGGGGGCCTTTAGCAACACCTCGTTCGGATCGGTTCTGGCAGCTGCCCGGGAGCGTGGAATAAAGGAGACCTGCTGCAGGTGGATCGGTTCCATGCTCAGGGACAGGGCGGTGTTCACCTCACTCGCGGGAGGGACTCTGCTGGCGGGGGTCGCGGCGGGGTGTCCGCAGGGAAGCGTTCTGTCTCCCTTGCTCTGGTGTCTAGTCGTGGACGGCCTGTTGGGGAGGCTCTCGGGAGGGGGGTATGAGGTACAGGGCTATGCGGACGACATTGTCATCATAGTCCGAGGAAAGGTCACACAGGCAGTGTGGGAGCGTATGCAGACTGCACTGAAAGTGGTGGAAGGGTGGACGGTTGATCAAGGGCTCGGGGTGAGCCCCGAGAAAGCAACCGTCGTGCCGTTTACGAGGAGGAGGAAGTGTGAAAGCCACAGAACTCTCACTCTATACGGTAGGAGCGTTCCAATGGCCAGGGAGGTAAAATATCTTGGGGTCTTATTGGACTCTAAGCTAACCTGGAATGGTCACATTGGAAAAATACTGCGTAAGGCAGTCATGACCTTAGCCGTCACTAGGCGGCTATATGGAAAAACGTGGGGACTAAGACCTAGTATGGCCCACTGGCTGTACACAAGGGTGGTCAGACCATCGTTAACATATGCGGCACTGGTCTGGTGGCCTAAGGTGACACAATCCAGTGCCAAACAAAAACTAGGCAAGATCCAAAGGATGGCTTGCCTAGGCATCACAGGGGCCATGTCTTCAACCCCAACAGCCGCCATGGAGGTGTTGCTGGATCTACCCCCCCTACACTTAGTTATTATGGGAGAGGCCAGGCTAGGACTATACAGACTAGCCTGCAATGGTAGACTGAAGATCAACCCAGGCTTCAGGGGCCACTGCAAAATTCAGGAGATCGTGAAGGAACCCATGCTTGAAATGAGGTCAGACTTCGCGAGCCCGCGAATGTGCAGGGAAAACAACTTCACAGTGGAAATCCCTGATCGCGGGGCATGGCGGGAGGAGACGCCGGGCATACCACGGGACGCGCTCGTCTGGTTCACGGACGGATCTGGCGGGGAGCGTGGGACGGGGGCAGGTGTTTACTCGGAAGGACCGAGGGTAAGTCACAGTATTTCCCTCGGAGCCCATGCAACGGTGTTTCAGGCCGAGATGTACGCCATCCTGCACTGTGTGCGGGAGAACAAGAGGAGGGGCTACACCAACAAGCGGATCCTCATAGCCACAGACAGCCAGGCAGCCCTTAAGGCACTAAGTAGCCCACGGGTAAATTCCTGGCTGGTGAGTGAGTGCCGAGACGAGACGAGCGACCTGGCTGGGCAGAATGAGGTGACCCTCATCTGGGTGCCGGGTCACTAGGGGGTCAAAGGCAATGAAGAAGCTGACAGTCTCGCGAAGAGAGGGTCAGCAGAACCATTTATGGGACCAGAACCGGCTCTGGGCGTGTCAAAGAGCACTGCCAGGGGAGCCATTAAGTCCTGGGTCAGAAACCAACACAAGGTGTACTGGGCGGACTGTCCAGGGCTCAGACATGGGAAGTCAATAATTGACGGACCCAGTTCAAAGAGAGCTGTGGAGCTGCTAAACCTTAGCAGAGGACAGCTCAGAAACACAACAGGTCTCTTGACGGGACACATGGCCGTCAAGAAACACCTACATAAAATGGGGCGGTTCGAAGGGGACCTCGCATGCAGACTCTGCGGCGAGGGGGAGGAATCAGCCCAGCACATCTTGTGCGAGTGTATAGCTCTGGACCGGAAAAGACAACTGATCTACGGTCACTCTAGACCAGAGACAGAGCAATATAAAACTTCACCCTACCAATCGCTGTGCAGACTAGTTCAAGGCACAGTGATTTTGGAATAGGTGGAGTAAGACTAGGGGTATGCACAATCAACCAAGGGTTGCGGTGCTATCGGGGCGGCAAGGCCGCGGACGAGCCCTGAGGGAACAAAAAAAAAAAAAACTCTGCAAGAGGCACTAAATGTAATCAATGATTGGTGCCGGAGGGAACAGATGTCTGTGAACCCCTGCAAAACGATCATTGTTCCTTTTACCAGAAGAAGAAGGTTGGACAAATTAAAACCACCTATTCTTATGGGGGAAACCATTCCATTTTCGGACCAAGCAAAATATCTGGGAGTTACCCTAGATAAGAAGCTCAACTGGGACATACAGTTAGAAAATGTTATCCGCAGGGCTCAAATGTCCCTGTGGACCTGCCGGAGAATCTGTGGTAACAACTGGGGAACAAACCCCCAACAGATGTACTGGCTCTATGTAGTGGTTATCAGGCTAATGATAACATATGGAGCCATAGTTTGGTGGCCTGAGGTACTTCGTGGTATCGATAGGGCCAAACTGGCTCATCTACAGAGACAAGCTTGTCTGATGATAACGGGAGCGATAAGCACCGTACCATCAGCCGCTCTGGAGGTCCTTAATATTCCCCCACTTCACATACGGTTGGAGAGGGTGGCGAGGTGGACAACGTACAGACTAAAACAAACAGCAGATAGCATGCCGAGGGAAGTCAGTCTGAGAGGATCCGGTCTCCTTGATGACAGTGATTGTCACAGGATTCTGGGAATGGTCTCAGACTTGATGCCTACAAAGATCAGCAGAGATCTGTCTTTCAAGATCGTCCTCCCGGAAAGGGAGGACTGGGACCCAAACCAGAAGACGCTGTTGAGAGCGGACCTCTGCTGGTACTCTGACGGCTCCAAAACCAATTTGGGAGTAGGAGCCGGCGCATATGGGGGCAGCACCGATGCTAGACTATCAGCTAGCCTCGGCAAGTACGCAACCATACACCAGGCAAGGGAAAGTATAAAAAACCTGTGCACAAACAAATCGATAAAGATATATGCTGATAGCCAAGCTGCAATAAAGGCTCTTGGTTCCTACCGGTGTAATTCAAAGACGGTATGGAGTTGTAAATCTGCCTTTAACGAATTGGGCAGCTGTAATGAGGTGTCGCTGGTCTGGATACCGGGTCACTCGGACCATGATGGCAACGTTGCGGCCGACGCGCTTGCCAGGAGTGGTGCCCAGAGTGACTTTGTCGGACCAGAACCGGTGCTGGGAATAAGATCTTGCACAGCAAAACGCACCTTAAAGACCTGGACAGAAAGAATGACAATCCAATATTGGCAAAATCTTCCAGGATTAGCTCACTCTAAGGCCTTCATAAATGGCCTATCTGAGTCAAGGGCTAAGAAACTTCTAGAGATGAACAGACAACAACTGAGTACTCTAGTCAGCCTGTATACAGGACACTGCCGCTTGCGGCATCACATGCACCGTATTGGGGTCGGTCAGGAGACCGAGTGCCGGCTGTGTATGGAGAATGACGAGACAGCAGAGCACGTGCTGTGTTCCTGTCCGGCAGCGGACAGGACTAGACACCTGCTCTTTGGCAAGGTAAAGCTTGCTCCAGAGGATCTGGATCAACTTTCGCCCACAAAGGTTATCGACCTCTGTAGGAGGCTGGATTTGTTGGGCGAAATATAGACATTAGGCGTGAGCCACAATAGACCTTATGGTCGCGGTGGAGGGACCTATATGGACCACTCACATTCAAACCTAACCTAACCTAAGTACATCAAAAGTTATGTTGTCAACTGAAAAACATTTTTTTAAATGTCACCTCTCGAAAGCCACAATACTGTATGATAAAGATTTAGATATAAAGCACAGATATCAGCACAACTTGTTCTAAAAATTCAAGTCTGTAATACTGTTCCTTTGATAGAATTTACAACTTTAACAACAATTTTTATAACATAACACAATCTTTTTTGGAAGGTAAAGACTTGGAGACAAGAGCTTCTCAGTGCGAAAAACAGTGCAGCCATTCAGCATTACTTCTTTTAATCTGACAGTAAGACCAAATCGATGTCCTGTCATAGCCTTGGCTCCATCAGTGCCTATAGCAACGCAATTCGTCCAGTTAATATCTGTGGAAAATACACCCCCACTGCAGCTAAAGCTGCAAGTTACAGACATTCCAGTACAAACGACCTTAGTAGAATCACGTCAACAAGCCTAAATCACAAATTCGAACTGCGAAGTTGTCAACGAATTATTAAAGTTAACGCTCACACACAATCGACTTACTTCCTCGCGAACAAACTTATTAGTGTGTTTTTATATTCACTTTCTGTTTGTTAAGTTACTGAATATTTTTTATTGAATTAACATCTTGTGGACTAATGGTTTATTTACTTTAATTATTTAGCAACAAACAAAATTATCTACAATATTGGATTTAGATGTACACTGCGTAAGAGTATCTAATATGTTTACTTCCACATCGTCAATACGTGTGGAAGTATGGCATCGGCGATAGAGATTTCAATTTTTGTTTCTTCGCTAAACGTCATAAAATGTGTTAAAACATATAGAAAACATGATTTGGGAAAGAACATTTTTTGTGTCTGTCAGTATGTTTGTAGCCACAATAACTTTAGAACGAATTAAGATATCATCTTCAAACTTGTTGTACAGTTAGCACCCGACAAACCAACAGTTCGGACTGTTTTTGGGTAAAATCGCTCCAGGGGATAGGGGATCAATGGGGGATGATTTGGTGAAAATTGTCATTTTTTTGGTTACAACTCGAGTAATATAACGGGGGTGGAATATCGGTGACAGAAGTTTCGAATTTTTTCTTTTCCTAAACGGTGTAAAAACCTCAAAACATATAGAAAACTTGATTCTGGAATGAAAATTTTTTTGTCTGTCGTATCCACTTACCACCCGACAAAGCAACGTTTTGAATTGTTTTTGGGTAAGATCGCTCCAGAGAGTAGGGGATAAATGAAGGGTGATTTTTTTTCTCGTTAAAACTCGAGTAATATAACGTTTTAGAAGTTTATGGGTGCAGGAATACGAATATTTTCTTTGTGGGCAAGTCATGGACAGGAAATTCATTTCATAAGAATGTCTCCGGCCGGATTATTTTCATTCACATAGTTTTTATAGCTCATAATATCCAGACATCTGTATGTGTTAACAATTAAATAACTTAACATTTTAGTTTTTCAATTGTTCAAATAATATATGCATATACGCAAACTAATTTTGATAGATGTAACATAAATGAATAAAAAAAAAAAAAAAAAAAAAAAGTAAATACATTATCAAGTGATAAAAAATGTTTAATTACCTCTTTGAATCGATTTTTCTCTGTCTCCGGATCACCAGCTCCGGTTATAGATATCCTCATAGATTCTCTGAACATCAATTCACGAGCTTTCATCTCTGCCTTGATTCTCTTGGGTAGATTTCTCTTTTCAATGGCTTGTTTTTTCAGGAGTTCCTCCTCCTTAAGTGCAGCCCTACGACTTATCTGTTCCTTTTCTTTTTCATGCCTTGTCAGCATCTGATGCCTTTGTAGAATAAAAATCTCTTTGATATGCCTCTTTCTCAGTTGATGTCTTTCATGTATCTGTTTTTCCTCAATTTCCCAAAGAGCAGCCTCTCTTGTTCTTGTGAGCTGCTGTTTTTGTTGCAGAAACTGTCTCTCCATAAGAGCTATTTTCTCCCTATGGGCCTCACTCAGTCTCCTCAATGATGACTCATGAGCTTCGTTAAGTTTCTCTAAGAAGTCTTTTTCCCTTTGTAGATGATCCGCATCCATTTTTTCTTTGCGAACTTTGAATTCAGTTTTTCGCCGTTCTTTTGGTAACATGTCAATCTCAGCTTTCAGGAGCCTTAGTTCTTGTTTAAGACCATCTCTAAACAATTTAAGTTCTCGTTCTTGCTCAGATCGTATTTTCTTCGATGTTGCTCTAAGTTCTGCATCTTGATGGGCTTCTGCTTTTTCTATCTGTAGCCTCTGTTGCCGACTGAGCATTTCTAAATCATTTTCATATGTCCTTTCAAGGTTTAGTCTTTCTTGTTCAAAGCGTTTTTCTTGTTGATCAATAGCTTGACTTTCCTTTAATGCTATGTCTTGGAACTGTTTTTGTTCTTGTTTTTGGAGATATTTTAACTCTCTCAGTTCTTGTTTTCTATCATTATGTGGATCTGATAAATTATAGTTTTCTTCATCAGCGTAAATCACCTTACTGGTTGTTGTTGTTATAACTACCCCATCTATGATGAATTTCCTAGTACGTTTTCTAGTTTTTCTATTCAGAGCAGAAATCTGATTTTCAGTTTTTGTGATAACTGGTTTCTTCCTTAAAATAACCTGCTCCTCACTTTCTGGAGTAACAGGTTTATTTTCCTTATTACTACCATGACTCTCATGGCTTGCTATGGATATGCTTTCAACATCGGAAGGTTCAATGCTTTTACTTGCACCTGATATGGGTCTCCTATGTGAATCATTGCTCCTGACAGATCCACAATCACTATGTGATTTATCAGATTCAAAGCTATCAGTATAGGATTTTCCATTCATATTATTTCTCTTGTATATATCATCACGAGTGGAAGAATGTATTATTTGTCCATTCATCTTAAGCCTATGCTGGTCATTAATGTCACTATTGGAACCATCTAATAGAATTGAGGTACCTCTCACGTCATCACTATAGTCACTTTTGGTACTACCCGTCTTTCCTGAGGTATTCGACAAGTCACTTGTTGAACCCCTATAGTTATCAATGGATTTATCACTCATATATGAAGTGGAATCCTTTACTTGGACTTTCTCTTCATCTATCTTGACCACTGACACATGACTGGTGTCAAGGAGCCTAGAATTATCTGATACCTCAAGACCAGAGTCGTTGATTAGATAACTAGAATCGGCCACAATTAAAACTTCACTTTCATCTAGTTTCTTTGCTTTCGGTGGTTTGTCTCGGAACTCATTAGGAGGTGGATATTCCAGCGAGTCAAGTGAAGGACAAAACTCATCATCAGATGACTCTATGTGAGTTTTGTTGGTTTCATTGGCTACAATGATTACCTCACTTACACTGTTTGTGCTTGGAGAGTTGGAAGACCTTGAAACAGTCTGACTATTATCTATGATAACTGGTGGATGAGTAGTAACAACTGTCACCTAAAAGAAATAAAGACACATGTCAATAAAGTTTTTAAAAACCTGCTCTTAATCAATGGTATTGTGAGTATAACTTGAAAATGTTTATAAGCAAAAACAACTTTTTGTTAAATTTACTGTATTTTATTTTCTTAAAAGGTTTTTACAATGGGTAACTGGAACAAAAGTTGTAAATTTGATTCCATTTGAAGGACAATTTTAAACGTAAATTACTGTAAGAAACATTCACCTAAAATAATAAAGTTGTTGAAAAAAGTTAATAGGTTGTATATGAGGCATATTCATAAAGTAAGGGCCATCGGCTTATATTTAAATGTTAGCAAGCCTGAACATAGTTTCACACATGGGTGGCCATCTATTGCCTATATACGAAGCTACTGCAGTTGTTATTTTGTTTCAATAGGTGTTTACCTGTCTGTGAATGAAGATAACAATGTCCATGACAATCATTTCTCCTGCCAATTGCAAAGGGCACACTATGATAAATTTTTGTGTGCAAAAGCATCTGCACCTGCTGAAATTCTTCGGGAGTTGTCTTGTGTATGGACGTACAGTAATGAGGGAACGAAAGGTTAGTGTGGTGCCGAGACTTGAAAAATGGCCACACAAATGTGAATGACAAAGAGCGTATTAGCAGGACCAGTATTCAGACCAAGGAAATCATTGAACAAGTGAACTGAAAACAGCAAAGTGATAGGCGATTGACGATTAGCGCTCTGGCTAATGAATTTCCACAAGTTAAACGTACCTCGATCTATACAATTGTCACAGAAAAGATTGGATATCACAAATTGTGTGCAAGGTGGGTACTGAAAATGCTCACTGACCAGCAGAAAGAGCAAGAAATGTGTAGTGGACGAGCATTTTATTGATCATTATCGACAAGAGGACGATTTGTTTCCCCCACATTGTTTTGGGCAACGAAAAGTGGATATCTACGTCATTTTGGTTGATTAAATGGAACATGGGCCAACAATTATTACAGCTCACGTGTACTGCGAAACGCTTACCCAACTGAGACACGCGATCCAAAACAGACAACGTGGGAAACTGTCGTCCCGCATAATCCTCCTTCATGACAATGTGTGTCCTCACACCACTGCCGTAACCAAGAAGATTCAAGGTTTTCATTGGGAACTTATGTCCTGACCTTGACCTAGTGACTACTTCATTTTCTTGCATTTGAAACGGTGGCTTGGTGGAAAATGGTTTGAAAATGACAAGGAACTCAAGACTGCCGTTGTCAACTGGTTCAGTTCCCAGACGGAGAACTTCTATGCGGAGGGATTAAAGAAATTGGTGCAGCATTATGAAAAATACTTAGAACTGAATAGCTATTATATGGAAAAGTAAAGTAGATATGTAGTAAACTAAAACTGTCAATACAAACCTTTTCTTGCAAGTTTTTTTTTTTTAATTACCAAACAGCCCTTATTTTATGAACATGCCTTGTTAAAACACTATCATCTAGATCAAATCATGGATCTGTTTTGAAGTTCATTCCTGAGAATACTATATGAGGAGATGGATATTCAAATGATTTACGAGGTCACAGAGGATCATCACTTCTATGATCATAGATGGTTTGAATATATTGAGAATGGCAGTTCCACAATCATGTGATCAAGATTTTATTAAAGTGACAGTTTCACATGAATATTGTATATGAGTGTTATCCAGGGTATTCTATGATGCTATATATAACTAAGCAATCGAAGCAGTAAACAATCAGTGTTTTTGAGATAGAGAATTATTTAGAATGCAAAAAGTACAGATGCCTGTGAAATATAGCACTGAAGATAATAGTTACGAGTGATCTTTATTAGTTGGGGTGTTTAATCTAGGAATATAGTTGGTAATAGGATAGAATAGAATAAAATAGAAAAGCTTTATTAGCCAGAAGATCACACACAAAAATGAAATTGGCCAGTCAAGATAAAAAAATATACATCAAGCACATGTAAATGTAAAATTACAAAATGTATACAAAAATTAACAAAAATACATTCACACCTAAAACACACAATGTCTGCTTATCACTAAAACAATGGATCATTTGGCCTTCGAGAATCTCAACTGCTGCACTACATTAAAATATTCATATGTTCTGTATAAACAGACCTGCATTAGAAAATATAATAATTGTTCTGAATTTATTGATAGGTTCATTTCTCAACCACCTTGGAAGTGCATTGAAAAAGTCGACCCTAATAAATTAGTAGTTAGGAAAGGAAGAAGAAAATCCCAAAAAACGTAACTGGTGTTAGAAATGGGATTTCAGGTGTAATTCACCAAGTATAAACCAACATCCAAGTGATACACATCATTAGATTGATTTGAGGAGAAAAAACTGAATGTCAGCTCTGAGTAGGTTCATGTCCGATAACACAATAATTTGGTTAAAGAACTGAAAAAAATACGAAGAAGGGATGTACAAGATGACATAAGAAAAGCAGATAAAGAAGCAAGAGAGACGATAAAAAAAGAGATGAAAAGTTGCAAATAGGAAATGAAGCAAGAAAAAAAAGTAACAAAAAGGGATGCAAAAACACAGAAAATCATACAAGAACAAGCAAAGAAAGCCATCCTATAGGTAGACAAATGGATGAAACTAGTTAAAGACAACATTTCCGCCACTTAAAGAGCAGAGTTTGAAGCATCAGTGATGACATACATAACAAACTGATGAATGTGCAAGAAGAAGTACTAACAAATGCACAAGAAAGAGTATCTCTGGGAAAGAAATGTGACAATTTAGCTGAGGAAAGTTTTAAAATACAAGATCCATACATCATAGGAATTAAGGTTCTTATAATTTAATTCATCAATCCCACGGAATACTTACCTTTTGAAGTCTATGTAACAGCAAATGGTTGGAACATTAGTAAAAGAAAATGACCCTATTGAATGCAGTCCTCAGAAGATATGCTTTAGATGTGTTTCAAGTATTCACAAGGGGCGGGAGAGTTTTGATAGCATTAGGCATTAACCAGAAACTAGATTTGGCGACCAGCATTTACAACAGCTATATCAAACTCAGATAAGAAGTCGCTGTCAAAAGCTAAGCAAAAGATTGCAGTAGTTCGAAGCCGATGTTGTCCGATAACACCTTTAGTCTACATATTAATTCTAGTGGACTTTCACCACCTTTACTTTCTGCATCAAAAACACTAACATCCGGCAAGCACTGAATATGGATAAGGAACAACACATTGAATAATGTTGGACACATTCGTTAAAATTTGAGGCCAAGCAAGCATCTAAAGAACATGCGGTGTTGCATAATCTCAAAGCTTAAAAAAACGAATGAAACGAAAGTTATCTGAAGTTTTGCAACTTTTTAGGAAGCTTGTAACAAGGCAAAATGTGGCACCACATAAGGAGCTAAGATATGTCTCCAGAGCAGGTGCTCTTTACTGTTGTAAATGTGGAGCAAATAAAAATCATGACCGAGGTCACCATTGGCTAATGCACAGGAAATTAAAAGGCAGCTGGCCTTATGTGGCGGAAGCTGGTTCCCCACCACAAAGTCAATAGCTTTTTCACTGGTCACTGAGCCAATATGATCCTTGTGGACAGATATATCAGCCACAAGAAGATTCAACTGGTAGTAGACACTGGCACATCCAGAACCATTTGATAATTCATCATGATATGGTACCAAGGTTGATTGAGTAAGAGAAACAGAAAAAATCTACTAATTAACTGATGAGACTTTAAAATTTATAGTAAACACAAACATTGAGTTTCTCTCTGGCTTCACACTTACTTTCTCCTATGTAACCGGTTTCACCGTTTTACAGCATCACCAGGCAGGAGAAAGTTAAGGGCAATAACAATTAATGAATTTAAGATTTATACAATATTATTATTAGATGGCAGCTCTTTCACCATGAAGTAGATTCTTCAGATACCTCTATATCTAAAGAAACTACATTATAGTGAAACATAATAATATAGTGTAAATCGTGAGCCACAATAAATATGTCACAGCGGACGGACGATAGCGTACTCACTTTATAACCCAAAGTAACCTAACTTACTGTGAATGTTACATTGATCTGTTTCATATTTGGATTTTTTTACTATTTATTATTAATTACATTGCCACAACTTCATTCATTTCAAGGGTTAGGTCCACTTACCTGACTAATATTTGAAGCTAAACTGTTTGAAGGATCGGGAAGATCAGAGTTGATTGTTATCGTAGATGTATTCTTACTTCGATCAGAAAGTAAGGGTTGTGAGGATGTTGAAACAACAACCATGTTGCTTTGATTGTCCGTTGAGGTTGATGTTGCCATAGTTGGGGTGCTGCTGACTGTAATTGTATCACAAACAGTTTTCTCTACCATCTGTTCAGCCCAATTTTGAGCTAGAAGTTGATCCTTCTCGGGAGTCCTTTCATCAGCAACTATTTCCAAATTTACTTGTCTTTGAACTGGAGGAGAGGTGGCATCTGTAATGTCTACTGTTCTGTTGTCAACCGTTTTATTATCTAAATTTTTGTTTTCTACAGTTTTAATTTTGTTTGTGCTTGACACAGATTCCTCTTCAATTTTATCTATGATCATGTTTTCATCTCTCACATTATCTATAACATGGTCAGCAGTCTTATTGACTTTGTCATCAGTACTAGTTTCCAATTTCTGTGATGCCTGGATGACTTTATCAGGACTAGAATGTGGTGGAGTGTCAGGCGGTGTCATTGGAGAAGATGGTGGAGTGGGGAGAGTGGGCAAGATTGGAGGAGGAGGTGCTGGACCCTTTTCCGATCTTTCTGTAGATGAGATACTTGGTATGGACGTGGGTGGTGGAGGAGCTGGACCTTTGTCTCGTGAAGTTTTCCGCTGTAATTCATCTTTCTTTTCAACCTGTAACAATTAAGAAAGTAACTTATGTAGAGTTCTGATGAAATCCATAGAAAAGGGTATAATATTGTGTAATAAAAAATACATCGTGTTGTGGTTCACTAATTCACTAATGAGGAGGTCCCGACTTTTGAATTTTGAAAATTTTTTTTAAATGAGCGTGAACTAAGCCCCCTAGAGCCCATATTTAGGGCCAGTTTCAATTTTTATATGTATATATATATATATATATATATATATATATATATATATATATATATATATATATATATATATATATATATATATATATATATATATATTTATATTTATTATATATACATTGGCGCAGGTTTTACCGAATTTTTTTTTGTTTTCTTTCGGAAAAAAATTATATCTAAGGAAATGACAAAGTAAGGGCAACCAAATTTGGTACGCGTGTATGTATTATAAAGGGTGAACCATGTACCAAAATTTAGGTCTGTAAGTTTGAAGGCAAAAAAATTATGGGCAGTTAAAGAAAAAAAAATTTGGAGTTTTCCTCAAAACGTCAAAGTCGCGATTTGAAACGTCAAAATTCGCAACATTTAGGCACAGAACCTGAAACAAATACGGATTATGAAAAGAAAATGCCACAAGAAGAGTGTTCTGCAATCCCTTAATATGCAGCTTCAACTGTCCTTCATTTGACTCAAATATTTCCAGAAATTTCATTTCACATAGACCTTTTTTCTGATGCTTTGGTGGTAGTTTTTGTTAAGTTTATGGTCTATAATTTTCAACTAATTTTCCTGGAAAAATTCTTTAATGATTAGACCGTGACTTTTGAATTATAAAAAGATTTCTTCAAATGAGCGCATACTAGGCCCCCTAGAATCCATATCCGGGCTTAGTTTCAGTTTTTATCTGTTTACATATATACAGGTTGACACATTTATACAGTAAAACTCAATATAACTGTTATTATACAAGATACGAGAAAAAGTTGTATTCGTTAATTATATATGCATCTTATAAAATTAGTATGACAATCACAACATATATACTTCTATATGAACCTATATTATTGCATTTTTGCATTTTTTTATTGAAATATGATGCAAGTTTGTAAGAAAATAAATCGAGATGCAGTAAGAGCGTTTTGTTAGCGAATTTTCATTAAATGCTTCAAATTTCATTAACTCAATTTGCTATTAACATAAGGTTTGTTGGCTAGGAAACCAGTTTTCTTGGAAACATTTAAAGTTTATTTTCGGAAAATTTTTGTGCATTTTCAAACAATAAGCTATTTTGATACCGGTAACCAGATTGATGCCTGCTTTCATTAGAGACATATTTACTATTAAAAACAATTTAATGAAAATTCACTTCCATAACTCACTTGCTGCGTCCACACTTTTTTTTAATGGCTAACAATTTTAAATTTATATGGTAAAATTTTTACAGTCAATATCAATCAGGTTTAATGTTTTTTTTTTCAATTAATCAAAAATACTAATTGCAAAAATCAACAGTTATAGGGTTATCAAAAGGCAGTAATACCAGTAGTAAACTATGAAACTATAGCAGAAACTTCTCGCCTCTTTTAATTCAACTACAATGTTTTTTGGAAAATTCTAAATAAGTACGCAATACACATAATTTATATACTCAAATGCATCAGATTTACATAAATGAATTACTATTTTCCCCTGAAATGAAATAACACTTTACTCTATTTAAGAGTAGTAGATTTATTAGAATACTCACTTTTTTATCACTGGATGTTGGAATGCTGTTAACAGGAGTTTGGGGTTCAGTTTCTTCTTTTGGCAATTTAATATTCACTTCATTTTCAATTACAGGGGGCGTTTCCATTTCATTCACTAAAAAAGAAAAATGTATTATATATATATATATATATATATATATATATATATATATATATATATATATATATATATATATATATATATATATATATATATAATGTTGCCCTGTAACGTACTCTATAAATAATAAGTTAATAAGTGAAAATTAATATACCCACCTTTAGCGTCAACTTCACTACTCCTTATAGATGTTGAATCATCTTCGATGTCCAGAGGAACCTGAGAGGTGCGGTTGTCCTGCAAAATAAATTATAAAGTGATAAAAAAATATATCTAATCATACATAAGATTGTATTAACATAAATAAAACACAACAATTCTTCTTATTCTACACATAACTTTTTTTATTTGACCCTTTCCATTATCTACTATGGTTACAGAGGAGTGGTCTGCACACACACACACTTGGACTTTTACCAGACCTCATACAGGATCCAAAACCGGTCACCCATACAGGAACTGACCATAACTAACATTGCTTAACTTGCATAAAATAAGGCTAGCACATATTTGAACTGCACCACAACGGCACAAAAGCTCATTAATTTATTGTCAAGGATTTTTTAAAAATCAACAACCACTATACATCTTTTTAATGGATTTGGTATTTTAATATACCAGCTAGCTTTGGCTCGCCCAGGAATCGAACCTGTGAACTCTCGCTTTAGAGGCTTGTGCCTTCACAACCTGCACCAAAAGGATTATTTAAAAAAATATTATAAATTAGTATTTGGGTTATAATTTTTAATAAATTTTTATTAAGAAAATTCACTAATAGAGAGCTATCAATGAAATTTTTGGTTAAATGTAATTAAGGTAGTCTGTTCCCACGGAAAAATGTTCAGATCAAAAATAACTTAAATTTTCTACTTTTAAAATGAATACGTAGAAAATAAAATGTTCATGATTCTGAAGCTGCAATGAGTCATTTGAGTTAGTTAATCTGTATACCTTATATTTAAAAATAAATAAAGGGAGACAATCAGTAATCTGATAAGCTATTATTGCTAAATAGACCATAGATAAACAAACGCTTTCAATGCTAACATAACATTGAAAGAAAAATATTTTTTTAAATGAATATATGCCTTAACTCTTCTATGAAACAAAATTCTTGGGCAAAAAAATCTGGGACAGAGTGTAGAAAGAAAAATCATAGTAGTCAATGGTAGTTACAGATTTACATTGGACATGAAATTGATTCATTTAATATTTTCAGTAATGATTTAATTCCCTGATTGGTGTACAGGGTGAGGCATGCCTATACTTCAATTTTTTACTGTCTAAAAATCTCAAAATATACCTTAATATATTCTTACAAAAGTATTCTAATTTTTTAAATATGACATTAAAAATATTGTCACAATTTCAGTGAATTTTCTTGGAAAAAATTCACTAATGGGGATATCCCAACTTTTGAACTTTGAAAAAATTTCTTCAAATGAGCGCGATCTAGGACCCCTAGAACTTACATCCGGGGTCAGTTTCAATATATATATATATATATATATATATATATATATATATATATATATATATATATATATATATATATATATATATATATATATATATATATATCACACCGATAACTCAAAAAGTAATGAAGTAATGATCCGATTTTGATAAAATTTGGCATGTACCATCCTTTTGTAAGTGGCCTGGATAAGTTCGTTAGCCAGGAAAATCGAACCAGGTCTTGCAGGAATTTTCTTGGAAAAAATTCACTAATGGGGATATCCCAACTTTTGAACTTTGAAAAAATTTCTTCAAATGAGCGCGACCTAGGACCCCTAGAACTCACATCCGGGGTCAGTTTCAATATATATATATATATATATATATATATATATATATATATATATATATATATATATATATATATATATATATATATATATATATATATATCTCACACCGATAACTCAAAAAGTAATGAAGTAATGATCCGATTTTGATAAAATTTGGCATGTACCATCCTTTTGTAAGTGGCCTGGATAAGTTCGTTAGCCAGAAAAATCGAACCAGGTCTTGCGAGAATATTTTGGGTTATATTTCGAAAAGAAAAAAAAAATTATCTCAAAAAATACAAAAGCTATGGTAACCAAATTTGGTACATAAGTTTACGATATTAAAAGGAAACTATATCCCAAAATTTATATTTCTATTTTACAAGAAACAAAGTTTCTGTGAAAATTCACTACCATAACGCACTTGCTGCGTCTAGCCTTTTTTTTTATGGAGCATTGTTTATATTCTGAAACAAAATATAGGCATACTTAATTTGGATTAGAAAAATGTAAGGTGGCTGAGATATAAAGGAGTGATGAGCCTAGTCGCCAGTTTTGAGAATCGTTAAAAAAGAATCGGTTTAGAATGCAAGTCTGCTAATTGAGTCTAGTACTTAAGTATACGACTTGATTTTATATTAACTTGGCTGACACTCAAGTACTAAACTTGATTAGGTTACTTTATTCTGTACTATAATTTATACCTAAATCTCAGGAATTAAGTGCTTCTCGTTAAGGCACTAAAGTTTGCTGGTCAATTCAGGCTTGAATTGAGTCTTATGTAATCATGCAGGAACATATCAGTGCTAAATTCATTGCGAAATTTTAAATTAAAAATTGCGATTGTTGGTCATTTAATTTATTGTATTTAGTTATAAACAAAAAACAATATATACAAATGATCGACGAAAGCAGACTATATTGTTGGTTTAACTACCTCTAAGGTAGAGAGTCACAGAAAAATAATATTACAAAAAATCTTAACTGTATATATAGCACAGCCTGTCAGGCAAATATAATTATTTTTACCCATGGAAAAAAGACCTGAACGGACGTAACAAAACTATAATTGAGAATTGAGTTAAAGGTGTATCTTCAGCCCTACATATTGATTAGGAGTTTCTTTTAATAGTTCATTAAAGGCGAAGCCTATTATGTGTCTGGAAGACATCATAAACTTGATAGTTGTGCCACAGTATGGATGTTTATCTGCTGGAGATGATGTCTTCCTCCCGTTAGTCCGGGGACGAAATAAAAGAATATGCCCAAGGTATCTCTTGCCTGCCGTAAGAGGGGTCTGGTCCAGACGAGCCTGGAGGGACGCAGACCTCTCTGGAGAGTGATATACACTAGAATTTTGCAGCCTACACTGTGGGCTTCGAAATAAACAATTAACCTCGCTTAGTGGTTACTGAGGAGCGGGGTTCCGAAATTATACCGTCTTGGGTTAAGGTGGATGTCGGATGGTATACACTCAGATTTAGACTGTGTGCTTCGAAACGGGTAGACGACCTCACGTAAGTGAAGCTCGGAAACGGGACTTGGTGGGACGTCGTTTTGAGTCTAGCACTGGTGGGTGTCGGGTCTACATGAATCCGGAAGAGAGCTGTGATCTCTAAGGTTGGACGGCAACTGGAGATTTGAGACGTCCTCTGTGAGCTTTGGAACAGGCCAACGACCTCCCTTGGGTGCTGATCGAGTGCGGGACTCTATATGATACCGCCTCGAGTCAAACACGGACGGATGTCGGGTCCGGATGAACTCGGAGTGAGGCTATCCCTCTTAGAGCTTCGAAATGGGCAAGCGACTCCACTCAGATGACAGTACAGTACAGATCGACATCTGCAGTGAGCTGGATTTGATGGGTAGAATTTAAGCAATTCGATGTGAGCCACAATAGACCCACACAAGGTCGCGGTGAAGAGACTGGAAAAGCCCATCCACATTGAATCTAATATAATCTATGTCTTGAAAAATATGTCTGTCAGGAGGACAGACCAAAGTTAGACACTCTAAGAAAGAATGAGGATTCATAATGAGCTGTTTGACAAGTGGGTAATTTCACATTAAATGTGTGCGCTGTTTGACTGTAACGGGTTTGCTGACTAAAGGTCCCAAACAATTTTTGAAGAAAAACGGCAATGATAGTACTAATAGAAGTCAGAGGTCTCCGAACTTTCTTCTGTGATCTTGGGAAGTAATAGATGAATCTTCTATGAGGTGAACAATTCGTTTCTAAATGGAGCCTAAGAAGGATAGATAAGTGGACTTTGTTCGACACTTCAGAGATTGGAACAATATTCAAACTGTGGACATATCTAAGCACACTTGGAGAACCGAAATCAGCACAACACATCTTACTAAATACCTTACGATCGCTTCGCTAACCACAGCATCATCAGAGGATGAAAAAATGCAGAATTTTTTCATCCTCTGATGCTAACGTGGTTAGAGAAACGATTGTAAGGTGTTTAAAAAGATGTGTTGTGGTGATTTGGGTTCTCCAAGTGTACTTATCTGTGCTCATCACAGGTTCCAGTGTTCACAAAGTGTGGACATATATGTGCTTTATACAGCGTAAGAGGTTGAAAATTGCCTTTTAACCCGAAAGATAAACTCAAACGTGTTCGCTGCTTTTGCAATATTGGGAACATGTTAATGCCAGCAAACATGATCTGCAACTGTTATACCCCAATTTATAGGTGGATTTTCTGTGTAGCATTTCACCAGGTCAAGGGAGGCCTTGTACGTCACTTTAACTAGATAAGATGAGATGATTTTGAGGCATTAAACAAAACTAGATTTGCAGAGTCCTGGCTAAGTGTCTTAGAAAGGTCATTATCCAGTTTTTATTGATAAAGAGCTAAAAGCAGATACTAGGCAAGTATATAAGAATGTACTATGAAGAGCACTATCATCGCGAAGCTGTGAATGGAACTGTTGGTTGTTAACAGAAGGACATTTATATGCAGAAGAAGAAAGAGTGGGAGCCAAAACCGAACCATGTGGAACATTATTTATCTGATGAAACAACATCATCAACAATATGCAAGGGGGGTTCGTGCAGATAACTAGATATCCATAAACAGAGTTTGAAAGGCATTCCATATGATAAAAGTTTATTAAGGAATGTTGGGTGCCAGACCCAAAATTGAGTCAGTTAGCGAATGCATATTTTAAGACTTATTGTTGAAATTACGTCGCGTTTTTGATGTCAAGATTTTCTAACATGGACCTAAACAGTATGTTTCAAGAAGAAAAATTCTGTCATTTTTGACTCCACGGTTAAAATGATTGGTAGGCCCTTTACCTGAGGATTAAGGGCAGAATTAGAAGCATATACAATTTTATGTTGATGCAAGATACACAAGTATCTGACACCAAAAATTTTTTCCATAGTTAAACTTTTCGTTTTATGACAGCCATATAATTAAATATTTTTAGATTCTCAGATTGTACAAAGTTATGGGAGAGGTTAAATCATATATTTTTGGTTAATGAGATAGGCAAATATAGCAAATAATTTAAACTCATCGACAGGTATTATTTGTGATTATCTATACCAAACACCCGCTAAAGAAAAAGAAAAAAACATGTAGTCATCAGTCAATAAACTGACCTTAAAAGGCATACACAAACTGGCCAGCATAAAGAGGGAAATTTCGGCAAAAATCCTAAAAATGGACTGAACAGACCACTTTATATACTCTCTGACAATCTTCTTTCTGCTGTTATTTACTTATTATTAATGCTTATTAATATTTGGATAGGTATATGATAATCAATATCTCACCTGAGCAAGTAAGTCAGGTGAAGGTGGACCAGGAGAGCCGCATGCATAACAAACAAGCATTGATAACAGCAAAATACTTACACATAATTGACCATCTTCAATCATAAAAATCATCTCACAATCAAGATTGTTTGATTAATTTATCTTTTTTTAACAAATTTGAGACAAACAATTACTGGCTGGTTGTTATTTTCCAATATTTACATTTTAATATCTCCTGAACCATTCGACTGATTCGAATATTTTTAGTTTTGTTTGAAAGAGAATTTTATGGTCTTTTGGAAGGTATTTTTGCTGGACCATTTAGTTTTAAACAAATAAACTAGATAACGTTCTTTGTAGTGATTACACATTTTTGTTATTTTATTTAAGAAAATGAAATAGAATGCTCGTTTTTATCTGACATACCATTAGGCGGCTTAAAATTACCTAAATTTTAGTGAAAACCCCATCGCGATATCTTCATCCGTTCTCGAGTTATTCGATAAAATGTTAAAATTTGAATACTGCAAATGGATCAAATAATCTTTTTTACAATTGTCAAAAGTTAGTTCTCAGAGTTTTTGTGGGTTGGATTTACTTTTTAATCCATTTTTTGGAAAAATTATGTCATTTACCAATGCGAAGGTGTATGATATGTTGCGCATTTATTTCCAATGTTTCGAAAATAATACAATTGGGTAGTGATAATATATATAATACAATTTCCACAAAGAAGACATTTTTCTCAAGAAGTGTTTGAGATTGGCTAGGCGATTACGGGAAACTGGCAACGTGCAGCCCATTCAAGCACCCAGAAGAGTTTGTAGAACACACACCAAGAAAAATATTATCAATGTTTTGGCCTACGTGCAATATGATCCCACCTTAAGCACCAGAAACATTTTCAACGACTTCGGAGTTCCAAAAACAATTGTCCTCAAGATTCTTCAAAAGAATAATATGCATCGCTACCACATTGTTTTAAATCAGGCGTTAAATCATACTGATTATGATCATACACTAAACCATTGTCACTGGTGCCTAAATATGTGCCAAATTTTCTGTTATGCATATTATAGACCGACAAAGCCACTTTCAGGAACACAGGGGGTGTGAATTTGCACAATATGCATTATTGGTCTGAGCAAAACCCACATTGGATGCTGCAAGTAGAAACATCAAAATCGTTCGAGTTTGAATGTATGATGTGGAATGGTGGAAGGAAAAATAATATGTCCACATTTTGTAGACCATATCCCTAATAAAGAAAGGTTCTTGGAATTTTTGGACACTGTTAGAAGATGTCTCCTTGGAAACAAGAAGGAATATGTGGTCCCAACTTGATGGTTGTCCGGCGCATTATAACTGAAACATACGTCAGCATTCAGATGAGCAATATTCGAATTGTGTTATTGGAAGAGAAAGTCTATTGCCCTGGTCGGCGTGTTCGCCGGATCTTACTTGTTTAAATTTCTACTAGAGGTGTGCGAAGCTTTGAAATTTCGAACCAAACCGGAACTCGAACCGAACATTCAGTTCGAAAATATGTTCGCACTAGCGATGTTGAAGTAGTTCGAAGTTCGAAATATGTAATTCTCCAAAATAGTTCGAACTTTGTTGCTTAAAAATACTTCGAAATTTGCAGACATTGAATGCTGCCAAAGGTAGCGAAGTTGCGGCGATTTAAACTCGTTATCGGTCTCATTGAGTTGATAGCATAATTTTAGGAGATTTCACTCATGCATATTTTTGACAGTGGATGGGGCACATGAGACACGACGGAGCCATTTAGCGTTCACATAATTATTTTTCTTATATATCCTAGCCTCCCAACACCTTTTTCAGTAACAACATTATGATGGCGGTGTTCGAAGGCGATCGGTAACATGCATTTTCAGAATTTATGAGGATAATTGTAGGTTGCCTTTGGAAAACATTGGTTTCAACATGCTTTATTTCAGAATGAGCCAAAAGAGTTAAATATTCACAAGTAGGAGACAGTCGAAATTTTAAGTGCTTATTTGATACCTAGCATTCTCACTTTGAACCCTTTCACTCTGCTTGCTAAAACTGCCTAATACCAAACAACAACAACATATTTATGAATGAACTTATCTATAGATCTAGAAAATTAAAAAAGTTCCAAATATTTTTTGTTTTTGTATTTTTTTATATTTAACTTTGACCCATCTCCACAACGATTAGCACCGGAAGGCATTTTCACCCAATCAATCTGCAAATTTGTCGAACCCTTCCTTTTTGTAAAAAGAATGGGAATCTTTTACATATCAGATATTGTATGTTACAATATTCCTAAATTTCGTATTTAAGAAAATGATATATGAACACTGAAGAATTTTGGGTAGTTCGCTGTTCGATTTTGAGTTTCGAAGAAGTTTGAAGTTTGATTGTGAACCTTAGACATACTATTTCAGAGGTTCAAAGTTCGAGGCAACATATTTGCCTGGGTTTGTTCATAGTCCGGTTCTAACAAAACATGGGTTCGCACACCTGTAAATTCTACCTATGGTGTAGACTGAAAACCTGGGCGAAACAGCACGTTTTAGTTAGTTTTTCATGTTTGTGGCATCATGGACATTACGCCAAGGAAAAGAGAAAGAATAATTACAATTAGTGAGCACACAACCATGACGCAAAGAGACATTGCTAGGGGGTGTTCCGTGAGCTTGGGAGCTGTAAATAAGATAATTAAACAAAAAAAGAAAAATAACTTTCCCAGGCGAATCATTTCTTTTGAGAAAAACTGAACCCCGGAATGACAAGTTATGTCCTTCAGCAAGACTGAGAAAAGTCTGCAGTGAAAATTCACAATGCCTTTTGAGGGGAGGAATAAAAGATGTGAGACTTCAAAAGAAACAACCTCTGACGAAGGCTATAATGAAAGAGAGACTGACTTGGGCAAAAAACATGCTCATTGGACAGAAACACGCTGGAGAAATGTCTTGTTCTCAGATGAGACACCGTTTTTAGGTGTAGGGGTACCAATTAAAATTCGTGCGAAAAGGTTTGGAAGAACAGTTAACTGCAGCTCACTTGGTCCAGGCAGTGAAACATCTTGTCAAAAATATGTTTTGGGGCAGTTTTTTATATATGGGGAAAAAAGGAAACTTGTGAAACTCAACAAATCGAGCTCCCCACAGGAGACTATATTTTTAAGGGTAAAAGTTGTTTGACCGGTGTACTACCATCTGAGTGGAGTCCTTTGCCCATTTCAAAGCTCACATAGAGATAGCCTCCGTCTGAGTTCCACGGGACCAAACATCTGTCAGTGTTTGACTGGAGGCTGTATCATATGGGGTCATGCATCCGAACAGCATCCAAGAGAGGTCATTTGCCCATTTCGAAGCACATAGAGAAGGCCTCAATCTCCAGTTGTAATACAACCCTAGACCTCAGTTCTCCTCCGGGTTCGTCTAGACCCAACACCCACCAGTGCTAGATTCAAGGCAACATCCCGCTCCCAAGCATCAATCCAAGTGAGGTCGTTTGTCTGTTCTGAAGCACACAGTGTGGGCCTCAAAATTCAGGTGTACTCCACTCCTCAGAGATCTCAATCCCCTCTGGAGATCATTTGTACCCGAAACCCGTCAGCGCTTGACCCAAGGCAATATCATTTGGAACCCTGCACCTGAGTAACAACCAAGCGAGGTCAATTGTCGATTATGAAATCCACAGTGGAGGCCTCAAAATCCGGATGTATACTACTCCCCAGAGATATCCACCTCCCTAGGGCTCGTTGGGGCCAAACCCCCACCAGTGTTTGACTCCAGTTAGTGGCCTTTTACGACAGGCAGGAGTTGCCTTGGGCCTATTCTTTTATTTCATCCCCGGACCCACAGGGGACATATATTTAACATATATCGGCCTGTGTTCACATTAATTTGCACAATACTGTTTATGTTCGTTGCTACGGCATTGCAATATTTTGTTTGCACATGAAAATTGTCAAGGCTAAATACATACACTCTCTTAAAATTAACTACGAAGATCATGGAGAAATTTTGTTTGTAATGGAAGCTCTCATATCCATGTCCATAGAATTACCACTTATTATGAAACCAGAGAAAAAGTAAGTTAGACCAGTTTCAACACGTTAGGGCAACAACAATCAATGAATGAATTGCTACTTCTTCACAGGAAAATATAAAAATGCACGATGTGATCCAATACTGTGTAAATTATCTGCAGGGGTAGAAAACATGTACTGTAATTAAAACACTACATTTTGTCGAAAACTGATTCCAAGATGTGCCCCATTTTACTTTAGGAGAAACTAAAATACATCGGACAAAATTTATCCATACATTCTAATAAAATGGTTTTTATGATTGAATTTGTAACTGTAGCAGTGACAAAACAAAAACTGGACAACACTTAATGTACCAGATTTTACTACTTTATGTTAACTATTCACTAAACAAAATAAATCAAAAGAGGCACCTTTAAAGAAAGAAGTGTTTTAAATTTACAGTGAAAATATTTTATTAACAAAATAAAATTATTGCTCAAACAATATACCATACAAATAATCATTTAAAACATTCAAGTATCCTCAAATAAAAACAGTTGAAGTATTTAATTAAAAGTCAGGTGCCATGATTACAACCTTTAATAGAAATTTTACATATTAACATTGTACTCTTATCACTACAAAAGCTTGTACCCAACAAGCCCTCAAAAACTCAATTATTGAATCGCTTAATATTAAAAGGTACTAAGTCATTAGAACAAGTTTTGTGAAGAGAGAAAACCTATAATAATAAAAAAAAGAGTCTTTTGCACAAATACAATTATCTTTTATACTTGGTGTCCAATATTGTTACTCATGCTTTTTTTAAGTATAATTACTGGAAGTCAGTTTAAGTTGTAATAATTGTATTATGTTAACATTACCGTACAGTGTTTGGAAATTAATTCAGAAAAAATAATACTGTCAAGATGGCAGCCATCACATCTGGCATTCCTGAAGGCATAATCGAAAATGTGTTTTCACACTGCAGCACATATGTCTGGATATCGAGCGGATCTCATGAACAATATTCTCCGATGGTGCATGGTTTATTTTCAAAAACTTTGTTCTTAAGATAATCCCCAGTGGGGTTAAAACTGGGCAGTCAGGTATGTCACCTGTATGGAACTTCACTTTTCCTAGGAATAATTGATGTACAGCTTTCAAAGAATCACGTGAGGTAACATGTAGCACCATCTTGCTGAAAAGTCTCATTATATACTTCAAATTCCTAATGATTGGTGGTAAAACCCCGTATCATCTCATTTGAGCTAAAAAAGCCAAGAGTTGACTTTTGTTTAGTTTTAACTGTGGAAGCGATTCAGTAGCATACAGTATTTTTAGTGAATTTTCTTTAAAAAAAATTTCACGAATGAGATCCCGACTTTTGAATTAAAAAAAATATTCTTCAAACGAGCGCTAATTAGGCCCCCTAGAACACATGTGGGGTCAGTTTGAATTTATATATATACATATACATATACATATATATATATATATATATATATATATATATATATATATATATATATATATATATATATATATATATATATATATAAACATATTTTTATAGTTAAAATTAAGCAAAATACTCTCCTAAGTTATTAAGTTTTTGTCCTCAAAACTTGTTAAAATGCCAACTCCTTGTAATAAGCGACTCAATTAGTTTTATACACTAATATAATTTTTCACATGATTATAAGTACAAAAAGGTATCTCTTCTGATTTAAGAATTAGTTTTTAATTTCTACTTCTTCCTACAATAATGTTGTTTTTTTTTTGACTTACCAATCCTGTGATACAGTTCTTTATGTTTTCGATGCTTCCTACCACGCTAAGCATGAAATTATGTACAAATGTAAAAACATTTAAAACCCACAACAATAATTTTAATTTTAAACCTTCAGTTTTAACTTCTAGATAACTCGTCAAAATTGAACTGTTAAACATACTTTTTACTGTTGAAAAAATTAAGACACTCAAGAAAGACATTTTTTCAGTAATATAATCAAATGTAAACTTAAAAAAAAAACACACATTATTTTAACCACATTTTGGTTTTTTTAATACTGTGATAAAATGTGTTAGGCTTTTGTAATTACTTGTAAGACTGCCAAATTATCATTAGATCAACTTCAGTTATATTTGCAAAAGTAAGGTCATGTTCAAATATAAATAAATATACATACAGTAGAGTCTTGTTCTTTCTATAATCTGTGTCTAAAATAATACATAATAATGTTAGTACACTATCATCGAGAAGGTTATAAACAAATATTAATACTTTAGTATTAAAATGAATGAATTTGACTCTTGCCGCAGGCTGAAATAAATGATTGTGTTAGGTCATAAACCAACTTAACCTCAACATTTGCAGCTCTACCATGCCAATGAGTACGACCAGTGCCGCACACACTCAGTTGTGTCACATCACAGCCGTTTTGTTTTATCAATTTTTCAATACATCAGTATTATGATATATAATGTTTATATCGTCATTTCAGTCACCTGATACAGACGAAAGATCAGATATTTTTCAGAAATCGATAACATTACGTCAGCGAGCTATACAGCCATGCATATATATTGACATATTTTAGTTTTTTTAATGTCTTTTCTCACGAACCGCAAATGCATTTCGACCCTAAGCACTCTTCACACACTAACGAAAGTTCATTACATCATAGCTTGGATCTTATAGAAGCAAATCCAGCAACAATCTCTTCATACAAATTCATCTTTGAGATGTATTATCTGAGTTCCCTCTGGTCCCAGTTAATCCGGAAGAACGATACTCTATTGTATTTTAAAATGTTTTGAAAAAATTAAAGTAGTGACCAATAAATTTTGTTGGTCTAATGACTTTTTTACAATGTGTTTAAAAGTCGACTTTAAATAGGTCTGTTTAAACAGTTTGTCAATTGACCATACTTTCTTAAACACATGAGGTATTAATGACACAAAAACTTTTTTTTTCAAATGATCACTGTGATATGTCATAATGCATAAGATGAACACATGTTTGAAACTAAGGGTTTAGCTGCTTCCAG
This sequence comes from Tillus elongatus, assembly GCA_964006375.1. Taxonomy (NCBI): domain Eukaryota; kingdom Metazoa; phylum Arthropoda; class Insecta; order Coleoptera; family Cleridae; genus Tillus; species Tillus elongatus. The sequence continues at coordinate 150,846,634 of OZ023262.1, forward strand.
AATCTAATTTTTTTTCAAATTGATGGGTGTATAGCATAATAGGTCAGAAGACATATGATGTTAGAAATTAAAGGTTTAGGAACTTCCAATTTTTAACATCCACTTAAGCATATCTGATTTGATCCTTACCTCAGGGTCATCATCTGTCAGTTCCTCCTCCACAACCTCCGCTCTGTACTCAAGCAGCAGATCCCTGATCGGCTTAGAATCCAACGTACAGTTAATGAAAGGATGCTTGAGCAACTCATCACATGTTGGTCTCTTCTCAGGATCCTTTATCAAAGCTTTTGCAATAAAATCGATGAATTCTTTGGACCATTTAGACGGCTGCTCCAGTTTTGGGGGATCGGATTTTTGTATCTTGAGCAGAACTCGCATTGGCGACATTTCATGATTAGGAGGCTCCATCTGAGCAAATTCTATTAGAGTGATACCCATTGACCAGATGTCTACTTTAAAGTCATAAGGGTTGTCACGGAAGGTTTCACACAGCACTACTTCCGGTGCCATCCAATATGGTGTCCCAATGAAGGTATCATGCTTTTGCAGTGTGTTCTTGTTCTTAGCTGATACACCGAAGTCAGCTGAAAAAATGAAGGAGTGCTTGATTTCATACTTAGAACTATGTACTATGAGAACAGTAACCCATTTTACCTCATTATTAACAAACCAATATTGTATCCGTCAGTATTTTAAGTACACATATCAAAAAATGCATTTTCATTATGCATTTAAAATAAAATAAGGAAAGAAAATAAAATAACTTGTATCAGGCTGTAGAATACAAAGAAAAGAAGTTACAAATATCATATTTTTCAGATCCACACAACAACAAATTATGCACTTACAGAATTTTTGGTTTCGGTAGCATTTCAGTCATGTATATATTATTACATATATGTTGGCAGTACTAAAAACATTAGAATCTTTGAAAAACAATTTTCCCAAAATGCTTTACGATTTCATTCTTTTGCTCATGGTGTGATAACTTAATACACAATTTCCTATGTTTAATAAGACCTGCAAAACATTTTGACCATTTTTATACGACGCCCTAAATTTTGATTACAAATTATGGTCAGTGTAGTACATCTGTAATGGGGCAGCTTATACTGGAAATTTGTCTGAAGGAATGAATCTGCTAAATCTCAGTTAAACTACTTTTAGAAAGCACACCATGAGATGTATTGCAGTAATGTGATCTCGTTCATATCTAGCTACTATGTTCTCCCAACAGTGCTAATAAAAACAAAATGTTATACATAGACTCTGTGTAGATTGTGTGTATTAGATATGTTGAGACAACATAGTTTCTAGTTATCAACAAGATAGCGTTACTGCAATACATCTCACAGTGTACTTGAAGGCAGGCTGCCTCTAGCCAAGTTGCTTTAGATGTGTTTTGATTGTCATTAGTATGGCACACCAAATAATAGCAAAACTGGTCTGTTTCTAATGATGGTTAGAATGTATCTAGCTTTGCATATTTTTGTAAACACATTGATTATGATACACTCACTTATAAACTAAATGCTTAGTGAATTTTTATTTAAAAAAATCGTATCGATGGTGAGACTTTGCAAATTTTTTTTCAAATGAGCGGAATTTGGGCCCCTAGAACCCATATCCGGGGTCAGTTTCAATTTTTATATGTTTATATATATATATATATATATATATATATATATATATATATATATATATATATATATATATATATATATATATATATATATATATATATATATATATATATATATATATATATATTTGTGTGTGTGTGTATCCAACCGATAACTCAAAAACTAATTAACCGATTTCGATGAAACTCGGCAAGTGCCTTTATTTTATTAATGGCTTGGATGAGTTCGTTAGCCAGGAAAATCGAACAAGGTTTTCCGGAAAATTTTTGAAATTTCTTTCGAAAAAAAATTTTCTCTCCGAAAATTACAAAGCCATTTAAATTAAATTTGGTGGATATGTTGCCTTGGCAAGGACCTTACTACACACCAAAATTTAACTTTCTAAGTTTATGGAAAATTGAGTTTTTTAATTTTCAGATTTTTTCGAGAAAAAAAAATTTCTCCGAAAATTACAAAGCTTTTTTAATGATATTTGGCGGATATGTTGCCTTGAGAAAGGTCTTCCAACATACCAAAATTCAACTTTATAAGTTTAGAGAAATATGAGTTATCCAAGTTTGAAACATTTAATAAAAATTCACTACCATAAGGCACTTGCTGCGTCCCGAACTTTTTTTATTATGGTCCAATTAACACGATTTGTTGGGTAAATTTATTATTTAAGTGAGGAGTTGCCAGATAAGAATTCTTTCAAAAAATCAAAATCTCTTTTCTCCTTGGTAGAATTAGGATTGGGAGCATTTTTGGAGGGGACATTTTTATGGAAAAACTTATTTACTTTTGGAGTAACAAGTTTCGCCTTTAAATTAAATATAGCACTTGTCTTACTTCAGTATATTAAATATGAGCTTATTTAAGTCTGTTATGATATTAATATGCAAAGGAGTATACATAATTTATTGGGAATTGTAAGTCCTCGAGATATAATTAACATGCTAATCAACATGACCCACTTTATCTGAATACATTGAGGCCCTTGACAAAGTAGACAACACTCTTTCGAACAGGAAATATAATGGTCCTCGTCTCTTAACTCAATAGTCAAATAAAAACCCTATTATTTCAACGGTAACAAATAGAAATGTTGACGTACCTTGGGAGTATTATTACAGATGATGATGAATGTACCAAAGAACTGAAAAAGAGAATCACAATGGTACAGCAAGCATTCGATAGACAAAAGACTCTTCTCACTAATAAACATTTTAACCTGGACTTTTGGAGGGCCTGACTGGATTGATTAAGTACGAAAGCTACAGTGAGATAACAAGAGCAGCTAGAGAAAGAAAGTCATGGTTGTGATGATAAGGCGACGTCGCGTTTAGACTGTGATGACGATGAAATTACACTTTATTTTCTCTATGTGCAACCAGTGCCATATATTATTCAGCTCGAGTATGTATCTCATGGTACCAAAATAATGTTTAACATTATTTTAACATCGAACATAATTTTGATCTGGGTTCATTTTTCCTAGCATGCATCTACTCCCCTGTATTAAATTTAAGGTAAATATGAAGTTGCAAATGGATGCGTACTAGAAAAATCTAGTAGACCTAACGAGGACCAAAATTATTTTGGATGTTAAAATAACGTCAAACGTTATGACCATACAGCCTTTATCACCGCGGCATCTAAGGTGATTAAACCGCAAAAAGGTTCGGAACCTATCATGCCTTTCCTCATTCGAGTGAAAAAGACCGACTGTCCGAATACGGGACTCGAACCCGCGACCTCCTAGTCAAATTCGAGAGGTTACTCACCCCGCGAACTAAGCTATTCAGCCTGTTTATATATATATATATATATATATATATATATATATATATATATATATATATATATATATATATATATATATATATATATATATATATATATATATATATATATATATATAAACCTATTTTGGTCAAACGTGGTATGTGTCTTTCTTTTGTAAATTTCTTTGACAATTCGTTAACCAGCCCAATCAACTCAGTTTTCCCATAAAAAAATAAGTTAGCAGGATTATAATTTTTTTTGAAGATTCACTACCACAGCGCACCTACCGGGACCAGTTTTTTTGTTTTAGATACAGTCATGTTTAATCTTATTTTATTTATCTAATTCTTTCATTCATTTATATATGTTGACATGTCCAATAACTTATTTTAATTATTGACTAATAAATGTTATTATTTTTATAAAACTGTATTTTTTTTCAACTAATGCAACATATGGCTTACAACTCATGCATCAGGGTGCGATTTGAAAATAAAAACAATTATTTTAGAAAAAAAATTGGGACCCCAAGAAAAAACCTTGAAAGTAACGTTTGTAATGTTAATACTAAATCTGTTCGTATTTTGGATGAAATAAATCTATTTTGTCTTGTATGGGATAAAATTGGTCAACAAATTATTGAAAATTGTTTTTTATATGTTATGGTGACGAAAGAGAGAAATGACCGAGGAAATGACACTTTGAACCAGAAGATGATGTTACTTTCAGAGAGTTGATAAAAATAAATAAATTATTCACCAAGGCAACCTTGATAAATATGTTAAAACTGATAATGATGTAATAGTATAACCGCAAAAGAATACTTTAACTTTGATTTAATGAATGAAATGCAAAATACTAAAGTTGGGACGCAGCAAGCGCGTTATATAATATATGCGCTAAGAAAATATATTTGTTTGTAATATTTAATAGATTTTGCTTAACACACAAATAAGCCTGCCTGTGACCCACTAAAAACTTTTTTCCCTGAATGTTTATAACTTTTTAACAAATTTTCATCAAGAATGTGCTAATAGAGAGATAACGATGGAGAGCCTCGGTGGTTCAGGGGTAAGAACGTGTGCCTCTGAACCGAAGGGTACTGGGTTCGATCCCAGGGTTCTTCTTTTACTTTTTCAGTACAAACTGTAACATTAACATCAACCGACGTTCTGGCATTGTATTTGAGCAAGTTAAATGTCTGCACGTTCCGCCCTTCGGAGGGGGCGTAAAGCCGTCGGTCCCGTGTCCATGCTATATTTGACAGGTTAAAGATCCCTACCCTCCTTACATAAAGGCAAGGGTTCGGCAAAATTTCCAGGATAGTGAGGTGAAACTGCTCCCTGGCGTTGGTGATTGGCCATAGTCGCGGAAATAGGCCGACGTTAAAGAAACAAAACACACACACAGATAACGATGGTAAGACTTTGGAAACATTTCTTCAGATGAGCGCGAATTTGGGTCTCTAGAATCCAAAGGCAAGGTAAGTTATATTTATATATGTATATATGTATATATATATATATATATATATATATATATATATATATATATATATATATATATATATATATATATATATATATGCTATATTTGACAGGTTAAAGATCCCTACCCTCCTTACATAAAGGCAAGGGTTCGGCAAAATTTCCAGGATAGTGAGGTGAAACTGCTCCCTGGCGTTGGTGATTGGCCATAGTCGCGGAAATAGGCCGACGTTAAAGAAACAAAACACACACACACAGATAACGATGGTAAGACTTTGGAAACATTTCTTCAGATGAGCGCGAATTTGGGTCTCTAGAATCCAAAGGCAAGGTAAGTTATATTTATATATGTATATATTTATATATGTATATATATATATATATATATATGTATATATATATATATATATATATATATATATATATATATATATATATATATATATATATATAATGTATCCAAACGATAACAAAAAAAGTAATTCACCGATTTTGATGAAACTCGGTAAGTACCTACCTTTTATTAATAGCTTGAAAGATTTCGTTAGCCAGCCCGCTCGGACCAGTTTTTCTAAAGAACAATTGATTTTGCCGAAAAAAAATTGTATGTTAAAAAAATAACAAAGTTATTTTGACGAAATTTGGTAGATATGTTGCCCCGGTAAATATCTTACCATGAACCAAAATTCAACTTTCTAGGTTTATAGAAAATTGAGTTATTCAAATTTGAAACATATAAAGAAAATTCGTTACCTTAACCTTGCTGCGTACCGAATTATTTTTAAATATGTACCCCCATTATATATATATATATATATATATATATATATATATATATATATATATATATATATATATATATATATATATATATATAGACACCGCAACCTTTTTTTTTTAGATATTTGAGGTTAAGTGTAGCATTGCATACAAGATAAAAACCTTCAAAACTTTTTTAATACAAATACTGGACATTCGTTTCTTTGGAACATTTTAGATATTAAAGTGCTTTAATAGTATCCATTACAATATCTAAAATGTTCCAAAGAAAGTAATGTCCAGTACTTGCATTGAAAAAGTTATGAATGTTTTTATCTTGTATGCAGTGCTACAACTAACCTCAAATATCTAAAAAACGGTTGATTTTATGAAACTTGTGAATAGAAACAAATTTAATCGAAATTTAATTCTTAATCAAACGCAACCTATTTTAATGATCTGAGGATCGAAACGTTTTTTGCACAGCAGCGCCATCTAGGTATGGTAGTAATAAAAGTTTTTTTCGTAACGTCCAAGCCTTTCGCGTCCTTAATTAAACAGCGTTGACAGATTTCAGATATCCTATTTAGTTTTGAAGTAAATGATATATAGAGTTTTAACACTTAACTCGACTCCCTCTAGGTTTATGGTCAATTGAGTCATTCAAATTTGAAGCATTTAATGAAAATTCGTTACCATAACGCACTTGCTGCGTCTGGAACTTTTTTCAGGTTTAACCTATCAAAAATTTCAAAATACCTACCAAAAACAATTCAATTTACTTCATTTACTTTTTAAATACATATTTCCAAACGTCATTCTTTTGTTTTATTTTTTTCTGACTAAACCGCTCATCCACAACGAACATTCTTCACGAGGTAAAAAAGCTTCCAAATATGTCCAGTTGCTCGATAAAACTATCTAAGTTGCCATAATGTAGATGACGTAAAAAATCAGAAGAAATGAATACACATGATGCCACTTTACTAACGGTCCCACTTTTTCATAGCTGATCACTATACCACTATAAAACGTAATTTCATAATGCGGGACTATACATCAAAAACAATCAAAATCCATAAGCAAATTTCCAAGAAATTTAGGAAAAACTAATATTAACTTGAATCTTTGATGCACTCTAGGGGCTAAACGAAGCAATTTTGCATATAGGTAAGTTGGCTTCAGCCAATATATTTTGAATACAGGAGCGTGAGGTCAAGTGTTGTGCACGTATTTTCGGGACACAAAATATTATTTGGAAAGGTTTTTGCAGTCATGATAATGAGAAATACTTGTTTCTCAGGTTCAAGTTGAACGACATCCATAATTTGTTGTAACTCAACGTGTAGCTTCCTTTTCTGGAGCCATTTTCAAATAGGTTAAAAATATAAAAGAAAGGAACTCTAGTTGTAGTTCAATTCCAGTGCCTCAATCTGCTTACTCCGGATTTTTTATTTCCTTAATTTATCTTGAGCCAGGCATTCTAGGAGCCTGAACATTGATTCGGTGTCATAATCGGCCATTCTGGTTGTTATGGTGATTTTAAAAATATCTGAGCTAATACGATTATGAGCCATGATAGTCAACTGTTTTCTTATTGGCGCCATATTGATTTAAAAAAAAATCAAATAATAGAAAGTTATTCTCTGGTTACAGTAATCTATCACGTGTGGGAGTTTTACTTTTCACATGAAATAGAACTAAAAATAGTGCTGCAAATTGAATGATAACTTCCACAAAACTGTGTTAATCTACTCTCCTAAGAAAGACATTCTCATGAATTGAATGTAAGGTCCATCACTTGACCACAAAGAAAATATTCGTATTCCTGTACCCATAAACTTCTGAAACGTTATATTCTCAAGTTTTACCCTCTGAAGCGATCTTGCCCAAAAACATTTCCAAACGTTGCTTTGTCGGGCGCTAACTGGATATCAAATTTGAAGATGATATATCAATTCGTTCGACAGTAATTACGCTACCAATAGACATACGTACAGGCCGACAGACAAAAAAATTCGTTCCAGAATCAAGTTTTCTATATGTTTTGAGACTTTTTACGCCGTTTTAACAAACAAAAAATGCCATTTCTGTCACCGATATTCCATCCTCACACATTAAAATCCTAATTTAATTTCAGCACAGAATACCAGATGTTTGATCAAATTGACAGTTTGCTACTAAACAAATCCTAAGACGTTATATTACTGCAGTTTTAACGAAAAAATGTCAATTTTCACCAAATCATCCCCCATTCATCCCCTACCCTCCGGAGCGATTTTACCCAAAATCAATCCAAACCGTTCCTTTGTCAGCTGCTAACTGTACACGAAATTTGAAAATGATATCTCAATTCGTTCTAAAGTTATCGTGGCTACAAACAGACATACAGACAAACAAATTGTTTGTTCACAAATCATTTTTTCCATGTTTGCACAGTTTTTACGTTTAAGCGAAAAATTTTTTATTAAATTTTTGTCGCCGATGCCATACTTCCACACGTATTGACGATGTGGAAATAATAAGTGATTGACAATTAAGACAACATATTTTGTGTTATATTAAAGTAGTAATGAAAATAGCTGACGCTTATAAATAATTATTTATTGTTAAAAAAACGTGTAAAATTCTAGACAATGTATTTGAGCGATAAAATGACGGATAGATATGGCTTTTTCTGAATAGACTTATATGACTTTTCCTTGTGTTTGTATAAAAAATAGAAATCAATAAAAATTCTAAACAGCACAAAAATAAAAGAGCCGGTTTATATAAGCATTTCATTGTTTAACAAGTTTATTTATATCGTTAACAGGATCATTGATTCTGTGTTTTTTTTCAGTTTCCAACACAGTGTCCAACCTCTATTTTGTCTTTTCTTAATATCTAATGACTTAGAGAAAATTTCCATACTGTAAAAACTTCTGAAATGTCCTTATAATTGTGAAACTTCTGTCTTATTTAACCAACTTTGTATGTCTTATAGTTTATAATACACCGTGATTTTGAAACTCATTATACTCAAGCATTTTTCCAGAGGTTTATATTATGCAAGTCCGTAAAAGTAGATTAGACGAGGAGCAGGATATATGATCCAAGGATACGCGGATGATATTGTCATATCAGTAAAGGGCAAGCATAATGCTGTAATATCTAGCCTTGTGCAAACAACCCTAAATATAGCAAGGAACTGGTGTGAGACAGAGGGACTTAATGTCAATCCTCATAAGACAGTTTTTGTCTCATTCACGAACACATTTAAAAGCTTCCACTCTGAACGGAACAGATACAAAAGCGAGTTCACCAGGCACCAACCAGTGCTGTCATCAGCTGCATTGTTATGTCAAAAAATGTTGACGAAACGTTGACATTTGTCAAATTTTTGTGACATAACAATGCAGCTGCTGGCCACGACTGGCACCTAGTGAACTCACCCATTGTTCCAATGAAGTTAAGTTAAATATTTAGGGATCTTCTTAAACCCCAAACTGAATCGAAACACACAGTTGAAAAAGACTTTCGAGAGCCACAGTGTCAATTTGCACTTGCCCTAGACTAGTAGGAAAGACATGGGGGTGTATATTGGATATACCAAACTGTGGTTAAACCCATGGTCACATATGCATTTATAGTATGGTAGTCAAAAACGGAACAGAATCAACACAAAGCAAATTGCAAGATTGCAGAGGCTAATCTGTCTTGAAATAACTGGAGCTATGTCATCATGCCATACAGCTGCAATAGAGGCAATGCTGAATCTTACTCCAATGCAGATATAAGTGAATGCCAGGAAACTTGGTTGGCCACTTGAAAATCCTGGCAATTATTCCATTGGAGTCTCTTGCCAAACCAACCAATCAAATGCCAGGTATACTGGAGTTCATAGTTCCATTTGATGTGGTCATAAGTAACCGCCAAGCATGGGACAGAGAGGGTGAAATGCTGACAAACAACTGATCTGTATGGTATACAGGCGGGTCTAAAGAAATGGAGGGAGCAGGACTGAGAATAAGAGGACCTAACTTTAGACTCGCTAAGTGCATAGAAAAAACTTCCATCATCATCCAAGCAGAAATGCTTGCTATAGATCTGTGTACAGCAGAAATGCTTGCTATAAATATGTGTACAGCAGTGCATGCAAAGAAGACTCAGAACTAGAGATATCTACATCCTCTCAGACAGTCACGCAGTACTAAAGACTCTGAAATCTTTCAAAACCGACCTGGGACTGCAAAAAAATCTTGAAGCAACTGGCTACGAACAACAAAGTAACTTTGATGTGGGTACCATTGCATCAAAACATTGCTGTATTCGTGGTGGTCTTGCTGTCTTAAAACTATTGAACATAAAGGGTTACAATTCATAAGCAGTGTAAAAAATTATTCCAAAAAATAAATCCATTAAAAACAAACACAGTAGTTTATAATGCACAAAAACGCCTTACTAAATGAGATTTTAGTTAATGATTATTCAAAATCAGTATAAATCTTCTTAAACACATATTTTCCCTCATGGGTCGTCCGCGGCGTTGCCGCACCGATAGCACTGCAGCCTTTGGCTTATTATGCATGCCCTTAGTCTTTTTACTCCACCCATTCCAAAATCACTGTGCCTTGAACTAGCCTGCACAGCGATTGGTAGGGTGAAGTTTTATAATGCTCTCACTCCGGTCTAGACTGACCGTAGATCAGTTGTCTTTTGCGGTCCAGAGCTTTACACTCACACAAGATGTGCTGGGATGATTCCTCCCCTCGCCGCAAAGTCTGCATGCGTGGTCCCCCTCGAACCACCCCATTTTATGCAGGTGTTTCTTGACGGCCATGTGTCCCGTCAAGAGACCTGTTATGTTTCTGAGCTGTCCGCTGCTAAGATTTTGCAGCTCCACAGCTCTCTTTGAAATAGGTTCGTCCATTATTGACTTCCCATGTCTGAGCCCTGGACAGTCCGCCCAGTACACCTTGTTGTTTTCTGACCCAGGACTTAATGGCTCCCCTGGCAGTGCTCTTTGTCACGCCCAGAACCGGTTCTGGTCCCATAAATGGTTCTGCTGACCCACTCTTCGCGAGACTGTTACCTTCTTCATTGCCTTTGACCCCCGAGTGACCCGGCACCCAGATGAGGGTGACCTCATTCTGCCCAGCCAGGTCGCTCGTCTCGGCACTCAATCACCAGCCAGAATGTACCCGTGGGCTACTTAGGACCTTAAGGGCTGTCTGTGGCTATAAGGATTCGTTTGTTGGTGTAGCTCCTCCTCTTGTTCTCCCGCACACAATGCAGGATGGCGTACATTTCGGCCTGAAAGACCGTTGCATGGGCTCCGAGCGAAATACTATGACTTACTATCGGTCCTTCCGAAAAAACACCTGCCCCCGTCCCACGCTCCCCGCCGGATCCATCCGTGAACCAGACGAGCGTGTTAAACACATTACAATCTGTCCTATTACAGTTTAATCTCAAATGATCATATGTGATTCATATTAAGTTTATTTTTTAATTACTGTTAACAACATAATTTTATAACAATACTTTTAAGGGACTTTTACATAAGCAGTAAAAGTTCATAAGTGAAAAAAAAGTCTGGACGCAGCAAGTGCGTTATGGTAGTGAATTTTCATAAAAATGTTTTTAAAAGCCAATATGTGTTTTTTTAAGAAAGCAGGCATCAAATTTGGTTACCAGTATAACCTATATAGTAGAAACAATGTGCCATGTTTCATCAAAATAACTATATGTTTGAAAATGTACAAAAATTTCCTAAAGTAAACTTAAAGTGTTCCCGAAAAAACTGGTTTCTTGGTCAACCTTATAGGTTAATAGCAAATTAGGCTATTCAAATTTGAAGCATTTATTGAAAATTCGCTACCATAACGCACTGGCTGAGTCCCGAATTTCTTTTCTTACAACAATGCATTACATTTCGATGGAAAATGCAAAAATGCAATAACAATGCGCGTTCAATAAAAAATAAAAATAAAATTGTATCACCAACGACTTATGGGCCACCTGTGATTGTAGAAATATTTTTCTCAGATGTAGCTCAAGACACCCTATAATTAATATATACATTTTTTTTCGTATCTTGTATAATAACGCATATATTGAGCTTTATTGATTTTTACGAAAATTCGACAAAAATGATATACCATTAAACAATAAACTCTAAAGGTAATACTATTGCCAACGCACCAGAGAAAGGGTCTATTTTAAATGAATTTTCTGGAAATATTTTAGTAAAATGAAGGACAATGACGGTTGAAGCTAGGACTTCAGGCTTTGTAAGACATTCTTCTTGAGACATTTCCTTTCCATAGCTGGTGTTAGTTTCAGGTTCTTGCCAAAATGTTGCCAATTTTGACGTTTTAAATCGCGGCTTTGACGTTTTGAGGAAAACCCCAATTTATGTTTCTTTAAATGCCTATAAATTTTTTGTCTTTTAACCTACAGAGCTAAATTTTGGTAGGTTACCTATAATGATATAAACCCGCGTATCAAATTTGTTTGCCCTTACTTTGTTATTTCCGGAGATATAATTTTTTTTCGAAAGAAAATACAAAATTTTCCGGGAAAGCCTGAGCCGATTTTCCTGGCTAACGAACTTATCCAAGCCACTTGCAAAAGGAAGGTACTCACCAAATTTAATTAAAATCGGCCCATTATTTTTTTGAGTTATCGGTGTGATACATACGTATGTATGTATCTATGTATATATATATATATATATATATATATATATATATATATATATATATATATATATATATATATATATATATATATATATATATATAAACATATAAAAACTGAAAGTGACCCCGGATATGTGTTCTAGGCTGCCTAATTAGCGCTCATTTAAAGAAATTTTTTCAAAATTTTCTAGGCTGCCTAATTAGCGCTCATTTAAAGAAATTTTTTCAAAATTCAAAAGTCGAGTTCTCCTCATTAGTGATTTTTTAAAAGAAAATTCACTAAAAGGTTAAAACCACAACGCAAACTAGATAATTATATCACAAATTATCAACACTGCTATGAGTCAGATTAACAGTCTCACTCCATATCAATTTTAGTTCATGTTTAACTCATGTTAAAAACTATTTATACATTAATTAACCTACCATATTAACCTTCATCCAAGTACAGGACGTAGATTACATTGTTTTCAACTGAAACATAAGTAGTTCTTGGACTGCTTTAATTAAAACGTATGGAAACCTAATTTAAATAAATAGAAAAAAAATTAGTACTACTTATAATGAAGAAAATTGGAACAAAATATAAAAGTCCTGACACAGCATGGTAGAGAATTTTTAGAAGAATTGGTTTTTATCAAAAAATTGTTAGTTACCTAAATAATTAATTAAAGTTAAAAGAAATAATAATAAAAACTTTGTGGTGTAACTACATGACAAAGAGCATGAAATTGTTAGATCAGTTTGAAATTAGATCTATTATTTGTCAATAATACACAAGCAATGTAACCATAGATTATACAATATATGTATTCTGTCTTATCTTCTTCTTTTAGTGACTTTTCGTAGAAAAAAATCACTAATGGGGAGGTCTCGACTTTTGAACTTTGATTTTTTTTCCAAATGAGCATGAACTAGGACTCCTAACCCATATCCGGGGTCAATTTCAATGTGTGTGTGTGTGTGTGTGTGTGTGTGTGTGTGTGTGTGTGTGTGTGTGTGTGTGTGTGTGTGTGTGTGTGTGTGTGTGTGTGTGTGTGTGTGTGTGTGTGTGTGTGTGTGTGTGTGTGCGCGCGTGTGTGTGTGTGTGCGCGTGTGTGTGTGTGTGTGCGCGCGCGTGTGTGTGTGTGTGTAGGCGCGCATCACACCAATAACTTAAAAATAAAGGGCCGATTTTGATTAGATTTGAAAGATACCTGCCTTTTGTAGGTGGCTTGAATAAGTTCGTCAGTAGGTATAGATGGTATGTTCTGGAACCACCGAGACTTGCTACCACTGATCAAACATATGGTGCTCGCTACTCTAAAGATACTGGTAACTGGGGTCTTGGCAACAAACACTTGGACTTTACTGATGATGACATTAGACTGGGTAAAAGGAGATATCCGCAAACACAGGGTCTGCTAGAATTGATATTTATGAATAGACCTAAGGCGTATACTTATGACGATCTTCAACACTATAGAGATATTCTAGAATCAACTAGTGTTCATAAAATTAAATACGATCCCAATGCACGAACCAAAGGTTGTACCTCGGCAAAATATCCAACTATAAGAAAACCAATTATAAATCCACGATGGCGAAGATCGTCAACTCCTTACGGTTTTGGTTACGACACACATCTTAACAAAGAACAAAAGACTGAACCTAAAGCTCAGAATGTAAGTGATAGAAAAAGCAGCACTAACAACTATATGATACAAAATAACAAACAAACAGAGTATGTGTAGTGGGATGACATAAATGAGTTGGTTGATAGACTTGGACTTTTAGTGGCTTCCCAAGCTGCTGGTAATAATGCTCATAACAATGAAATTCAGTCAGAAGAACTGAAGGAAGCTGGTGTTATCGCCTAGTATACCTACATATATCCCATACATACTTATTGCTTAGTATAAAAATGTATATCGATAAGTTCGGACGTTTTCAGTCCAATAAAGGTTTTAAGTTTAAAATTATTGAAAGAGAGATTTTCCCAAGAACTACTAGTGGTGATTTTGATTTGCAAAGTCATAGATTGTGTAACGTCGCTGATCCAGTCGTTCAACAGATGGTGTAAATTAAAAAAATTGTTGATGTATGGATAGACGACTATCAGAAGAACAAGGATGAGGTAACACAAAGAATCATTGCCATACTTCTTACAGCTGTGCACAAGTTGGAAGATTTGAAAAACGAATTTGAAAATAAATTGAAAAATTTAGCCAAAAACATAACTGTTCAAGTTTTAAAAGATATTGATTTGTTAAAGAATAACAAGTTGAAGAAGCTGGGAGAAATAGAATTTGCATGACAAGTGGATACTTTTAAATCCAACATCACCATGAAGCGCAAAACAGTTGTACCATCTGATGATAAAAAACAAGTAATAAATGTGCTGTACACACCAGCAAGAATTAATTTTGAACGTAGGTGTACCATAATCAAAGATTTGGATGACTTGTGGCAGATTGACTTAGCCAAGTTTACTGACTATCATCGAGAAAACTCTGGCTACAAGTACATTTTAGTGGTTATACATTGTTTTTTCAAAGTATGTGTGGACTCGTCCACTTAAATCTAAAAATGCTGAACATCCAGTCTGATCTTGGTAAGGAGTTTTAAAACTCCAAATTTAACGCCCTAATGAAAAAATACAAAATCAATCACTACAGCACTTAAAGTGTGAAGAAGGCTGCAATGGTGTAAGGGTCATACGTACCTTAAAAGAGAAGATATATAAAAACTTTAACTTGTTTGGTTCCTACAAGTGGTTTAATACACAGATGCCTAATCAAACATTCATCGAACAACGGGTGTAAAACCTAAAGATGTTAATAAGAAAAATGAAGCAGATATTCGTGAACAAGTATACTCAAATATTAAAAGTGTTTGATCAGAATAAATTCAAAGTGGGTGATGCTGTACGTATAAGTAAAGCAAAAGCTCAATTTGAAAAGGGGTATACACCTCGCTGGTCAACAAAGTTATTCAAGATTGTTAGTGTTCATTTCACAAATCCAGTAACATATTTTCTTGAAGACATGCAAGGGAAAGCAATCAGTGGAGGGTTTAACGAGGAAGAACTACAAAACACTAAACAAACAGGCATATATCTGGTTGAACGAGTCTTGAGGAAGCAAGGCAAGAAACTCTAGGTAAAATGGTTGGGTTTTGATAAATCTCATAATTCTTGGATACATTCAGATGATGTTAAATAAGCTTATATATTTAATGTATTAATGTACTTAGAATAAAATAAGTCTTTGTTAAGAATAATGTGATTTTTTTCCATATGGTTACATACCAAGTGAACATTTACAAATTATGTCGTAAATCAATAATATCTTGAATAAACTTCTGCGGCACATCTGCTATATGTAGATCGTTTCTCTTCGCCTTAAGGTATTTGACTTCGGCCTTTATTGTGTTAGAGATTTACAGAATTTGGATCAAACAACATGTTTAGAACCACTTCGGAAACAGGATGTTTATTATTAAAGTTCCTGGCAGGTCTTCTAAAACTTTTCTTCTTCTTCACAAAGTTTTCCAGGGTTGCTTGGTTTTAGAGATATGTCTTAAAGATGTTCTGTGACTTTAACGTTTGTTTCTCGCATGCGCTGCACTTCATCATCTATCTCCATTAATTTCATTTCAATTTCATTAAGGTTGTCCTTGTATTTTTGATTAAATTCGCTTACGAAAAAATCAAAAATAATTTGGTTGCACTTTTAATAGAAATGATTGGATATCCAACAAGCCAAATTTAATATCAAATATTTGCACACATATGTACCAGATATCGAGTTAATATCAGTCAGCGGTCCACCAAAGTCCACCAAGTATGTAGCGGTTGTTGGCAATAAGTGGGCTCCTTCGGCTGAAACATTCGGGGGCCAGTTTATCCGGCCCCCCGAATGTTCCTTTAACTTACTGTTGTAATAGGCAATCAAGTCTTTAGTTTTCTTATTTTCCAACCAAGGACTCGATCTTTTCTCACCACTCTTACACAATTTTGTTGCATTGAAATAACCAGTATTCTTATCTATAACTAGTTTAAAGTCTCCAAATATACCATATCAGAAGTTGTCTTTAATTTGCTGGTAACACACATCCCTTAATGTAACCATTTTAAACACATTACTGAACACTTGGATACGCTAGAGTTAACCGAAGCACGTCTTACCTCTACGACAACCAAATTTTAAATGAGCTTAACAGTACTGAACAATTTACAGATGCTGATACCACTACGGTTTGAAGCTGTATTTATTAATATTAATTTCCAACCACATTAGTTGTTCCAACATCCATCCACTTTCGGCATCTGCAAACTCCAAAGTTTTTGTGTAAATTTCGTTGACGAATTCTTGATATATATTTTCAAAATTAGTTGAAACTATAACATTTTTATTTTTAGTATTGAATGACTTCATTTCTTTTTTAATTTGACTGGAGCACATACAAACCAAACAATTCTAGATTCGTTTTAATTTGATTATGTTTAGCTAAAGCAGCTTCAATCAGATGAAACACTTTGTCTTATTGTTTCCATAAACTGTTTACTATAAATACCTTTTTCGTATATACGATAAGTGGCCATTCTATTTTTAAAAGCTTGAGTTAACATATGCGCTTGTTCAACTTGACATGGTTCACATACTTTTGATTTGTGGACTTCATCACGTAAATGTCCAGAGAAAGCAGTCTTTTTTGCTTGTAACGAGCACGATTCACAGTATCTCATCTTAACTACAGATGCTTAACTAATGAATATAACACATGTGTTCAGTTTATGTATATTTATTAACAAACATGTTTACGTATCTTTAATTACAGTGCTATATTTAAAACAAAAGTACATCAACATAAATATAGCTCGACATATAAGAAAACCAGTTGATATAAACATAGAAATATAATTTGAAGTGAACAGATAAGAATCAGTTACTATGAGAATTCTCCAATCAGATGTCTCGGCACCATTATCAAACAAGAACATAAGTTTATAACGCATCATAACACTCCTAATTTTGGACATGTTGTATGTTGAAACTTCAATCACCTCATCGTTGTGTAGATGTGTTCTTGGAAGTCCAGACCACATCATGCAATCGTCGATGTCGAAACAGATTCGCACTTCTTTTACATTTGGTGGTTTGTAGATATGAAATACATACATAGTGCTGTCAGGATAATGAAACTTGCTTTAAAATGGCCCATTGTATATCGTGTGTATTTCTTTGAAACGATAAAGTACTTGCTTCTTTGCAAAGTGTAAGCACTCTAACATTCAAAACTCGGAATGATGGTTCATGATCTTTTAACATAATATTTATAAGCTTCACCATTTCATCATCACACGGCAGCTCTTTCGTATTAACACATTTGAGAACATCAGCGACACAATAGAAGAAATCACTAAGCCGAATATCAAGGTTAAAATTAGTTAGAAACTTCACCTTTTCGTAGCTGATTTCAACCAGATCTAGTAGCTGTTGAACTGCATCTTCGGTTAAATAAAAAGTGGTAGGGCTTGACGGTACATACACCAATATTTTCAGGTTCAATCTTATTACCTTTGGTAAAGTATTCTTCAGCTGCTTTTGTCAGCGTTGAAATAAAACAATCCCATTCCCATGAGCCAGATGAGATTGTTATATTTGAATTTGGTGGATACGGGTTTGTATTTACAATCTTAATTATCGGAGTCAATCCAGCAGCTTTTGATATACCAATTGCAACACCTAGACATGGATCAACAGCATGCCTTGTTTCCAGCAGCATTACACTTTCTTGCTTAATCTCACTAATATTCTGTGCATGCGTTGTCAGTATTTTTGAATTCTACTAATCAAGACGAATAAAATGACACCAACATCATACCTCTAAACAGAAAACTAAAAAAAGTTGGTTTGCGCATGCACATAGCCATATTTGAATTCTGTTTACTGAGACGAGTAACATGACACCAAACACGTGGGGTCTAACTTAAAAACTAAAAAAATTGGTTTGCTCATGCGTCATCCGCCATCTTTACATACGTCATATATGACATTAAAATGGCAGATCCTCTTACTTCAACAGGTCAGGTCAGATACCGTTTAACATTTTAAAATTTTTGAATTTTCGCGCCAACGGTCGCCATCTTGGATTACGTCATCTCAGGTGATATCTCTCCACCCCCTGGGTTAGATAGGTGGTGTAGTTTTCGAATGTCGCGGGTACTCTTCAAATTTTTACGCCTTTCGATTCCGTCATCTCAGACTCTCTCCACCACCCGGGTTCGCCCAGTGGCGGGTGGTGGCTGCGGTCGGCTCGGAGGCGGGTGGTGGAACGGTCGGGTCAGCTCGGAGGCGGGTGGTGGAACGATCGGGTCAGCTCGGAGGCGGGAGGTGGACCGGTCGGGTCAGCTCGGAGGCAAGTGGTGGTAGGTGGTTCCAGAACATACCATCTATACCTACTTTCGTCGGCCAGGAAAATCGGATAAGGTTTTCCGGGAAAATTTTGGGTTCTCCTTATCGCCGAAAATAACAAAACTATGGTAATTAAATTTGGTACGTAGGTTAACGTTATAGATAGTAAACTATATACCAAAATCTACATCTCTATCTTACAGGAAAAAACAGTTATAAGCATTTTATTGAAAAACATGTTTGGCGTCAGATTATTTCTTTCAAAATTCACTACCATAACGCACTTGCCGCATCCAAACTTGTTTTCATGGGGTCAAATTTTACTTTGTTTTATCTTTAAGCACCTAACCCAAAATATACGTTCTTTTGTCAATAAAAATGAATTTATAGTTCATTGGTCGTTGTTGCCCTTACCTGGTGAAACTGGTCCATACTACATACAGACTTGGAGACTACTTCTCTGGCTTCACTATTACTACATACAGACTTGGAGACTACTTCTCTGGCTTCACTATTGGGTTTCGTTTCTGTAGAAGGACGTAGCCAGCGCGTAAGCTAACTGGAACAAGTGGCCCTTCTGAATTCTAGAGGTTTTAGGATATTCTTCAACGTTTCTGTAACCGGTTTCGCTGCTTGACAGCATCCCCAGCGAGATAAAAATTGAATTAGTACGAAATCACGACAACTACAAATAAAGATCTGTGCTGCTATGATGTTTTGATCAAAAAATTCATTAAAATCGGAAATTAAATGAAACACAAATGTCTACTTACATATGCCAATATGTAACATAAAGATAGAACTAACCTATAACAGTAATAACTATAATAACAGATAGAGCAATAAAATAACTAAGCAATAAGAGTAATAAATGACACTCTATCCAATGAAAATATCGACATACATGAATTCATTTTCTTTTTTTTTTAATAGTTAGATTTATTTAATTAGGAAGAAGGATATCAAAGAAAGGGGAATTCATTAAATCAGTTTGCTCATTTAAAACAAGGTAGCTATTGTCGTGTGTGTTTTTGACTTCTAAATCTTCAAAAAAGTGTAGTTTACGCTTGTCATTACAAAAATGTGGTTGTTTTATGCGGTTATTTACTGTAGGTCTATGTTAGGTATCAATAATATGTTTTGCAAATGTATATTTGTCAGCGTGGTTATTTCTAAATGCATAAATATGTTCTTTGCATCGGGTGTTAACATTTATAGAAGTTTGACCTATGTAGATTGCATTACAATGTGTACAAGCTAATTTATAAACTCCAGCTTTTGTCAAGAAACAATATTTTTCTTTTGCGTTAAATAACAAATCACGCGTCGTGTTGTAAGATATAAAAGCTACCTTTGTAGTTGTACAGGTATTTAAAATTTTTGAAACGTTTTCGAAGTGGTTCCAAAATATGTTATTGACACATACCTGTTGTCTTTTTTGTCGCTAATATTTGGATAAATTAGAAGTATAAAAAAAAAACTCACACGACAATAGCTACCTTGTTTTAAATGAGCAAACTGATTTATGGAGTTCCCCTTTCTTGGATATTCTTTTTCCTAATTAAATAAATCAAAGAATTTTTTCAAAAAAGTTGTAATAAGAAAATTAATCGATGTATGTCGATATTTTCATTGTATAGAGTCTGCTTTATTACTGTTATTGTTTAGTTATTTTATAGTTATTACTGTTATAGGTTAGTTCTATTTTTATGTTAAATATTGACATACATCATGTAGACATTTTTAAGGCCTCATCCGTCAATTGTGTTTCCTTTATTTTTAATTTTAAAGAATTTTTTGATCAAAACATAACATAGCAACAGATCTTTATTTGTAGTTGTCATGATTTCGTATTAATTCAATTTTACCTGTTTGAGGATGCTGTCAAGCAGCGAAACCGGTTACAGAAACGTTGAAGAACACCCTAGAACATCTAGAATTGAGAAGAGCCACTTGCTCCAGTTAGCTTACATGTTGGCTACGTCCTTCACTTACAGAAACGAGACCCAACAGCGAAGCCAGAGAAGTAGTCTCCAAGTCTGTATGTAGAATTTATAGTTCCTAGCATACAATTATTTTTACTTCCACATCGTCGATACGTGTGGAAGCATGGCAGCGGCGACAAAAATTTCAACAATTTTGTTTCGCTTCAACGTCGTAAATAGTTTCAAAACATATAGAAAAGATGATTTGTGAACGAACATTTTTTTGAGTCTGTCGGTTTGTATGTCTGTAGGCACAATAACTTTAGAACGAACTGAGATATCGTCTTCAAATTTGGTTTACAGTTAGCACCTGACAAACAAACAGTTCGGATTGTTTTTGGGTAAAATTGCTTCAGGACGTAGGTGATGAATGGGGGATAATTTGGTGAAAATTTAAATTTTTTCGTTAAAACTCCAATAACATAATGGTTTAGGGTTGGTTTATTAGAAAACCTGTATTCTGCGCTGAAATTAAAATAGGGGTTGAATCTGTGAGGATAAAATATCGGTGACAGAATTATTTTTTTTTGCTAAAACGGCGTAATAGTCCCAAAACGTATAGAAAACGTGATTCTGGAACTAGACTTTTTTTGTCTGTCAGTCGGTCGGCCTGTACGCCTGTCTGTCAGTAGGCGCAATAACTTTCGAACGAATTGAGATATCATCTACAAATTTGGTATCAAGTTAGCACCTGACAAAGGAAATGCTTCGAATTGTTTTTAGGTAAGATCGCTTTAGGGGGTAGGGAAAAAATGAGGGGTGATTTGGTGAAAATTGACATTTTTTCGTTAAAACTCTAGTAATATACCGTTTCAGAAGTTTATGGGTAGAAGAATACGAAGATTTTCTTTGCGGTGAAGTCATGAACCCTAAATTAATTGCATGAGAATGTCGTTCTGAGGCGTGTAGTTTATCACAGCTATGTGGAAGTTATTATTCAATTTGCAACACTATTTATCTTGTGCTTTCTTTTTGAGGAAACAAACAAAAAATCAATTTTTATGAAGCTAGAAAATTCAAATTTGTAAGATATATATATATATATATATATATATATATATATATATATATATATATATATATATATATATATATATAGAGAGAGAGAGAGAGAGAGAGCATACTGTAGTATTTAAAGAAGACTTGTGTTACAAATTTAATTAAAATTACAAAAGCTTGACAACATTTTTTTTTCTGGGAAGCTAACCCGATTAGACTACCCAACGAACTAATCCAAGCTATTTACAAAAGGAACGTACCGGCAAATCGCTTGAGTGGTTTTGTTTAGCCAACCCAATCAAACCCGTTTAATTTCAAAAAAAAAGTTCAAAGAATAAAATTGAGTAGGTGCTCATGCTCCGATTCTACTATGTATCAAAATAATCATGGAAAATTGAGTTATTAGGATTTGTAATATTTTTATGAAAATTCGCTACCATAGCACATTTGCTGCGTCCAGACTTTTTTTTCAAAGCTTATTTACAAAAAATATCATTTTTTGAAGGTAACAATTATTTTTAATGAAAATTTGCTACCATAATGCACTTTTGAAACTCATAAAATACTGCTGTAGCTTTCCATGCAATAATGTGTAATTTTACAACTTCTCCAGGAACAATTGATTGTTCCAAAGTCACATGTGTTAGTGTGGCTCATGGCATCATATCCAAACTTGCAGAAAGGGTTTTAATATTTCGAATACAATTTCTGTGAACATTTTAATTAAATGAAGAAAAGTAACTATTCAAACAAAAACTTTGTGAAACAGATAATGCAACACTTGTCATTTACAAACTATATCTGCTCCCGAATTTGTGTGGTGAGTTTCGGACATCTTGGTCTGTGGGGCACTTCACAGTGGTGAGGACCCCGGTCTTCAGGAATGACACAGCGGGATTGAGTCATATTATCAGGTTAGGGTTTAAGTGGTAGGGTGCTGGCCAATGATTTATGAAATTCTATGGAAGCCAACAGGAAACTACTACATTGAAGTTTTTCCCAAAAACACCAATTATGGCAAAGGAAACAAATCAAAAAAAATTCGGGACGCAGCAAGTGCGTTACCATAACGAATTTTCATTAAATGCTTCAAATTTGTATAACTTAATTTTTATAAAGGTAGAAAGTTGAGTTTTGGTGTGTAGGTTACAGGGCAACATACCAACCAAATTTTATCAAAATAACTTTCTTATTTTTTTATACAACTTTTTTTCGGAAAAATTAATTTGTTTTTTTAGGAAAAACTGGTCCGGTAGGGCTGGCTAACGAACTTCTCCAAGCTATTAATAATAAAAGAAAGGTTCTTGCAGAGTTTCATAAAAATCGGTTAATAACTTTTTGAGTTATCTTGTGGATACATACATAATATATATATATATATATATATATATATATATATATATATATATATATATATATATATATATATATATATATATATATATATATTCAGAAGTCAAAAGGCAGACACACGACAATAACTACCTTGTTTTAAACGAGCAAATTGATTTAATGAATTCCCCTTTCTTGGATATTCTTCTTTCTAATTAAATATGTCAAAGAATATAAATTTAACTATTATTTCAAAAAAGTTGTAATAAAATAATGAGTTGATGTATGTCGATATTTTCGTTGTATAGAGACTACTTTTATACTGTTATTGTTTAGTTATTTTATTGCTGTAACTGTTATCATAGTTATTAAAGGCTAGTTCTAGTTTTTAAGTTAAATATTGACATACATCACGTAGACATTTTGAAAACCTCATCTGTCATCTGTGTTTCATTTTATTTTCAATTTGATAAAATTTGTTGATCAAAACATCATATCATAAGATAGCAACAGAATTTATTTTGTAGTTGTCATGATTTCGTACTAATTCAATTTTAATCTGTCTGAAAATGCTGTCAAGCAGCGAAACTATAGTCACAGAAGCATTGAAGAACATCCTAGAACTTCCAGAATTCGAAGGGCCACTTGCTCCAGTTAGCTCACGCGCTGGCTACGTCCTTCACCTACAAAAACCAACAGTGAAGCCAGAGAAGTAGTCTCCAAGTCTCTATGTAATAAAGTTATCCATCGTGAGACTTTGCAAACATTTTTTCAAATGAGTGCGAACTAGGACCCCCAGAACCCATATCCGGGGTCAGTTGCAATTTTTATATGTTTATATATATATATATATATATATATATATATATATATATATATATATATATATATATATATATATA
Organism: Tillus elongatus; assembly: GCA_964006375.1. Taxonomy (NCBI): domain Eukaryota; kingdom Metazoa; phylum Arthropoda; class Insecta; order Coleoptera; family Cleridae; genus Tillus; species Tillus elongatus. Next base: position 150,870,589 of record OZ023262.1, read on the forward strand.
TATATATATATATATATATATATGTATGTATGTATCCACACGATAACTCAAAAAGTTATTAACCGATTTTGATTAAAGTCAGCAGGAACCTTTATTTTATTAGAAACTTGGATGAGGTTGTTAGCCAGGAAAATCGTACAAGTTTTTTCGGGAAAATTGTCTTCTTTCGAAAAAAAAAATTATTTCCGAAAATTACAAAGCTACTTTGATGAAATTTGGTGGATATGGTGCGTTGGCAAAGACCTTACTACACACCAAAATTCAACTTTCTAGGTTTATAGAAAATTGAGTTACTGAAATTTGAGGCATTTAATGAAAATTCGCTACCATAACGCACTTGCTGCGTCCCGAACTTTTTTGAGATAGCCCCTTGTAACACTTTAAAAAACTCACCTCTATATGAAGAAGAGCATGCATTTCACGACATGTCAAGAATTCTTAGGTTGTAAAATCTGTCAGTTTGAAGTTATTTGCTGGTATCTGCTGGTATTTGTCAATAATGCACAAGCACACAAGCAATGCAATCATGAATTATCCAATATATGTATACATCTTAGCTTCTTGTGTTTTTTTGGGATACAAAACCTAATTTTAATTTTTTTGTATCTTTCAGTACCTTAACTCAGAACAGCCTTTCTTTTGTCATTGAAATTGAACAAATTGTTTTTATCATGCAAAATCTTATGCTCTCCTTTTGAAAAAAAAAAAAACTTGAAATGTCTAAAACTCAATTTTCCATGATGTTAAAAGATTAAAAGTTGGTATCTGTATGTACTGTAGCCAAAAGGAAACTTGTTACAAATTGCATTAAAATTACAAAAGTTTTTCAGAAGAAAATTAAACATTTTTTTCCTGAAAAAACTGACCGGATCAGGCTGCCTAACGGACATATCCGAGCTATTTACAAAAGGAAGTTATCTGCCAGATTATATACATGGCAAGTATTTTCTCTTTAATTACTTGGATAATTTTTGTTCTAGCCAATCCAAATGAACTGGTTAAAAAAGTTTTATAAAAGTTCAGGACTCAGCAAGTGCGTTATAGTAGTTAATTTTCATAAGAATTGTACTAATATGTAAGTACTGCAAGTGTCCTTAAAAAAATTTGTTACAAATTTCATCAAACTTACAACAGTTTTTCAGAAAAAAATTAATTATTTACAAAGGGAATGTACCTGTCAAATTATAAAAATGGCAGGTATTTTTCCTTATTAATTGCTTGGATGGTTTTGTTTTAGTCAACCCATCCAGTTTTTGCAAACAATAAACCACAAAAAAGGTTTTTTAAAACAAATTTGTAGTTATCTGTGAAGCTCATTATGTTATTTTTCTTTAATTTAGTACCCATGGTGCGTTTACATAGGTGTTACTATGGTTCAAGATTGGAGATTCTAGCTTAATGGGAAATTTATTGAGCTATCGGATTTGAAATATTTTTACGAAAACTTTCTACCATAACATACTTGCTGCACCCAGACCCTTTCCAACACTTAGTTACAGTTGCTGTATCCATACTTTTTGAAAATTATAAAATAGTGCAGCTTACTATGTAAGACTGACAAACAAGGCCACCTCAAAATCATTTTTGGAAAAATATTCAAAAAAAATAAATGAAATGAGAACAATTTAAACATAAATTGAAAATATTGGTTCGCTGCTTCGTCATGGGGGTTCTCCTTCCCCTTCTGCATGCCTACAATCACCCTCAATGCATAAACAAGAACAATGTAACAAGAAAAATTCCTTTGGAGCAACCCCTAAGAAAGTTAGGGGACCTGCGGTGAATATAGAGGTTCTGCGCGCGGTAAACATGATCTTAAGGAGGTATAGCTGCAAAATGGGATAAAGGCAGCTTAAAGGGGTCCAACCAAGCTGTTTCTTTCGCACTTTCCGCTCACAGTTCCTTTTTATATTCTTCTCCGCCCAGCACCCCTATTCACTCTTGGTCCCGTAACTTTCTTGTGGGCTGTTTCTAAGCATGTTTCTGAAAAGATTTTCCTAAACACCCCCCATGTGCTAATCTGCAAATTTACCGAAAATTTAATTTTTATTTACAAAGGGAATGCATCTATGAAATTATAGGTGGCAGGTAAGTATTTTTCCATATTAATCGCTTGAATAATCGGTTTTAATCAACTCAATCGAACCACTTTCTGCAAACAAAATAAGAAAAAAAGATTTTTAAAACAAATTTGTAATTATCTGTGAAGCTCACTGTGTTATTTTTAAAGTTTAGTATCCACGTTGCTTTCATATAGGTTTGAAGATTCTAGTTTAATGGGAAATTGGGTTATCACCATTTGAAATATTTTTATGAAAATTCACTACCATAACCTACTTAAACTCTTTTCAACACTTTTTTACTATTGCTTTACCCATACTTTTTGAAAATGAAATAAATATAAACAATACAAAATTTTCAAATTAAAATTTTAATAATTTAACCTAAACATCTATTTATATAATTTTAACTAGGGATTTATGTACTTTGTAGTACCTACCTAGATATTATAAGTACTTACTGTATTAGTTTGAGGTAGGTATATTTCTTCTTGGAAGAATTATGTTTTACTTTGGTAATACCTACCAGTGGATTCTGTATCGAGTTCATTAGGTAATACATACAATATCTACAATCTACATGCAGTTTACCTATCACTTTCATATTTGTCTCATTGGATGTTACAATCAATATACTACTACAGTCATTTTGTTAAAGTTAAGTTAAAATTAAAAGTTGGGTTATTATTTACCTACTATTTGTATTAACCTTAGAATATAGGTACTTAGTTGTTTTATATTATAAGACTCTAATAAGGTATTAGCAATTAGCATCAGCGGAGTCGATTTCGAGGCTATGTGATGGGCAAGGCGTACATGCTTCTCTGTGACAAATAGCTATGTGTAGTTAGATTAAACTAGGAGAGATAATGTGAACGTGAAGAATGGGAAGCTTAATATTTATACATAATAAAACGTACTTCTAGATTGCTTTTAAACAAATCGAATAACTTTCATTAATTTTTTTATTTATTAGTATACATTCGCATGCTAATATTTAGCGCTTTTGGACACAGACATTGTCCCGATATTAGGAAAGAAATGGTCCAAGGCTGACAATTTACGAAATTGTTAGTTCGTTGTACATTGTACACAGTCTCTATCTATAACATTTTGAATAAACTAGAGCTGTCGTGACAACATACTACCTGGTCCCGCACCGAGATGGCGTCCCTATCGTATCTCTCACAATGTTCTCCATTCTGACATCTTGCAATAACTTCCATTGTTTAGATTTTTATCTACGATTTATTTAAATAGCTTAGCACTACAGATAACGTCATCTGTCTTTGTCCAACATTGTAGATACTGCATTACAGAATCTGAACTAATGTGGAGGATTATTTTATTATTAATTTCGAATAACTTAATTTTTCTCTGATCAAAGGACTTGAAAATTGGCACACAACCACGTCCATGTTCTTTTAAGTTGTAAATTTTCATTTCAATCACTTACACAATTTGAGAGATATTGCGTTTTAAAAAATATTTTTAAATTTTTTATCAAGAAAAATTGGCCGTTAAGATTTGATGAACGAACTCATCCAAGCCATTAGCAAAATATGAGTAATTCCCAAATTTGATCTAAATCAGTGAAGTATTTTTTGAGTTATCGGTTGGATACAATCAATCAATCAATTAAAATTTATTTGTAGTAAGATAGAACTTATTACAAGAGTTTGGATGACTTAACCGAACTAATTATTCTATAGATACAAAAGTTTTCGTTTTTAAACCCATTGATATAAACTTAAAAATTAACAACCGAAATAAAAAAGAAATTTCATGATCGTGGTAATGTAAATATTACTTTAAAAAATACTTTCTATACAAAAGAAAACAGTATATTCTCCCTCGCTCTCACCCCTCCATAATAAAGAAACGAATCTTACACACATTACCAATATATGTACAGAGCGCCCTCAGTCCCAGCCTATTCGAGGTCGACAAGAGGCAGGCCCGGTCTTCATAATTTTTCAAAGTTTTTGCTGTCGAATTGCGGACCGGCTCGTAGACCGGACACTCAAACATGATGCGCCTCAAAGACTCTGGTTTATTCATATTACAGACTGTACAGAAACTATGAAGATTCATTACGTGATTGATACCGTTAGCTGTTAACTTGAAAAATTTACCCGAAGAGGTTGGTAACTGAGCCAGGATACATACCGACCTAGACCGCAATCCGAACATAAGGTAAGGTTGGAAAAATTCCGTCGCGAATGTCAGTAGAGTGTACAGGATTGTATAAGAAGACCACGCGGCTAACTCACGGTCGTTTTCAAGTAGCCTATCCTGTAACTTTTGCAGAATTACAGCCCGATTTGAGATTAGCCATAAGAGAGATACATTTTCCCACATAAAGTCTATGTCCAGATGTCTAAGCAGTTCAATAGTCTGTGCACACCAGTTATATTTCGCTGGAGCATCTCTAAGAGTCAACATACGTTTGAGCCAAATTTTGGGTAAACGACTATTATCCATCGCACAAAGCTTGATCATCCATCCAAAAGCTACGCTAATAGCAGTGTAGAGTATATGAATTGCTCCAAAGCCTGACCATCGCGTCGGCTGTAGACCGCGGGAAGTGAAATGGATACTTAAAACCAACCTGCACCCTCTCAAGCAAATTGCAATATCGAAGACCCCAAACACCAAAACAGTGGCATATTGAACCCACAATAATAGAGTCGTATAGACGCACTCTTGACAGATGATCCAAACTTTTTGTATAGGCAAACAGAGAAATTAGGGCACCCACCGAAATTCTCAACCTGCTTAACATCATTTTGGACATGGAGAGAAACAGGGAAGAAGAAGAGAATTGGACGCCAAAGTATGTATACTGATTTACCATTTCCAAAGATCTACCTTCAAAAGTAAAATGTAGCTTATCAGCAGTGTGTCCAGATCTAGTGAAGCACATGATCTTAGTTTTTTCATTGTTTACAGTGAAGATGTTTGCGGAACAATACTCCTCAAGTATTTTCAACTTGCGATTTAAATCAACAGGACAGTCCGATAATAAAAGAAGGTCGTCAGCATAAAGCAGAATTACGACGTCGTTTGTACCATCTATACTAACACCCTTAACACCTCTATTACGAAAGAAGGCCTCCACATCTGCAATAAATAGAGCAAAAAGAAAAGTACTGAGAACTTCTCTTTGCAGAATTCCACTGTTCATTCTGAATTGTCTCGTAAAGGCAGTTTTGACTCTCATATTTACAACAGCGTTGTATAACTGTTTGACAATAAAAATTAATTTACTGGTGACCCCAGACTGGTAAAGCTTCTGCCAGAGAATATCATGACACACAGAGTCGAACGCTCTCTTGAAGTCAATAAATGCAGCATACATTCTCCGACCAGGCAGCCTTAGATGCGGCTGAATAATGGAAGTGACTGTAAAAACATTATCAATACAACCTCTATTTTTTCTGAAACCAGACTGGCATTCAGGTAATATGTATGTACCTTCAGACCAGCGCAACAATCTGCTTAAGAGTATTTGTGTAAAAAGTTTAACGGTACCATATCATATCATATTTATTCACCATCAAAATTACATGGTAAGTCAAACAAATAAAATGAACTCCATGAACAAAACAAACATACAAAACCACAACAATAAAATTCAATGTATACAAACTCAAACTTCTTAAACACAAAAATGTATAAAATATATCTACACCGCAAGCCAAAAGCAGCCACACAATAATACATGAAAATAAACTCAAATACCCTGACTATAATTAAAATATTCAACAATACTATAAAAAGTCCCATTCAGCAAATAGTCCTTAACTCTATTATAAAAAATATTTCTCACTTTGAGTGTCTTTAAAAAAGGAGGCAGTGCATTAAAAAACTTCACTCCCAGATGATTTGTTCCATGCTGCGAGGCTCCTATTCGGTGCAGTGGGATGGACAATTCATTACCATATCGTGTATTATATGAATGATGCTGGTTGTTTCTTCCCATTTTGTTCTTATTGTCCCATATATACAAAATGCAGGTAAGTATATAAGCACTTACTATTGTCAAAATACGATGTTGCCTAAACAGCTCCCTGCAACTCTCCAGTGGTCCCACATTACTCAGCGCTCGAATAGCTTTTTTTGTTCCAGTAGGACCTTCGCTATCTAAGATGAAGAGCCCCATATGAGGATCCCATACGTTGCCAAAGAGTGAAAGCTTGCAAAGTACGCTGTCCTCGCTGCCCGGTAAGTTGCAACCCTCATCAGTCTCCTCACAACATACAACACACTCAACAGCCGCCCACACCAACAGTCGATGTGCACATACCACTTAAGAGGTATCCAGAACAATGCCAAGAAACTTAGCTGTTTCAGGATTACCATTAGGTTTTACATCAAATTTCATTATCTGAGTTTTACTCTTGTTTAGCTTCAGTGCATTAGCCTCGAACCAGCTCCTAGCATGGCATATATAATTTTGCATAATTAACCCTGCTTCCTGAGTACTGCTTGCCCTGGTCATAAAACTCGTATCATCTGCATATAAATACGAACCATATGCATTAAAACTATGTGTTAGGTCATATGTATATATATATATATATATATATATATATATATATATATATATATATATATATATATATATATATATAATAAATAGTATTGGACCAAGAACTGAACCCTGTGGTACTCCTAATTTCAGTTGAACACTGCTAGATGTTTTGCTAGATGATTGACAAGCGTGATAGTCCGATAGTTGGAAGGATCATCTAGAGCACCTTTTTTGTGAAGCATATACAAAATTATTTCGAACTAAGATTCTGGCATACATCCCAGGTCAAATATCTTGTTGAATAGTGAGGTCAGCTAAAACAACCAGTTTTGAGGGAGATGTTTCAAAAAATCATTCACGATACTGTCAGATCCCGCCGCCTCTCTACTCCTCATATTCGACAGCGCAGTTTGTAGTTCTGACAGATTCAATATGGAATCAAGCATTGGATTGCGTTTGTCGAAAAATATCAGATTGTTGGTAACTGTTAGGACTGCCAATGACTCGTAATAGGACTCCCAGTCCTGAATAGATATTGGGAATTAGCCTTTCTAGCTAAACGGAATATATTTACAGTATTCCAAAACACGACAGACTTATGTGGGTTAGAGAACCTACTGATTATTTCATTATGATACAACAACTTTTTATATCGAATCACGTGGAAATATATGGACCTCGACTCCAAATAAACACGTTGATGCTCACTGTTATAGCCATTCCTTCTAAAAGTTATGTAATGTGAACGAGTAAGTTTTCTAGAGGTCATTCTCAGAGTATGTGCTACTTTTTTTATGGTATTTCTAAAGTTTGAAAAATCATTATTAACATCTGAATATATATGTGCTACATCTTCAGAACACATCAGTGAGTCGCAGTATACTCCACAGAGTTCGGGTCTCCAAACCGGTCGCTCTATTCTATCTATAATTTGATCAAAGCAACCAAACTCGTGTGTATTTCCACTTATATGAGCCCGTATCGGAAGATGGCCAGAAATTGCTACAGTATCCAACACCTCAAAATCAGTAACCGGCTCTAGAGAATTTACAGAAACCCAAAACAGATCGATAACACTACTACTGCTAGTGCTATGGAAGGTGAAATGAGAAGAAGAATCCATAGTAGTCCTGCCATTGATCAATACAAAGGAATGAGATGTCATAAACTCCATAAGATTATCTCCTTTAGAGGTTACCACACCATCATAACTAGTTCTCGTCCCGCTAAGACTAGAACTCTCAAAAATGTCATTAGGCGTAACCCCATCAAGGTTGTGTGTGTGTGTTTTGTTTCTTTAACGTCGGCCTATTTCCGCGACTATGGCAATCGCCGACGCCAGGGAGCACCTCATTATCCTGGAAATTTTGCAGAACCCCTGCCTTTCTGTAAGAAGGGTAGGGATCTTTAACGTGCCCAACATCCCATGGACACGGGACCAACGGCTTTACGCCATACAGACATTCAACTTGCTCAAATACAATACCAGAACCTCGGTTGATGTTAATTTTACAGTTTGTACTGAAAAAGTGAAAGGAGTCCCTGGGATTGAACCCAGCACCCTTCGGTTCAGAGGCACACATTCTTACCACTGAACCACCGAGGTTCTTCCCATCAAGGTTACCCACACGACAGTTAGAATCTCCAAAAATATATATTGGGATGTCGGAATAGGCTTCCATGACACTACATAACAAAAAACTGAATGACTCTAAGCACTGGCCAATGGGCAGGGACGGCTTAAAATAAGTACAAATTAAAACAAATGAGATAACATCGCATTTCGATAGAATTGCAAGCCACCAGGGAGAGATATTAAGAACAAAATGGCTATATTTTTTATGAAAGTAAATGGCCAATCCACCACTAGCCTGTCCGTAACATCTCTCCCTGATAGCCTGAGAAAACACTAAATTATAAGTATTCTCTAACAATGAGTTGGTTTCTAAATCACCGACCCACCAGCCAAACACAACACTTCAAAACCAGCCACGTACTGATCAAGGAGTTGGTCCAAATTACTAGTACCGCTGAGATTCCAAAATAACACGTAAGAAATTCGTGGAACATCGATCCTCGAGCTTAGAAATGCAACCTCACGTAGTTCTGTAATGTCTGGACCCAGCTCCCTGTCGTGCGGAGGAATACTCCGCACGAAACCTCTTTCCAGCGCTCAAACCCTCAATAGTGGGATTCGAGTCGTTACCCGACACAGGAACAAGCTTTGGGACACCTCTAACATATCGAATAGTAAGATTACGGTCCCCTTCCACCCCCTGGATTCAAGCTCTTTATGTAGATTGCGAATGTCAATTCGCTGACAGGGTGTTAAGTCGTTCCTAACCATAATCTTTTTAAGCTTTGACTTATCCCGTAAGATTGTCACGGCCTGCTGTTTATCCGATAATTGTACTTTAGTAATCGGGGCTTGAGTCCTGGTTTACCCAGCCTCGTAGTTTTCAAGACAGAAACATTACTAGATATTTCCCGTTTAAATATACCCTCTATATATTTAGTAACGTCAGCCTCGCTTGGCTGTTCCTCCACACCCACGATAATAACATTCATTTCTCTCTCTATGCTATCTAATCTCAGCAAATAACTCACTGATATTTCCGAGTTTAGCCTGTTCAAATTGTGTTTCCATGTCGGATACCTTAGCTCTTAGATCAGCATTCTCCCGAGCCAACGAATCCATGCGGCGGTCGCAATCAAGAATCAAAAATCCCTGCTGCGACAGCTTCTGATCCATCTGCTCAATTTTCACATTGCATTGGGTAACAGTTGCATTAAGAGCATCAAATCTGCTAAGTAAAGTCTTGAAGCTGCCCATAATCTGTGTAAATTGGTCTGTCGAAAACAGTTGACCCACGGACAAACCCGCATCTGACGCATGGAAGAAAGCCGTGTACAACATGGGCACTAGCAGTCTGAGACCAAGCAGGCCAATAAGTTGCAGCTGCCACACTATATGCCTGAGTATTAACACCTAGTGGAAGTGGAGACCCCAAGACAGAGTCGACGGCCGCAGGTATAGGTACGGCACCGCTGACCACTCCAGTGGCTACAGCAGCAACAGATTGAGATCCTTCACCGCATATTCACAACAAGAAACTAATAGGTTATTCTACGAAAATTCTAATTTTGGTCACACTCTATATGTTTCCAAGAAAACAAACTCATAAAGTACACGTTTGAGTTACAGATAGAGCAAATTCTAAATTCACTAACACAGTTTTAACCACTAAAATAAATACTAATTTACAGAGATAACTAAAAGCGTGATATGCATACCAAACGCACAACCAAACTCTATCGGTTACATACATTCATACATACATGTATATATATATATATATATATATATATATATATATATATATATATATATATATATATATATATATATATATATATATATATATATATATATATATATATATATATACATACACTTTTTAACTGACCATCAGGGGCCCTAATTTGCGCTCATATGATGAAATTTTTCGAAAGTCTCACCATGGATACCTCTCTATTAGTGAATTTTCTTAATGAAAATTTACTAAAATACATGTTTACCTCCAAAGCTTATTAGTTATAAAATATAGAATCCATGCAGTTCCTGTAGAGGCCTATGTATTAAAATTAAAGCTTCTAACTAAATCGGAAGTTGAGTTAAGATGTGGAATATTTTTAGGAAAATTTGCTAATCTCTTATCTTTCATTATAACTCGAATAAAAATGTTTTTTTTTCTGGCAAGAAGTTTAATAATCGATGTAGTGTAATCAATACAAAATTATTTCTATCTGAAAACGGATATGGTATGGGTAGCATTCAAATTTTACCTAGAACCATCATATGCTATCAAAATCCTATAAATATAGATTAAGTTTGTATAAAAATCTGTTTACTTCATAGAGCGTGTACCGCATCTGGTACATACTGACGTAATGATAACCAGTATGTGCTGTATGTGTCGAATAGAAAAATCCACGTGCACAAAGTGGTGCATTCTGGTAGCGATTAAAAAAAAATAGTGCAAATTCGAATAAATTATCTTTCTATTGGCCTACAAAATTTATTTGGTACATAATATAATCTCTATAAAGCCAACATGTATACCCAATTTCGTTGAAATAGCCTCATTATTTTTAGATAATAAATATAAATAACCATCAAAATTTTAACAGACCCTAAAAATGTCTGCCTTCAGACGTCATGGTCTCTTATTGGCAAAATTTTTATAAAAAATTGCTGTATCTATATGTGATTGAAAATCTGCAGTAATTATAAGTTTTCAGTCTGAGTTGATTGACAATATCTGTTTTGAACACCAGGAATTATTTCTGCATTTTCTCATATGTAGGTCATATTATAACAAATTAAAAATAAAACATGTCCACTAGACTGCCTGAACTTATTGCTACTTGCACCAATCACTTAGCTCAGATTAATAGGTGGCTAAGGAGTAATAAGCTCAAACTTAAGACTATGGCCAATGGCGGCAGATGGTTGAATGATGACTATACACTAATATACTAGAAATTAAAATGATGGATGTTGAAACTGAACCAGTTACTAACAAAAATACCTTGGCGTTATTATATATAGCAATCTCAATTTCAGTGATCATGCAAATTAAATAGCAAGAAAGGTGGGAAGAAAATTGGGTGTACTGACAAACTAACTCGCTACACTGCTTTGCAGATCTATAAGAGTGTGGTTTCTCCACACTTTATGTACTGTCTGACTGTTCTCTTTATACCCTGCAAAAAGGATATTAATAGACTGCAGAAGCTACAAAATAAGGCTATGCGTACGTTGTTGCGATGCAGTAGGTACATATGAATAAAAGACACATTGAGAACACTAAAATGGATGAATGTGGAAGATCTAGTATTGTTTCAGACTCTGACATTTATGTACAAGACTATTAATGGACACATCCCTAAGTACCTGTCAGGAGAACTGGTACATACCTCCAGTATACATTAATATCATACTAGGCAAAGTAGAGAACGAATCCAACTGAGATGTATACAAAACGCACTGTTTTATAATGGGGGTGAGAGCATATAATGGTTTACATCAATGTATTTAAGAGTATTTCAGTGTTTGCTTATTTAAAATTAGGTTAAGAGACTATATGAGAAGTGAAGGAAGCAATTAGCGCCAGTATTGTTTGAATATCTATTCTTAATGTCGGTAGTAGTAATTATGGCAACCAAGTACCTATATGTATGTGTGTATCATGCAGGATTAATGTTAGTTAAGTGTATTTAATAAGTTTGCAATTTTGTGGGATATGCTTGCTGCTTATTGATACTGAAATTAATTAGACATTTTTAGATGGTCCTATATATTTTAAATGGAATTAAAAAAAACTGATTGTGTTTCAATCAATAATAATTTACTATCTGTTGACTGGGGCATTTCAAACATAAATCCTGTTGTAGATGTATTTAATGACATTTTGTATGTTTGCTTGGAGAGATTTGTACCAGTGCTGAAAATTATTCAATTTTCTTTTCCTTTTTGGTTTAATAAAGTGTTAAAAAGTCTTATTTATAGTAAGAAAGATGGTCATAAAAATATATAAAAAATCTCATAGTTTATCCGATCTCCAAGACTTCAGGTTTCTTTGAGATAAATGTAAATATCTTGCCTAACAACCTCATATTAGTTACATAGACAAGATATAACCTAATATTGCCCATGATCTATCTTTATTTTAGAAATTTTATAGATCAACCACTACGATTAACAATTTTCCATCTCTTATGCTCTATAATGACTGATCTGCTAGTAACTTACAAGATAAAAAAAACCTTCTTGCTTCTTAAATAAAGACGATTTATAAAGAACATGAATCTACAGTTGACATTAACCGCATCATTGTTTCTGAGGAGTATATTCTGTTTGCTTTAGTAAACTTAAATATTACTAAAGGTGCTGGTCTAGATCAGATACCGCCTTTTCTCTTCAGAGAATGTTCTTATGCTCTTGCAAGATCTCTCAGTCTCATCTTCACTTTATTCTAGCATTTTTCCAGATGTCTTTAAAATTTATGATGCTACTCCTGTCTTTAATTCAGGTAGCCGATCACATGTCATAAATTATAGGCACATTTGTGACAGTTGTATCTTATCAAAAGTATTTGAGATGACTCTGATGCCGGTTCTCAAATTTTCCTTCAAACATGTTATTGTTGAACAACAGAACGGTTTCTCTACATGTAGGTCAACTACAACAAACTTGTATTATTTTACTAATTATATAATTTTATCATTAAAAAGTGTATGTTTTGTTTACAAAGTTCTCAATGGACCTGTAGATAGCTGCTAAATCCTATCTCAATTCTTGTTCATGCATGCTGGGTAGTGAATTCCATTGAACTATGGTAATACAGCACTTTCAGCAGATTACTTAAAAGAGTAGCAGCAGCTTTTGTTTGGCTTTTGATATGTTTGGCATGTCATATGGCCTGTTTAAGTCAAATGAGCATATTATCAATACACTATTTTAAATAAGTACCTAATGTTCTGTTAAAATCATATATTATTACATTATTTTTAATCAGCTAAGCACTAATCACCCAAGTGGAAGATAAGTACAAAATGGTATCAACAATTAGATTTACACGATACTACAACACTTTATATTCAATATCATGAGAAAGTAAATGTTAACAAATGCAACCAGTTAATTCAGCAATTCACCATTTAGTCAGTTTGCTGAAATACAGCTTGCTTCTGATATGATGTGAGTATTATATTTCATGTCATACAATCGTAAACAAATTAAAAATGTTAAACACTGTGAATGCTAGAGTAATAAAGCAATATGAGGTTCAATTTGCAGATGAGCTTACAGACAATTTTAGATGAACCAACTGCTGGTAGATAAAGTTTGGCATCTTACATGCAGGTTGACACTATTTTCACCTTGTGGTTCCTGCTCTTTGCCAAGTAATTTACGTTACAACATTTCATGCTTCAATAATTTTCCAATACCCTTCTGTTCTCTTAAACATAATTTACCTCCTAAACATTAAAATTTGAAGTTAACTTACAAATGGGATTCACTGGAATATTCCAGTCTTAGCATGAATTGGGTTTTCCCATTGGTTCGGCAGTGCTTCTTCTTTGGGCTAATGGCTAATATTACCGGTTTGGTTTTAGTATAGAAAGTGGCAGTGATCGGGTTTTTAATTATTCTTGTGTCCTGTGATCTTATTTCAAAAATTGTGCATTGATTACTTTATTTTCTTATAATGACCCTTCTACCTAGTGTTGTAGTGGTTGAAGCGTGTACTTCTGGCGATTTCGTAATCTGTGGCAGATTATTTGTTTCCTACCTTGTTCTAGTGATGGGCAAAATGAGAGGCCCCAGGGAGACCCTAGGGTCAAACTTAGCTCATTTGCTTGAGAGGACACAAGAAAGGTAAGTGTGAATTTCTGCTGTGGTGCATTATGATGTGGTTTTTACTTCCCCTATATTTATAATTGAGCATAATCTTGGCAATAGTCTGAAAATTTACCCGTTTTTTTTTAAATTTTTACCATTGGACAGTATTTGCTATGATATGTTTTTCCTCCCTCTAGTTTTTTTATTAACAGTACAAACTAGGGTATATTGTAATGTGGTTTTCCCTTCTCCTAACTTTTCACTTGAGCAAAACAGGGGCCTTTCTAGGAGAAACAGGGAGGGGAGTATGACATTCTTTGCCAGTGACCAACTTGGAACCATCTGTGGATGCGTAAACCACAACACAATTGTTGTGACTACAACCCCCAAGAAGGTTACAGGACCTGGGGCAAATAGGGGTGATCTGGATTATATACAAGGTTTAAAGAAGGTATAGCTCCAAAATGTGAAAAAATGCAGCTTATAGAGGTCAAAGTAATCTGTTTTTCCACATTTTACATCTATATTTCCTTTTTAACTTCTTCCTTGCCCAACACCCCTATTCGCTCCTGGTCTTGTAACTTTCTTGCGGGGCGTTTCCAAGACATTTTTCGTGCTGTTTATGCATTCAGTGGGGGTTCTAAGTTCTAAGCATGTTTCTGAGAAAAAATTTCAGAAAGCTGTCAGTGAGCTACTCTGCAAACTTACACAATATGAAAATATTTTCAATTATTTTGTGAAGCGCTTAATCTCACCTTGGTTATTTATATTAGGACCACTAGAAACCTTGTTTGCCAGTTCCATTTACATTTATTTTATCCACAGTTTTAAAACAACAAAATAGATAAAGGAATTTGAATGTGACATTGAACTTACCAATTTTAACACCTCCAGCCATTGTTAGTAAAACATTTCCAGCTTTCATGTCTCGATGTATTATATGAGACCTGTGTAAAAATTGCAATCCTTTGCACATATTTTGGCACACATAAGCTATCTGTAGTTCAGTGAGAGGCTTCTCTAGTTCAGTCATAATACTATCCACTGCACCACCATCACAATATTCTATCAACAACCACAATTGTTGTTCCTTCTGAAAGGCCTCATGAAGCTCTACAATATTTGGATGTTTACATTCTGTTAAAATCTCGATCTCTATCATAAAATCTGATAAGTCATCATCACCATCCAAACGACACATTTTGGCTGCTGCCAAATGTCCTGTATGCTTATGTTGGGCTTTGTAGACTTTGCCATAGGCACCATCACCTAATTCACCGATCATATCCCAGTATTCTTCAGGATCACACTCCATCCGAACATTATTGAACACTTTTTTCTTCTTGGCATCATTACCTCCAAAATGGAGCACTTTCTTTATATTGTTAAAGAACGACATGTTTAAGGTTAATTAAACTGTTAAGGTATAAGGAACACTTTACTTTACACAGATCCTTATTATTTAAGTCAGTAGAACATACATATTTTTATTGACACAGTTTCGTCTCTTCATTTTCACTTAGTGTTTAAATCACCTAGAAAAAAAAAGCTATAATCATATCTAATAAGCATTATGAGACGATCATATAAAAAGTAAATAAGGCAAATACTATCAAGTTTGTTAATTATTATTAGTTTTTTACAATGAGTAATGTTATTTCTGAATACTTGAATAAAATATTTCGCAAATAATTTAGAAACATAAATAATTGAATAAATGTTTGTTTGTGTTGAATTCTAATGAAAATTTAAATATCACATTCCATATTTTCCAAGTTGGGGATCTTATGACTGGTGAAAGGAAATGTCAGAACAGCAAGTTTATGGCCATTTGGCCAACAACCTGCACCGTGTCCAATAAGTAAATCTAACCTACTTACATTGGTGTCAGCGATTAAATTGGTACAAAACACATCTGTGGTTAATCAAAATTTATTTAAAAACAGGTTTAGTCTAAATATCACATTTATAAATCTACATTTTCCACAAAACCGTCAGCCATGCCAATTTTTCCACAACCAATCCCCGACCCCCTTTCTGCACCACGCCTGAGAATGACATCACCACAGCGCATGACAAGAGAGCAAGTGTGTTTTGACGAAAACGGTTTAGTGAGTGGAATCAGAAAAAATAAAAAGGTACTAAAAATGTTCCTGTCTACTGTCTATTCGAATGACATAATGTCATAGTCATTGGTCTATTCTATTGTCATTGTCATATCGGACTTTTTCTGCAAGGAGTTGCGTGTTTTATTCGAGTTATAAGGGTAAACTGTTACAATAATATTTTGGTCATTTTGCAGATTAGTGAACGGTCAGTTTTAGAGAAACCAACTGCTGATATAAAGCTTAGCACCTACCATCCACGTTAATACTATTTTTATTTTAACCTTTGACTTGTGGTTCGGAAGTGTCTCTTGGGGAGAAACGGTGGTTGGTCGGGGAGCTGCCGCTTTGTAGGAGGTTTCACCTTCCTTTGAACTTCTGCGGGAATGGGGCTGCATTGTCATGCAATTTTCCTTTCCCTTAGCAATAGTGGGTCTCTCGAAGAGTAATGCGATGGTGCAATGTGCGCTTTCTGAAATTTTTTCAGAGCCATGCTTATAATGACTTACAAGAGATATGATATTGCGCATATGCCTCGCCCCCACCTATGATGTCATGTGGTGAGTAACGTCAAATACTATATAATGACAATACGGGACACTCCGGTTGATTTCGTGTTACAAGAATATCAGCGCCCCTAGCGGATAGTACTGATATTACGTCGTTCGAGAACGTGTTTATAAGTAAACACTGTGTATATATTAAGTTTGAGCTGTGTTTTTACAATAAATGTCAGTGGTAGGGTTTGTGCAAGCTATAATTGTTGGAATTATAACGTGCTAAATCTATCAAAGACATATCATAGGTTCCAAAGGATACCGAAACTTTAGTCTGATTTGTTGTGGTTTCTTTTCTTAACAGCGATTTTTTTACAAATTCGCCTAATAATTAATATTAAACAATAACTATAGCATGGATTGACAATAGTTTTGTATTATAGATGCAAGAACAGGGTACTGTTATCAAAAAGAACTGATTTGGAAATAGTATTGAAGACACAATAGGTGCACTTTACATTTCAATGTCACTTCCAAAAGAATTAATTCGTTGAAGCAGAAGACAAATTCAGAATAAGTTTTATGCCAATATATACAGTTTGCAGAAGATAATTTATTGTGTAATATTTGCCATCATATACTTATTTATAGATACACTTCGTAAACTTGTCTTCCAGTGCATCAAAAAAAAAATATGAAGGCAAAAAAAGTTTTTCATTAATGGACTGTTTTTCTATCTTCTTCTGTGTCCTTTTTTATTTCAGTATGGCATAAATTGTCACATTTTTTCACTTCATTTAAAATTATTTTGCTTGGTAGTGAAGGCTTTTAATTATCTTCCCAAGACAAGTTTTTAAATAGACAAGTAGAAATAACAGATTCAGCCCTATAATAGATTTATTCACGGAAGTAAGAGTTAGTCTCACCTTTCATCTGCACAATTTCTTAATTATGAACTAAGTATATCAGTTACATATTTTAAAATATTAGATTAATAAGACAGTTTTCATGTGAATATATAGCAAATTGAGTACTGTGATACCATTTATATCTATAACAATTGTTTATAGGTAAATACAGAATGTAACTTAATATCCTCAGAAACAGCTTTCACTATATTCCTATACCTACCCTTGAAATATTAGTTTAATGACGGTTTCAAGGTAGTACATTAAATTATGATGAAATAAGATTATGGGTAAGAGAAATTTGCAGAATTATTCATGCTAAATTCATTTAGGTTTCAAGCTGATTGTTGATACACATTCTATTTATAACTATATAATCAGAAAATTTTCACTGTTTTGTCATGTACAAGTTTTTATATTCATCTGTAATAAACCAATTGTCTAAATTAAGAATATTCGGGTAAATATACAATTCAAATTACCCGCTCGGTTGTCAGTACTTCACGCGAGGTGACGCTAGTGTACTTGTCACAAATATCACAAATGCTAAAGCATAGGAGTTTCCAGTATTGTCATTATATAGTATTTGCTGTACTTTGCCAGGGAAGTCAGGAACGGACTTAGCACCGCACTGTTTTTATGTATTTCAAATAAAGGAACATATTTACAAATAGCCACATTTAATTTTTTTAGTTAACAAAAAACCTTTTGTAAAATTAACTTATTTAACAACACTAAATAGACATCTACAGAGTATTGATAGTTCTGAAACTGCAACTGTGGAGTTAAAAAACAAAGTTTTTTATCATTATATGGGCTATAATAAACAGTTTATTTAAAACAATTACAATGTCATATTTGATAAGCAACATATTTGATTTGTCTAAAAAAAATTGGTAAATAAATAATAATTCGCATTTGTCTCTATGTAACTATGTACAACAACGTGCACCCAATTATAAATCTGCACAAAGATGACGTAAGGCGATCGGGATTGAAGTTACCCATAATACAAATAACGAGTAAGTCATTATATCATGGAAGTTACCAGGTATAATGTATTACTTTTATGGATCATGAATCCAGTCAAGGAGGCTGAAATGTAGAATAGCAATAGAGAAGTTTCTTCTTAGACACTATAATACGGTCTATTAGTATTAGTGGTGACGTATTCACTACCACTGTATTTACTCATGATGCAAATAACGAGAGACATGATAATGAGACTGATTCGGGGCTCCCCTTAATTAATTATTTACTTATCTTGTGCGTATATACCTATATATGTAATATAAAAATAAAAAGATTGAATTTGGTGCTGCGTTCTATATATTATCTGAAAAAGACAAAATAGGCGACGAAGTAGAATCTAACTTCAACCGCATTAAACTGATATATAGAAACTTTTTGATTGTGAATGACTTTGTTTTAAGTAAGTAGTTGGACTTCTATAACGTTACTCACACCATCACCGATGCTAAATGCAGCTGTCCACGAGGGTAAGTTGTGTGCCATCACATGGCTGCTTTATGCATATATGTGTATCATAACGTAAGCAGCACAAAGCTTGCGCTTGGAACCTACCGGGTCCTTCATCCAAAAGTGAACAGATCAATAGGTTGTCGGATATACATATATCCACCAAGTAAACCGAATTACCAGCCTGTGAGTCGACTCGCCCGTGATGAGGAAATTTCTTCATTCAAAAAAGATTTGACTGGAAATACAGTGGGGTTTTCTTGGCGTCTACAACCAAGAGTCAAGTCGTGAAGCATTCTTAATGCCCTAAATTGCAGAAATTTTGGTAAATTTGCAGATTACCTCCCGAACGCTTTTGCATATTTTTTTTTCAGAAACGTGCTCAAACTACAAGAAAAATTTCTTGGTCATACTACCTGACTGCCAGCAAGTTTGGTGTTGTGTTGAGTGCACATTGAAGAGACAAATTTAGTGCTGCATTTTTTAGAAATTTGCTGGTGGGCTACGAATTTAGAGGTATATAAGTTGTCTAATGGGGAATCCAGCATAAAAATATGGCAATTAAAGTGTTAACATTGGCAACAGGGATTATTATCGAAGACACCGGTTTTTGGCTTCATCCTTGTGGGTTTTTGGGAGCTTCTCCTGATGGGCTGGTGAATGACCACTTAATTGAAGTGAAGTGAGATGTTTTTCAAAACCATACATATGCAATTTTTAAAAATGAGCAGAGAGAAACAGAGGTTACCAGATCCCACAACTATTTTCAGCAAATACAAGGACAGCTATACATAACAGGAAAGGAGACATTTTTTTATTGTTTGGACTCTTCAAGAAACTGAAATTGTGGCGATAAAAAGGGCCCCGAATGGGTTCCAAATGTGGATATTTTAATAAATTTTTATCTGAACAAATTCATTGCATATATTTTGGATAATAAAAAATTTTTGCCTTTTTTATTAGTTTCATTTTACGTTATATACAAAATTAAATACAAAACAAAGTTAATCATCAGACTCATAACATTTTGCAACTTCTATTAAAGGATATTGCAGGTTTGTTATAAGTTGCTATCACTTGTAAAATAACATCGGCATGCTGTATAAATTGTAACGGTAAAAAATTTAAAATTTTATAACATTTTATTCTTTGAATAGCTGAATAGCCCTTTATACCTGGATCCTAGCTCTTGCAATTATTTCTGTTCGATATACTTGATCCGAAGTAAATTGAGTAGTTAAAAAAGGAATATTAACAGGTGCGCTCGGGGGTAACATATATTTTACCAAAAAAAACCCTTATCAGCTAATATTAAATCTCCTGGTTCTAAAAGTTTAAGCACATTACAATCTTCAACAATTTTTTATCCGATGTTGAGCCTGGATAAAAATCACTAACAAAAGTAACAACACCATTTGGAGCGACGCCTATTAAAGCCTTACAAGTATTTGTGTGCTTATAACTGCTATAAGTTCCTCTTTGAGTTGCCTGGAGGTCTACTGGAAACTGTCCTCATTTCGGTACAATCTAATATTATTCGACAATTTATTTTTTATCTCTACTGGGAATGTTTTTCATCAATTGTTTATAGAGAATAGTGTGTAACACATGTAGCCACGTAATTATATTACTAACTGAGCTAAATCAGTATGGAACAAATTCTGCCTGCGCTTCATTAGACACATCAACAACTGATCAATTTTATGAATTTTTTTCACTTTCCAACCAAATGAGTAATCAATTTTAATATCTTTCAATAAATTAAGTAGAGCCATAAAAATTTTGGTGCCAGGAAGACCTGTATGTAACATAATTAAATCATCCTTATCTTTAATATGCTCAAACGAAAACCTTAATGATAAATTTTTCAATTGCTCCTTTAAAACTTCCACTTCTCTTTTAGGCAAATAATTTTCAGGTTCCAACACTGCTAAACTTGACTGTACCGCTTCTCGATGGGCTTGTTCTTGTTCACCTAGAGCTTGATTTTCAACTTCTGCCTCGATATCGTGTTGATCTCCATAAGTGACTTATGTTCCAGGAAGGTTCACCGCCACCACAGTACTTGCATGTGACTATAATGGAAAATGAACTTGCTTTATAAATGTTTATTTACCTATGTGTTTATTTATGTATACAGCAGAAGCTCGATTATCCAGAATAAAAGGGGGCACACTTCGCAGTTCACTTATTCATCTAAATAAATACATACACAAACAGAATAAAACCTATGGAAATTTGCAAAAGTACACACAATGTCGTCTGGTTCTATTATAAAAGTAAAAACAAACATGTAGCATTCACTTTCAGGAACAACAGGGACGCACATTATCGCCAGTTGTTTTCAGACTTTAATAATAGGCGGAACGTAGTGCCTGCTGGGTGGTCGATCGGTTGATGTACAGTCCCCAGAGAACTTGTGTAAATTCAGCAATAATTATTATATTAGTGCAATGTACGTATTCATATTCATAACGAGTTTGTTTATGTATACTTGTGTCATACGAGTGTACTGCAGGTTACGAGTCAGGAACGTTTTTTTGCTACTTCTGGATAAAACAGAGTTAATAAATACTGACTTGGATATTACTTCTCTGGCTTCACTGTTGGTTTTCGTTTTTGTAGGTGAAGGACGTAGACAGCGCGTAAGCTAACTGGAGCAAGTGGCCCTTACGAATTCTGGATAAAACAGCCAAATTAAAAATCTGTTGGTTCTGGAAAACGCAGCGTTCTGGATGACCGGACTCTGGATAATCGAGCCTCTACTGTACCTACATAAATCTCATTTCCTACTTTACATATCAACATTCATTCTTCCGTTCCTTGATGGTTCATAACATAAATTTAAACGTCTTCTAACTCTTTTCTCTGGACTAGTCTTAAGTAAGTTTTTTTGTTCTGTTGCTTAAAAATAACTCTGGACCATTTTTCTTTTTCCCATCTCGAAAGTGGCAGCTGTACAAATATGACCCAGGTCTAGGTTCGACATCGCTCCTAATAAAAATTATCAATTTTATTTCTCACTTTATTACTAATCCTTAATCATATTTAGCCAGCTAATAAGTTTTTTCCTTTTCTTTCATTCCTTTTCATCTTCGGAAACCTGAAGAAACTGCATAATGTCTCCCTTGGATTGTAATAAGTTTACAATCTGGCGCGCAGCACATCACCATTTTATAAACTGAAATAATAAGAATTCGGGACGCAGCAAATGCGTTATATTAGCGAATTTTCATAAGAATTGTACACTCTTATTATACGGCATAGGTATTAGTAAAGTTCATACTTTAAACTTACACAGACTACAGACCTTGAAGATCGATTTCAGAGGTCCTAGTACGCGCACATTTGAAAAATTCTTTCAAAAGTGTTACCATCGATCTCTCTATTATCAAAAAAATCTTGTGTTCTAACTCCTTTTGAGAAAAATGTCTAAAACTCAATTTTCTATAAAGTTTGCCATATCTGTATATGGTGTAAGTCTCTTTAAAAAAAACTTGTTACAAATTTTATTAAAGTTATACAAAAGATTTCCAGAAGGAAACTTAATTCATATTTAGAAAAGTGAAGGGTATCTGCCAAATTATAAACGTAGCATTTATTTTTCCTTATTAATCGCCTGAAAGATTTCGTTTTAGTCAACCTAATCAAACTGGTTTTTCAATATCAATAATAACAAAATGTCTGCTGAAAATTATAATTTCAGGCTCAAAGGTGACAAAGTTATTCAGGCGTTTTAAACAAAACTGAGATGCTGTTCCTAACGTATGAAATCTGTGCACTATTGTTTCTTCAAGTGTCAAAATAAAACAAAAATAAGGAATCTCAAGATTGAAGAGCAAATATTTGACGGCTTGTCACAAACTAAAATTGCGGGCTGCAGCAAGTGCGTTATGGTAGCGAATTTTCATTAAATGCTTGAAATTTGTATAACTCAATTTTCTATAAACCTGGAAAATTGAGTTTTGGTGAAGTAAGGTATTTACGAGGGCAACATACCAACCAAATTTCATTGAAATAACTTGGTTATTTTTTTGAGGTACAATTTTTTTCGGAAAAATTATTTTTTTTAGAAAAACTGGTCTGAAAAAATATTTTTTCCGAAAAAAAAATTGTATCTCAAAAAAATAACCAAGTTAATTCGATGAAATTTGGTTGGTATGTTGCCCTCGTAAATACCTTACTTCACCAAAACTCAATTTTCCAGGAAAAAGAGAAAATTGAGTTATACAAATTTCAGGCATTTAATGAAAATTCGCTGCCATAACGCACTTGCTGCCGCCCGCAATTTTAACTTGTGACAAGCCGTCAAATATTTGCTCTTCATTCTTGTTTTATTTTGACACTTGAAGAAACAATAGTGCACAGATTTCATACGTTTTGAACAGGATCTCAGTTTTGTTTAAAACGTCTGAATAACTTTGTCACCTTTGAGTCTGAAATTATAATTTTCAGCAGACATTTTGTTATTATTGATATTGAAAAACCATATATATATATATATATATATATATATATATATATATATATATATATATATATATATATAAGTTGAAACTGACCCCGGATATGTGTTCTAGGGGGCCTAATTGGCGCTCATTTGAATGAAGACATTTTTTCAAAATTCAAAAGTCGGGATCTCCTCAATAGTGATTTTTTAAAGAAAATTCGCTGAAAAGAAGTATAAATGCAAAATGTGTAAACGGCAACTTGTAGAAGTTATACATACATATATATATATATATATATATATATATATATATATATATATATATATATATATATATATATATATATATATATATATATATATATATATATATATATATATATATATATATATATATATATATATTCAGCAGCGGCTCGTGGCTTAATGCATTGGGGGTGCGCAAGAAAAAAAGTTCGGGATGCAGCAAGTGCGGTATGGTAGTGAATTTTTATTAAATGCTTCAAATTTGAATAACTCAAGTTTCTACGAACTTAGAAAATTGAATTTTGGTGTATGGTAGGGTCTTACACAGGGCAACATATCCACCAAATTTTATCAAAATATCTTCGTAATTTTTAGGGAAAAAATTTTTTTTTTAAAGAAAACTCAAAATTTGAATAACTCGGCGCCCCGGAGCTTCGCGGCGAAACTAGAGCCAAAATATACGGGACTGTACACCGTTAGCAAAATCATGTCGCCTGTGGTTTACGACCTAAAAGGTGCAGATGGTAAGAGGTATCGTAATGTTCACATCAAAGATCTAAAACCTTACCACCCGCCGTTTCCGTCATTTCCAGCCGACATGAGAAGAAACCCCGTCCGCCAAGTACGTGGTTCGTGGGAACTCCCCCGAGATACATACAATCATGCCCCAGACAAGTACCCAGTACCTAGTCGTCACCTAGAAACAACTGTGTTGGAGAGGTAGGACGGAGGGTCATCGACGCAGCCAATGCCGAGAAGAGAGAATCCCCTTCTGCTCCCGATGTGGTCTGGTAGGAGTCCTGTCAAGGAGTTGTCCCTGCCGCCAGGAACCAGCCGCTACAGAGGAGCGTCGCCATACAATGTGCGATTCCTAGGGTCACGGAAGTGTCGACCCAATGCGAACTGGGCGTCACAACCCCGAATCCCAGGACACAACCAGAGTCACGCAACGGTAGCCGAACCACAGCTAGCTCGTCATACTACAGGCCAGCCATGAGCGCCGCCCAATGATACCGTGAGTAATTGGCCCCAACACGCATTAACACTCCACGACTAGTGTCGCATTCATAGTAGGCTAAGTTTTAATTGTTAGTATAAATATACAGTGTAAATAGTCGTAGTAAGCCCTCAGGGGCTACTTAAAAGGTCTATTAGTAGTATCTTGAGCTGTAGTTAGGGGACGGACAACAGGCAACCGAAAAGAAAATATTTGTACACAAACATTTTTTTGTACGAAGAGGGAGTGTGTAATGAAGCAGATATTTTCGGGACAGCCGTAGATATCAAAAGCGACCGTTCGAAGATAAATTTAATACAAATCATACTGATAAAAATATTCTCCGGAGTTAAAATATATATTTGTCATTAATATTTTTAACAAGTACGCATTTCGAATTATCGCTTCAGAATAAAAACATATTTGCACAAGATAAGGATAAGGTATCTACCACCGATTTTATTTTTACGCCGGTGGCTGGAGATAAAATAACGATTGAGGGGAGAAAGAGTTTTCTACTGGTAGCAGCAAGGTTGAAGATTTTATAGAGCAAGTGCCGTGGTAAATAAATAAAGAATTCCGCCGTTTATTTCTAATTAGTTTTCGAAGTTAAGTACCGTCCGTCTAGTACCGTACATAGTAAGAATTGTCCCGTTAGTTTATCCGAATAGGTAAGACCCTTGTTAACTTTATGATACTTGTCTGCGACAAGACCCCTACCCGTATCCTAGTACTGTTAGCGTGTTGTAAGTCATTCGAAAAGTGATGCTGTAGTGACACAGATTTTTAGAATAGATTATGCCCGTCCGTCTTGATTTGATCCTGGTTTAGACGCTGCAGTGACAGTGTCCCGTCACAAGCCAAATCACCACAACCCATTAAAAAACATGATGATCGTTTCACTAACCAAGTTACCGCAATCATAGGATGACTAGGTATTCAGTATTATTAATCACCTGATGACGCTAACAAATCAATCCGACGCGCAGCACTACACAAAAATTACTAAACACATGCTAGACACAGACGCGCTCTGCCAACATTCCACTGCAAACTGCAAGTGTGGAATTTGAGAGCGCACACCAGATTGCTTATTCGGTCGGTTTCGACGAAGATACTCGATCATTTCGCACTAAAGTATCGCATTTCCTCAAGAGCGCCGAAAAATACACACCGCTGGCCACTGATGTATATTATGGATATTTGGATATGGATGTATATAACGATAAGGTCTGCAACCAACCATCAACACTATACTTATTCTGATGCTGTATTAATGGCTGCCGACTCTGTGATCCTCGATATTCTAATTTTGTTTGTTGAATGCAGGAGATAAAAAAGCAAATAAAAATTTATTAAAATATAGCATAGAAAGTTTTTTTTCCACGGCAGGCGGCAGTGCGCGAGCACGAGCGCACTTATTGAGGAGCCGCCTCTGATATATATATATATATATATATATATATATATATATATATATATATATATATATATATATATATATATATATATATATATATATATATATATATAAACATATTAAAATTCAAACGGACCTTGGTTTCGGGTTCTAGGAGCCCAAATTCACGCTCATTTAAAAAAAATTTGCAAAGTCTTACCATCTATACCTCTCTATTAGCGAATTTTTAAAAATACTAAATAGCTTTTTTAAAATAAAAATTCGCTAATAAGAACAAAACAAAAATGTCATTGCCCAAAAAAAGTCAACAGTACACGGTTCCCAGGCGGTCATCCATCCAGGCACTCGCCATGTCCAAGGTTGCTTAACTTCGGTGATCGCACGAGAATCGGTCTTTTGAACGTGGTTTACATACTCATTATTAATTTTTAAGTTTCAATTTTGAATAAATAATATTTATTTAAATTATTTTCATATTTGGAATCTGTACACAATTTTTAACAGTCCTGATTGCATACGTACTGTTCCTGTGTGAAATAATTGGACAACTCGCACTTATTTCACAATATGATCAAACATAACTTTGTTGTTTTCAGCAATGATTTAATTCACAAGCTTTTCATATAAACTAAAATTATTAATCGAGAAACAACCTATTCTCTCATTATCTTAAAATAAAAATAAATTGATATGACATATGACGCTACATAAACCGCGCCATTTTGCTATAAGTAGTGATGGGCGATTATGAATGATTCATTCGAGATATATCGATTATGCCGGTATAATCGATCATTCGATTATGAAGAGATCATTCGTTAAAATCATTCGGTATAATCCCTTCATTCGTTTGGACTCGCCACTCATACTCATAACCGATTTGAAATATGAAACATGTATCGAATTAATTCTAATCGGTAGGCAACACACATGGGTAGATCAAATATCAGCTAAGCTAACAGTCAGTGGTAGGCTGTCGGGAATTAATTTAAAGTAAAAAAACAAAAAACGGGAGGTTATGTTATTTATGTTTTTTAACGTTCGTTTAATTAATTTTTAGTTTTAAGAAATCAAAAAAATATATAATAAAATTAAATAAAACTGGAATCAATACAAACAATTAAATAGTTTGAAATCTCCACTACAAGTTTGTATTTAAAAATACAGTCTGGTCCGAATGTTTGCCCGAAAATCGATTCCTTCTTGCATTGGTCATAAGACCAGTTTTGGAAAGCATCCTTTCAGAAGGTATAGATGTAGCCGGTGTACAAAGATATTTTGTGTGCATTGTGTACAATTCAGGAGATAAATTTTTGTTTTCTGACCAAAAGTGAAGTGGATTTCTGTAAGGAGGTACATTTGGTATGGATAAATATTGTTTCACTGTCAGAATCGCCTGTAGCGGGTGAAGAGGTCATTATATCAGTTGACTGCGCTATTTTGTTGTCAAAATATTCCCATAACATATCGACTTCACTGACCTCCAGAACTTCCAGGATGTGCTTCAGGTATAGCCCCTGGCTGTTCAACTAGGGTGTTTGCAAAAAGTTCTTCTAGTACCCTGTAAGACATTATTGAAATACTTTTATTTATTACAATAAATAAAATCATAAATACATAGTTATAAATAGTTACAATATTATTTGTTTCCAACTGTTTAAATCAAAAGTGCCGCCAGTCATTTCATTGGTAATTTGAAATCTTGGTAACTGGGAACTACTCAATCGTGCTCCTTAGTTTCTTCTTCGGTCGTTTTCGTGACTCGTTACACATATTTCATGCAAATCATTCATAATCGATATCTCGAGATATCATGCGATCATTATGGTTGAATATTTCGATTCATTCGATTATGGAAATATATCGATTATGCCCAACACTAGCTATAAGAATGCAAATAACAAATAACACAACAAACCAATAGCAATTGAATTTCTGACCACGTGACCAAGAATCGTGTCGTTGGTCATTTCAGAATTCTAAATCTATAGATAAATCTCCCTAGACTAAGTTCACAAAAAATGTTATACCTAAATGTAAAAGTTTAATTCAACTTAGAAGGTTTTTATTTAGTTATTGTTTGGGACACAACTTCAAATTAGGCTTAAACTCTTTAGCTGCCGATGTTAGCATATAGCTTTTTGAATAACAAATCAATTCTGGAAATAAATATTACCAATTTCCTAATGAGGGAAAGTTCCCAAGTTTGGGTAATAAAATTTTGAAACTGACAACTCTAGCTGTTTCAATTTATTAGGCAGATTTTCTAGATAGACAACATTTAAACCAAACCAAGTAAGAGATCCGTTATGTCAACCTCTCCCATGCACATTACACGCCTTAATACACTTTTATGAGCGTGTTGTAGCTTTTAAATTTCTTTAATTCATAATAATTTAAATTTGTGATAAGAGAAACGCCTCAAAATTAATATATGAGAAG
This sequence comes from Tillus elongatus, assembly GCA_964006375.1. NCBI lineage: Eukaryota > Metazoa > Arthropoda > Insecta > Coleoptera > Cleridae > Tillus > Tillus elongatus. Next base: position 150,899,138 of record OZ023262.1, read on the forward strand.
ATCTTTGAATGCTTTACGTACGTGAAAAATTATATTCCACTCACTTTAATAATTTAAAAAATATAGCGTTTTCAAAAAGTTTTCCCCGATTTTACACGTGAAAAACTTGAGCATAAAGGCTGATGAACGCGACCTCGGTTTTCGCCCAAACAAGATTTTTGCCAAGTTTGGTTGAAATCAGTTTAGTATTTTTTGAGTTATCACTCGGATGGATACACACACACACACACAGATATATATATATATATATATATATATATATATATATATATATATATATATATATATATATATATATATATAAAACAATTTTTAATTTTTGGGGGTAAATGTTTACTTTCGGGGCGCGTGTGGATTTTTATGAAATTTTGTATAAAGACGTGTTTAGGGGTGTAGATTACGAAAATCACAATAAAAATGAGGGCAGAAGCCAACTTTTGGAGTTATTTGGACATTTTTGTAGGAAAAACGTAAGTTGTACTCACTTTTGCGGCATGTTTTTGTCATATTTTACACATTTTTGGGGGTCGCTCGTTTTATATCAAGCTATAGAAGGGTGTATTTCACTATTGTAATTCATTTTCACATAGTTAGTGCACTCCCTCAACTGTTTATGTGTCTCTAAAAATTACCCTACTTTTCATCGTATAAGTTGAAATTGACATTTGACATTAAGTTGGCTTTATATGTCAAATGTCAATTTCAACTTAGGATCGGTAATACCATGAAAAGAACGGTAATTTTCAGAGACACATAAACAGTTAAGGGGGTGCACTAACTATGTGAAAATGAATTAGAATAGTGGAATACACCACTCTTTAGCTTGATATAAAACGAAAGACCCACGAAAATGTGTGAACATGTCGCAAAAGTGAGTACAACTTATGTTTTTCCTACAAAAATTTCAAATAACTCCAAATGTTGGCATCGGCCCTCATTTTTATTGTGATTTATTTCGTCATGTACACCCTAAAACACGTCTATATACAAAATTTAATAAAAATCGAACACGCGCCCCAAAAGTAAACCTCTACCGTTTTGAGATCTAGGGACCCAAATTCGCGCTCATCTGAAGAAATTTTTTCAAAAGCGTTTCATCGTGACCTCTATAATACCGAATCTTTTTTAAAAATTCGCTAAAATAGCGATTGTTAAGTAGATGGGTCCCGTCAAACCACAGAATTTTATTTTATAAAATGTTCTGATTAGAGTTCGTTTAATACTTTGACTATCTACCTACGGATAGACCAGGCATCTCCTAATGCGATGCGTTGTAATGTTTGAAACCAACATTGGCTAAAAGGTTTGTTTACACGGTCCTCGGCACCATAGGCGTCTCGAGAATTAGGATTGAAATGTTCATAAATAGGATTAAAATAATAAAATAAAATTTAAAAGATGTTTAACTACCTATACATTATTTAAGTATAAAAGTCTGGACGCAGCAAGTGCGTTATGGTAGTGAATTTTTATAGAAATGATTTCTCGAATGTTCGAAAGTCTCAATGTTGCAATGTTGTAATCTCGTCACAAGCGATTTTTTTCTATGCAAATTCAGTAAAAAGTGTTTTCAACAAAAATTTAAGAAAAAAATTAAGAAAACCCTTCAATATCTTGCAGTTCTACCAGTTTTTCTAGAAATGACCACCAGATTTGTCTGCTGCCATGTTTTATAGATCTACAACTTGCCGGACAATTTCTTATTAATTTCATCATGTGGCAACCATCTAGGAAAATATATACATTTTCATGGGTTACAGGATGCGGTAAATAAGCCTTTAAACTTTCTTGAATATATGTATCTAAATTTGCTCCCAAACATTTAACCGTGCTTATATTTTTAGCTGCTCCATCAAAAGTTACGGAAGTAACGACTATTCTTGCCCGATGGATAAAACTTGAAACCTGATTTAATAGGCTTGCTTTTTCTTCACGAGAAATGCCAGCTAGAAAGAAATAACCCACTGGAACTTTCCAGGGCCATTTAAAGCAACTAATAAAAAAAGCAAAACTTCTTTAGCATCTGGAAGCTCGTTTGAATTATTCATATCCACGCCAATATCTACGTTACCACAAAACTTTTTTCCTGGCCACTCAACTTGACGTTTAATGAACATCTCGTCGATAACTAGGTTACTAAGTATTTTGCGACCTTTTGTAGCTGCTTCTCTTCTTTTTGAATCCAACACCGCTATTGCTTCTTTGCAGAATTCAGGAAGAATTTAGAAATGGTTCGAGAATATGGCAAACATTTCATAAAATTTTCTCGAACGTAATTATAAGCTTTGCTTGAATAAACATTTAGGGTAATAACAAACGACCTTACGTCTGGTGAATTCTTCCGTTGTGGGCCTTTTAAAAGCTGTTTAATCAGGTCTATTTGTGTGGGTAAAGAGGCCTAAAATATTACAAGCAATGATATAAATTCAATAACACTCAAAAAATCAGACGTTCAGGGACGTTTATGTATTTTCCGTAAAAGCAATACGACTTTTAAAATGCTCAATCTGCGATTTCTGGTGAAAAACTCTTAAGACGTCTTTTCTGTTGGCGCAATATATTTATTTTCCTCTTTTGTTTTTTTATTACTCGTTTAGCAATAAACCATTTTTAAAGATGTTTTTGGAGTTCCTGATAAACTGGAAATATTTACAAAATAACGAGGTTTTTTTCTAAAAAATGGACGATATTTGGTAAGTTTTCAGTGAACAGAGTGTAATTTAAAAAAATGGTTTCTAGTATTTTCCCCTCAATTCTAAGTCCAGCAATATTAACTTACTTTTGACCTGGAGTAATGTTAGCTTTCTGTGTTAATTTAGGAGGGCTGCCAAGTGCCTCACCTGTTGAACATGATAGTTCCAAGGCAATGAGAGTTGATGATAACGATGATTTATCTCTATTTTCTTCAAAACTATGACTGCAATTTTTATCGGGTAATTTAATAATTTTAACAATAATTAAGGTTTACAAAATAGGAAGCTAAGAAGATTTTTTTTACCTTCTTTCCGCATGAGCAAGAGCTTTCATGCCAGAAGTAGAAGGCACTGGAGAACCTAAAACTGATGGAGACGCTGCGTTTTAATACCCTTCTTCCACTTGGGTAAATAATAAAAGTCTTCATTAAAATGCTGTGAACATAAATAAGAATATTTCGGCAGCGTATCCGATTTTATATTTAAGGCAGCGCACCATGTTTCTCTCCTTTCTTTAGTGGATGGAAACCTAAATATAGTGCCAAACTAACGTGCCGCCACTGAAAATCGCAAACAGCAATGTACTTAGGCATGCAGAGACACCGTTGCCACATCCCCAGGTAATCTTCTACAAGCAATATACTTTTTCCATCATTTTGCAAAAACAAAACCCAAAACCTTTATTGCAAATCAAGGTAACACATAAAAATAAACTCTCAGTATACTTGCATACTATTCACAGACAAATACAAGCCACAACTGTGGATTAATACAAATCTAGATACTTCACATGCAGAAAGATAAAGATTTTAAATTGAGTTTTCTGGTTATATTTACATAAAGAAGGGAAAAAACAAGGAATACAACGTTAGTAAATCATTACATTCATAAATATAGGACCTTGTGTAAGTGTAATATCTTAAGTAACATAAAAGTAATAAATTTATCATTCTCAACTTGATCATATTCGGCGATTTAAGGATGAATTATTACATAGCGGCAACGCTTGAGCCACCACCCAATCAGAGCAGAGGACCGATGTAAACATAGAGTCCCTTGAATGTTGGCTTCAAACAATTCGGTTGTGTGCCGGGTCTATTCTCTGATATATAGTCAAAGGTTTAATATTTTATATTTGAACTAGGTGCCTGTCATTCAAGATTCAAGTGTCACGCTGTCAATTAGTTATAGTGATGGGAAAAACTGTTATATTGCTGTAACAGGTCGCAACTGTTACTGTTATTTAGAAATAACAGTTAAATATAACAGCTTGAAAATAACAGTATGAATTTTGAATTATTAAGAATTCCACGTAGACGTAGTAACAGTAGCTGAACCCGTCCGGTGGTGTAGTTGGATTATAATGTTTAAAATAAAAAATATTCTTGTATTATGTTTAAAACAATTAATTAATTTTTTATAAAAAAAATGATGGAGGTTTTTTTTTGGGTATTCATCACTAATAATAATTTGGTGAAAAATTCAACAATGCAGAATTTCTTTCGAAATTTATTTACTAATTAAGTATTAGTTAATCACTGAGCTTGAAAACCTCTATAGCCATCTTTTCCTTGAAAATGAAACTTATATGAAATACATGAATTATTGTAAGCAAAAAATAAAATAAATATTTTTTTAAAAATTAAAACTAACTTTTTTCACTCTACCTATAGGGCGAAGTGTGTCTGGTTTCAACTATACCGGGTACAGGGAATATTTTTATAATTTCATTACAATTGGTACTGTTTCTGAGATTTTTTAAGTTTCAGCGATTTTTTATTTTGCAGTAGTAATAAAAAAAAGATGTTTAAATAGGACCCAAAGTGAAAAGTAAAAAGGAATATTGATTTATTAGTTACATAAGGCAAAGAAGAATGAGCAAAGAAACTACCTAATATAATATAATACCTAAGGACTCATGTTAAAGCATAACTGTACATTTGTATACATATCAGTAACGTAACAGACTTTCGTCAACCAAAGTCAGTCAAATAATGTTCATCAACAAAAACTCAGAACTTTGAAAGTGTTTTGTTAGAAAAGTATTTTTTTAGTGTAAGACAATAAGACAAAGAAAAAAAGAAACATCGTTGATTTTATTTACATTTTTCATATTTTGTGTTTGTTTATAAATTGTAAATATATGTGTGTGTTTTGTGTGAATCAACAACCTGTCAAAATTTAACAGATTCATTGTACCGACGACCCTACGTTCCCAAAGCTGTGAGCACACTAGTATAAAGTAGTATGTTATGAAGTAAAGACCGCTCTATACTCTATACCTCATTCCCAGTCTCATGTCCATTCATCCTGTTATAACAGTTGCGAAGGAAAACAGTATTATGTTATGAAGTAAAGTCCGCTCTATACCCCATTCCCACTCTCATGTCCATTCATCCTGTTATAACAGTTGCGGATGAAAACAGAAGCTGCTTCATCGGAGCAGTGCAACAGAAACAGGTACTGCAACAGAAACAGGTACGACAACAGAAACAGATACGACTCACTGCGCAACAGCATCCCCTCCACTGTACCTGTTATTTGTATATATCCATAACAGGTTGTTACTGTTGCGGCTCGACAACAGTTAAAATATAACAGATTGTTAAATAACAACCCATCACTAATTAGTTAATTGTCCAATATGTAATGAGTGTCAGAATAATGTGGAAGTCCAGCGGTTTTGTCTTATGTTATTTGTTTTCATATGCTGATTTCTAAAAATATCCATCTTGGATTCATTATTAATGATAAAGAACAGGTATTGACTGAACATTGTATTCATAATTTTTACATATATCTATTTTAGGAGTGTTAGTAATTGGGTACGTATTTCTCTTTTAGGTCCGAAATTTAACTTCCTTCTCAGTATTTATGGGAATAAATTAGTGAGCTGCAGTTATCTGTTACTGCCCAGAAAAGGTTATAGAAATTATCGACATAATGGCTCAACCTCCAACTCGCAGTTTGTGGGGTGCTGTTCTGAGAAATTTCTTAAATTCCTTAAAACCCAGGCAACTGTCAGGAGATTTAAAGGGGACAGATTATTTTGGAACCAAATATTTCGAAATTCCGGCTAATCCATCTGTAGGCAAACGTAAGGCTTCACGTTGGTTTGAACCAAAAAATAAGGACTTTCAGCAAGAAGTCCCTGCAGAATGGGAGGCTTGGCTTAGAGGTCGAAGGAGAGAGCCTCCTTCAAATGAGGAAGTGATGAGGAACCTGGCAATAATGCAAATGAAAAAACGAAACGCAGTAGAAGTCGATGCTAAGTCGGGGAAACCCACACCCATAATGACTGGAATGGAGTCTTTTCCCAAGAGACCAGAGTATGAGATGGCCCCTGGTAGTGGAGTCAGCTCCTTTCCAGAACGGTCAGAGTACCAGTTGCCTCCAGGCGTTAATCAGAATAAGACAGTGTTGTCTGAAAATCCTGAGTCAGATTGTACTCCTGGAAAAGGAATTAAAGATAAGTGAAATTTTAGGAACCTTTTGTAAATATTGTTAATTTATTTATTGAATTATTGTGTATATATGCAATAGGAAAATTATGGAAATTAAAGATATCTAATATTAACTAAATCATTACACTTTAGAAAGTAGCAAACTTCATAGCGATACTGTTGAAAATGTTCTTAGACACTCTTCTTTGTTTGGGAAACCATTTGGTTTAATATATAGTGAAGAGAAGGAGCGGTACCCTAATAGGCTATGCCTATTACTCATCAGTATTATTACCAATTTTCAATAGCATATTACAAACTTTTCCTAGAGGATTAAAGGAGGAGCAGAAACACCAAAAAAAGCAATAACAGTTATTATTTTTGTGGTTTTTTAAGTGATTCTGCTTTCCGTTTCAAGTTCAGTCAACATTGTCCAATGTCGTTACAAAATGTAAGATCAATGTTTTATGAAAGTTGCAACAAAAGTGAAAAGCCTTACAACTCGAAAACTTAAATGAAGAACACAAGACAAAAATCAGCTTATCAAGGGCCTATATAAACGTAATACAATTTATTAAACAATTTACATTAGAAGTATATAAACTTAAAATAAAGTAATTGACATAAGATTGTGTTGCCAATCAGATCTGATCGAAATACACCAAAATCTACTGAAAATGCTCCTCCTTTCCTTACAACAGTTTTAAAATCCTCATAAAAATCCTCACAGACAGAATTCAATTTTTTCTTAAAAACACCTTAATATGTAGAAAAAATATGTATAATGCTTCCACCATTGAGTTACCTATAGTGGGTCATCTAACAGCCAAGTTCAAAATATGAATCGGTAATTAATGTTGATAATTGAACTAGGCAAAGTATAGAAAACTACCTTTTTGTTGCAATATGTCCATTATTGTTACTTTCAAGTGATAGCAACAATAGAATAAAAGGAATAAATAAGAAAATATAATTTAATGATCATCTTTATTATAATAACATGACAGATCAATCATATTTTTTTATTTTTGCAAGGAACCAATAAACCAGCAGGAATTTAACCCACTTATCCCTGAAGTATTAAATAACTGAAAAAACACAAATTGCTGCTTATGATATGCTATATTGTACTTAAATAAACATTTCTAGATAATGCACAAACAAAAATCTTCTGAGCAAAAAAAATGGGGTCCTATATATAGGAGGTTAGGATTTTGCACTACTAGTGTTTGTATGATATTCTACAAAACACTGCACATGAATCCCAACGTTACATTTTTGACATCTTGTCGTTGTTTTCATATGACAACGACGGCACCTTGTCTGCTTATCTTGTGGAATGATGTAGTGATGTAATCCATCAAATCGAGAATCAATATTTTCTTTTTGACTGGGTCTTCCGACCGATGAAATTTTACTTCTAGCATTGCTCTGTAATATGGAAGTGGCAATATGTCTGCAAAATGCCAATTGATCCAAAGTTCCTTTGTTGTTTTGATGTAATTGCCATCCATTTTGAATTGCCGTGTTAATACATTGGGTGAATAAACAAAGATACCATTTCTTGCCCCTAATACATGTTCTGTATAGGCTGATATTTTGATCACATCTATCCACGCCTCCCATGCTTTGGTTGTAGAGTTTGATCATATGAGGTTGTGGAACTAATATGGTTTTTTTTCTCTTTTAGGGAGTATTTTTTGACCGTACATATTGGGTTAACTCCAGCTCCATTGGAACAAAAACACACTATGTTGTTATCATGCCAAGTTAGAATTGTAAGCTTTTTGTCACCTTCAGTCTTATGGTCATAGCTACCTCTGGAACATTTCTTCATTTCCTTAGGCATTTTGAGGGGATTCTTTGGTATTCTGTTATGTCTTACAGTACCTGTCCCTCTTATATCTTTTTCTGCCAATAGTTCAAATAGAGGCAAATTTGTGAAATAATTGTCGAAGAACAAATGGAACTTTATACTGAGGTGATATGTGTTGATGCTCCTTGGTATGGCTCAAACTAGTTCACATATCCTTTAGTAGTGCAACCAACCCAGAGTTTGTAGCTCCATCTTATAGCCATGACACCCAAAATATGGCACCATGGTGTCATCTACACTATGGGTGTATTCAAGTTTAGCATACTTGAGAAAATTTGTATTCAGTGCATTGAACAATGAACAGGAGACAGACTTTCGCGAATTTGTCACTATTGTCTAAATTATCATTATCTGCTATGCGGAACACACTCATGATATAATCAAATCTGTCTCTCAGAAGTGCTCCGGCAGCTAGTTGATTGTGAGTATCTCGGTCTTTTTCCCATAACATTTTTCTGTGCTGGTATCGAACATAACTGCTAAGACCTAAAATCCCAAGAAAAGATTTCATTTCTTGCACAGTCACACATCCCAGGTTTATTCTTTCTGTTAGCATATCTATTGGTTTCGTCAGTTAGTAATTTGAACAAATCTTGATCAAAGAATTTCTAAAATAAGGAGGTGGGACAGTTTTATTCATCGTCTAGGTAATTCGTTTCGTTAGACAAGACTTTTCAGATCGATACTGTAGGTGACCATCAGTCCAATGGTAAGACTTACGAAACTTTTCCCTTGCTTCATTTGTTGTATCAACAGATCTTGCCAATGGAAGATTATCTTCAGAGTCATATTCTTCTTCAGTAACATGAGCCTGAGTTTCATCGTCATTTACTTCAATTTCAGCTGAGGCTCTAAGTTGACTAGGGGGCAAATTATCAGGCGTCACATTGTCTTCTTCACTGGAGTCTTCATCTGTGTCAATGCCGTTTTCGGGTGGTAGAAGTACGAGCGAATTTATTTCACGCTGAAACTTCATCCTCTACCATAGCTAAGGCATTTTGTAAAGATAAACCCCTAAAATAGACATAATCGTTGTAAAATTTTCAAATCACTATAAAATTGCCTATGTCCCTATAAGGTGGGTTATACCCCTAACGTTCTTTATATAGGACAACTACATACATCGACATGAAATAAAGCAACTACATATTATTTCTAGGTTATGAAAACATCAGTCTTTGAATTCAACTATATTATCTTACTCCATCTCTAGAAACACTTATAAATATGCAGAACTTGTTGTGAATTACTTACCTTGAAAATATTATGCCATGATCATCCATTTTTACAGATATTTGAGAGCGCACTGGTTAATAATAAGTGTGACTAGACACACTGTACACAATTCGTTTGACAGAGTAGACCGTCTCTAAAGTCTACGATAGGTGGCGCCACCAAATAATAATTAAGCACGCATTCCCACGTTATTTTTGAAGCTGTCATTTGGGTAGGATGTTAGTGTTATCTGGGTTAAAAGAATAATGAGAGTAATTAAAATATGGTTCAAAAACGAAAAAAAAACAAACAAACAAATGATACGTCAACTTTGAGAAGAACAAAAAAAGTACCGGGTGCAGCAAGTGCGTTATGGTAGTGCGTTTTCAAAAGAATAATATATAATATAATAGTGATTTAGCCTTATATTAAAAGTGATAAAAAATTACTTTATTTAATTAGGAACAGTAAAAAATAAGGAAACTAAGGGCAAGCAAAAACATGATCTCTCACATAAATATTTATACATTAATTTAGATACAAAACTCAAACAAAACAATTGATAAACAGGAAATACACTCACAGGGTACCCAGCAACCTGGAAAACCGGAAAAATTAGGGAATGTGAAATACCCCCTAAAATGCCAGGGAAATTTGTGATTTTACTCAAATGTCATGGAAATCATTCAGTAGACCTGGAAATTATATATTTGTCAAATTTCGTCACTAGCAGATGCATTTTTATTTCATATATATTATATGAATTTTCTCACGTAAATAGTTTTCTCATACTAGGAAAATATATCTGATAACAATGCGGCTTACCTTTGGTACCAATATCAATTAAATCCGCCAATGAACACAGCGTATGCCACACCAGCGTCGATATAAATAGCGTCTCCTACTATCTCAAATATGTCTCATATGTACATCTCACTTGTACTGTTCTTCCTTGAATGCATAAAATGCAAAAGCGTTTTATGTATTGGCCGGGTAGAGCTCTGCCGTGAATGTGTTTATTCTATTTTAACCTTTATGATCATCTTGAAAGTTGCAAAATATTTGGCATTTGTATATGGCGCATGTAAACAGTATCTTTGTTTCATTTTTTCCAGCGAATTTTCATAAATAAAACTTCGCTTTTAGAGAGGTGACTTTCGAATTTTCAAAAAAAAAAAAATTAATTGACGCGAATCTGAGCTTTTGGAACCCATTTCCAAGGCGTATTCAAATTAATATATACAAACATCATGGTTTGCAAAGTTTCTACGCCACCTAGAGACTTCTGGTTTGTTCCATCACACTTGAAAATTCTTCCCAGAGGCTAAGTTTGTCAGCCAATCATGAAAGTCCATAAAAAAATTGCACATTTTCTTCTCGAACATGCTATATGTTATACATTTAACGGAGCTAACCATACTTATGTTCTTTATTATGTACATTTTTTGTTCGCAATTTTTATTTATTTTGTTCATAAAAAAAGTATTCAGGTATGTGTATTTTTTATTTCGAGTATTATGAAAAATGTACTCGAGGGGCCTGGAAATGTCAGGGAATTTGATATTTGATTTCTGCTGGGTACCCTGACTCAACAAAACATACACTATAGATAGCTGAACATAAAAAAAATCCTGTGATTCATGCATTAAGGGTGATTGTATGCATGCAGAAGGGGAATAATAACCACCAGGACAAAGAGGGTTTCTGTCCCCTCATCCAAAAACACGGGGGGTTCTCCTTCCCCTTGTGCATGCATACAACCACCTTCAAAGCATAAAGCACAAGAAACATGTGAGCAACTCCCAAGAAAGTTACAGGACCTGTGGCGAATATGGGTGTTGTGCCAGGTAGACAGGGTTTAAGGGAGGTATTGCTGCAAAATGTGTAAAACGCATGTTTTCAAAGTCCGATTAAGTGTTTTTTTAGCATTTTCCCCTCATTTCCTCCCTGCCCAGCACCCCTATTTATTATTAGTCCCTTAACTTTCTTGGAGGTTGTTTGCAACAAATTTGTCTTGTGACTTGTGCGTCCAAGGGGGGTTCTAAGGATGTTTCTGAAAAAAAAATAATTCTAAAACCCTCTCGTGTAGTTCACTGCAAATTTACCGAAATTATATTCCACTTCGTCGCCTATAATATCTTTTTCAGATAATATAGAATACAGCACTAAATTAAATAAGTTCACTTGAATTTTCATTTCTTTTTTATTTTTATATAACATATAAGCACAAGATAACTATAATTAAGGGGGCCTCTTAATTATCATTGTGACAACACGAACTTGAAAAGTAAAGAAGTTATTTAGAGCATGTTAACAGCCATAAACTTGATTTCATCATCATGTCACAGTAATATTCTGATCATAAAATTTACTTCTAACTGTATACACACAAAAATCAGTGAAATACTTTTATACAATCTAATAAAAACAACAGTTTTTTAAAAATAGGTAGCTGCATTATCATATCCCTCTAGTATTTGTATCATGTTTAAAACCTAAATTTGAGCCTAAATTTCCAATTTGATATTGACAATTGTCAATAAATAACATTACCACATAATCGAAGATTAGTGAAGAAGAGATAGGAAACACCCATAAGCTACCTGTACACAAGAGCGACCAGTTTTTGAGTTGACTCGCAGTGAAGGGACCGATATGACACAATTAAACCTAACCTAGTTAACATTTGACACGTCTATAGCGCTCTAGGCCATTAATCACAGAAATAGAGCATTATTTTTATAATCATTCATGACAAATATTTTTCAGTTTTTGGTTATTATTGACAAGTTTTTTTTAATTGGTCCAAGAAAAATGTTTGCTGCATACTTAATGGTATTTGATGTATTGGTCATCCAGCAATAGGTTCTTTCTATCAACTACCTTAATCCACTGCTTATCTCTGCAATTAAATTGTATATTTTTTGTTGGAATTCTAATAATTCTAGGGACTTCGGTAATAGTCGTAATAAATTAATAATGTTTACGCTACATCTCGTGTTTATTATTTATGTAACATGAAGTACTTATGCGATATGAACCACGGCTGATTTTTAATTCAGACAAATAACACAATCACTACGTATTTTTACACAATTAATCACCATAATTCAAGGCAGGTAGGTAGGTAAGCGGTAAGATCATAATTTAACAAGTTTGAACTTTCACTTTCGACACGAAAAGTCACAAAAAATTAGGTAGCTGCACGATTGGTAACAAAGGCATCTATCATTGTGATAGTAGTAAACAGTTGAAGCAATAGATGGCTTTAGTATCGACATGGTCGTAACGTTACAATGGAGCTGCAGCACGAACGCAGTCTAACAACTTTGTCAGATAAGAGTAAACTACGATTATAAAAAATCATGAGAAATGGGTCATTCGAAATTTGCAGGTATTAAATACAGCTATGGATCACGGTATTTTTAACTAACTGATAAAATCAAATTTTATAAAATGTTTTCTTTATTATTAGAACTAAAAATTTGAGATGTTTATACATGAAAGGTTTAACTACATGAACTTTCTGAAGATCTGGCAATCCCGGTAAGAAACAGCGACACATTGACATCTTGCAATGATTGTAACTTCCATTGTCTAGATTTTTATCTACAGCTCTCATAAGCAAAAAGGGCTTTCATATTTTAAATATTGGTACCTGTCATTTTCTTCAGCTGTCACTCCCTGGTTGACAGTTAATTATCAGAATTCATTCTTGACAATAAATGTTTACTTTTTGTATCCCAGTCTTTGATTTCAATTGTAGTTTATAGACGGAAGCACATTAATCTTGTTCGTTGACGACGGATTCTTCGTATCCAAGCGCTCTGGTTGTTATGGAAACTACCAGGTATGTAGCTACCTTCTGATTTTCACTTTTAAATTTGCTGCTTTACTATAGAATTCACTCCCCACGTGTTTCTCAATTGTCCTTGACCTATTTGTACATTTTATGGCTATTAGTTTTTTTATTTTCTTGGATATGACGTCGCTGTAGAGTCACCTAAATTTTATATCTTTAATTTCAGCGTTGTTTTTAAACACTTTTCACTGACGCACTCACTCAAACGGTAGTTTATAATGGCATTTATGTTTTAATACTATATTTAGATATTATTTCTTTAATTTATTAAAAAATTTTGTTATTTTTTGGGAGCGGCGCCTTATTAGCGTACTCTTTCAAAAATCAAACATAAGAGAGCGTTTGTGAATTATTTGCATCAAATAATTACAAACCTTATTTCCAAAGCAATCTGTTGTTTTAAATTTTCCCTGTAATTTTTTACGTCACGTGAAACGCAGTATAAATTTTGTGACGTTCATGTCAACTTTATAAACCGTTACCAAAATTTCAATTTACATGCATATTTTTAATTCTTTCGCTTATTATATCTTCAAACTCAGACTGTTATCAAAAAATCTAATTCTTAATGAGCGGCAAGCTATTAATTACATATCTATTTCAATTAGATAAGTTTAATCTGACTGTTTTTTAACAAACTCCAAAGCACTTGGAAGCTTTGAAATTGATGATATTTTATAAATTTCAAAAGAAATGGCTTAATCTACTGACTTTAAATGCCTGAAATTACATATCACATTAAATTAACTTGTTTGTGGTAGTGGTTTTAGAGCAATTCCCACATTTATAAGATTATAACATCTTAATAATAAACATGAAAATTTTGTTTACATTCAAACTATAACAAATTTATAAATAAATCTTATTTTACACCTTAACTATTTAAACTTTTTGATCATTTATGCAGTTCAAAGTACTGTCTATTTCATTTATACTTTGACATAAAACTAATCTCTTTCCTTTGAAAGTTTATACTTCTGACACTAACCTAGTTCTTTTCACTTTTCTTTAGTGTTCATATTAGACTGAAATTTTTACAACTTGCTTAAATTTAGATTATAAACACATTTGTTACTATTATTTATTTGAGAAACGCCCTCTTTTATTCATTTGAACGTCAAATTGTTTTAGTTTCAAAACAGCGTTCAGCATTTTATTGATATTCCTTTTTTTCAGACTTAATTTCTCCTATACAGTTGTTTTAATTATCTTTTTCATTTTGTTCACAGCTTTCCAGCCTTGTGGATTCGGAAAAACTTGTGCAATTATACTTCTAAACTTAGAAATTTTACTGGATATTTGTTCGTCTGCATGTTTTACATTATTTTTACTTTTACATAATTTTTGAATGTTATCTTGTGTAAATTAGATGAATGTATGTATATTTTGAGTGTGTATGTATTGTTTTACTCATTTTACTTGTCCCCAATATAAATAACTTCATTTAACTAACTGTTTACAGGGTGTTTTAAATTTCCTGTTACGACGATTGCTTTAAATTTTATTTTTACTTTTCAGATTTTTCAAGATAACATTGGCAATGCTATTACTGAAAACTGTTTTGTGAAACACCTCTCCACTGGAGTCAGTATTACGCAAGGTACTACCTGCCTTTTTACATTGCTTGTACTTTGGTTGTACAAAGCCTTATATAATTCAAGATATGCTGCCAATTTTTTAACCGATTGGATTTATATGGCTGCGCTGGTGCTGTGTAGAACTTTATTAGCTAATGATATTTTAGTTTTAATGCCTAGTTTTTAAGTTTTTATTTCAGGTTTAATATTTGTCAAATATTATTACAATATGTATGTATGTATGTATATATATATATATATATATATATATATATATATATATATATATATATATATACATACATACATATTGTAATAATATTTGACAAATATTAAACCTGAAATAAAAACTTAAGAACTAGGCTAAAATATCATTAGCTAATGAAGTGTAACTTTAATATAACGAGCTTCAATATAAAGATATCCTCGATTTAACAAATTTTGCGAAATCCCCTAGAACTGCCCGTAAGAGCTAATGCAAAATAACCTTTACATTACGAATACATTTGTCAAAAACTTCTCTATAACAAATTTTCAATCATTACAAAATATAAATAGAAAGTATTATTTACCTCTATTTATCGAATTTTGTCAAGTTATAACCTTTACATAATCTATCCGATCAATTATAGTCTCGACAGGTTCAGACACGTTAAATTTTTCGTAAGATGTTTGATGCTTAGTAATGTAAACACTGCTGTTTGTCACTGCTGTTAGTTTTAAAGTTGCAATGGCTGAGAAACGAAAAAGGTGTTCCTTAACCGTCGCAGAGAAACAGAAAATCATTAAGTATTTAGACGAGAATCCTACAAAGAAAAAATGGACATCACTAAAAAGTTCAAAATCCGGCAAGTACGTTGGCCAGAATTTTAAAGTTTAAAGATAAATTTACTGAAGAAAGTGGATTGCGTGCAAACAGTAGAGGATTAAAATCATGTGAATACACAGACATAGAGGAATTTGTTTTGAAATGGTTAAAACAGGGCTGTGACAAAAATGTGGTAATCTATTTTTCAAGAAAAGGCTCAGCAGTTCGCAGTAGAATTGGGACATGCAGAGGTCCGTGCTAGCAACGGGTGGCTTCAAAATTTTAAAAAAAGAAAGGAGATTATTTTTCAAAGAATATGTGGTGAAAGTGCTAGTGTCGATGAAGAAGTATGTGATAGGTGGAAAGACAAACTTGCAGAGCAGACCGAGGGACATGAACCCGAAGACATCTTCAGCATCGATGAACAGGACATTTCTATAAATGTTTACCTGACAAAACCTTATCATCTAAAGGCGATAAATGTCAAGGTACAAAAAACAGCAAACTTCGTTTAACAGTGTTGCTAGGAACAAACTCTACTGGGACATACAAACTTAAGCCACGCAGCATTGGAAAATATAAAAGACCACGATGTTTGAAAAATGTCAATAA
Organism: Tillus elongatus; assembly: GCA_964006375.1. Lineage (NCBI taxonomy): Eukaryota > Metazoa > Arthropoda > Insecta > Coleoptera > Cleridae > Tillus > Tillus elongatus. The sequence continues at coordinate 150,915,224 of OZ023262.1, forward strand.
TTTGCCAACAAAGTACACGTCAAACACTAAGGCTTGGATGACCTGTGATGCTTTTAACAATTGGCTTAAAAGTCTTGACAAAGAGATAAAGAAAAAAAGGAAGAAAATTCTTATGTTCATCGATAACTGTACTGCACATCGAGACATTTCTAATCTGACAAACATAAAAATGAAGTGCTTGCCTGCAAATACCACTTCGAATCTTCAACCACTAGACCAAGACATCATTCAAAGCTTCAAAATGCACTATAGGAAGGAAGTTGTCAGACAGTTTCTTGCTGATATTGAACACCAAACGCCGACTACAATTGTGTTACAAGTCATGTTGATGATTGCCAAAGCTTGGAATCAAGTCAGTGAAAAAACCATCACAAACTGCTTCAAGAAGAGTGGGTTTAAAGTTCCATGTGATAATGAGGAGGATGACTTGCCACTCGCAGAACTTGCTAGAGTTCAAGAAGAATTCAACATTTAAGGGACTGAGTTCGAAGAGTTCACTGATGCTGAAATTGTCACATCTGTATTGCTAGTTCCTAATGAAGAAGCAGAAGCAGGCGAGGAAGAAGAGAGTAAAATCAACCAATAAAAGATGCTCGTAACAATGTGGATGTAATAAAATGTGTATTTATCAAAAAGGGTGGTATGAGTGACGTAGTCAAATCCATTACGGAATTGGATTGCGCTTTGGATATGATAACTAACACCAGTGGTAAGCAGACCACAATTTATGACTTTTTCTATGACTAAAAAATACAGTGCTTTCATTAAAATGTGTTTTCATTTATTAGTGGAAATCGTTCGCTATAACAGGGTAAGCAGTTGAGTACCTACGTAAAGTTGAGGTTAATAAACAAGTTTTCTTGGCTTGTTGAAACGACTCGTAGTCCAACCTAAGCACTATATAACAAACCTCATTATAACAAATTACTTGGTATAACAAATATTTTCTAATTCCCTTCAGTTTCGTAATATTGAGGATGCACTGGATATATATATATATATATATATATATATATATATATATATATATATATATATATATATATATATATATATATATAAATTTAAAGGGACCTTGGTTTCGGGTTCTAGGGGCCCAAGTTTACGATCATTTGAAAAAATGTTTTCAAAGTCGCACCATCGATACCTATCTATTAGCGATTTTTTAAAAATAAAATTTCGCTAAAAAATAAACCAGTAAGGTAAATCATCAGCTATTGGACAGCCAAGGAAAACTTTATTGTAAAGAATCCACAGAATAAGCATTTTTGTACCTATAATTCTATATTTATACAATAAGAAAGCTCTTTCCTTGTGGATTTAACGCCAGCAATTAAATGTACTCTTACTTAAATTTTTCATATATAAATTCAACAAAATGTGAAATTGTAACAAAAAATACAGTTATTGGATGAATTTTGGAATTATTGGAGAATATGTTTACATGAATATTTTGGTGAAAAAAATGCTTTCTAGACCTTGGTTGAAATTAATTTAATTACTAAAAGATTAAATATAGTTATAAAACGGGAAATTGTTACCACATTTTCTTTACTGCTTCTTTGAAAAGTTCGCACAGTTTATCAATTTCTTCATCTTCTTTGCTTGCTTCCAATTTTTCTGAGGAATCACTATCATCCGCTTATTACATTTGCAATAGGTAAAAACTTAATTTTTAATGTTTTAATATGACATTTTGCCATACATTTCTGATGGAAAAATTGTTTACAATTTTCACATTTGAGGTCACTGGAATTTACACCTGCTGAAAATCCAAAACATTTATTTACAAGTTTAGCCGGTTTCTTATCTTTTTGCAGTTTACTCCTTTTTTCTTCTCTTTTTCGTTGCCTATAATCTTTTTGTTTTTCCGGCTCTTCCTTTAAATGTCTCGTAATCCAAACACTTTGGTTCTTTACAAAGTGACTTAGTTCTGGACTCATTGTTTTGCACCTTGCAAATCTCTAAGCATTTACCGTAATCAACAGCGTTGGGGTCAAATGGATATAGACCACATTACTCTAAAGCCATTAATTACAGTTTCTGGACTTATGCTGGTTGGTATACATTTCTGATGGAAAAATTGTTTACAATTCTCACATTTGAGGTCACTGGAATTTACACCTGCTGAATGTACAAAACATTTATTTACAAGTTTAGCCGGCTTCTTGTCTTTTTGCAGTTTATTCTTTTTCTTTCTTCCCTTTTTCGTTGCCTATATTCTTTCTGTTTTTCCAGCTCTTCCTTTAATAAATATCTCGTAATCTAAACACTTTGGTTCTTTACAAAGTGATTTAGTTCTGGAATCATTGTTTTGCACCTTGCTAATCCCTAAGCATTTACTGTAATTAACAGCGTTGGGGTCAAACGGATATAGACCACATACTCTAAACCCATTAACTACAATTTCTGGACCTATGCTGGATTCAGTAACCTTGTCTGAGAGGGGAGCGAATACAATTTTATTAACAATGTCGCCGGGATTTTGTTCCTCCCAGTCGTGTTGCTTGCCGGCAAGCCTCTTTCACTAGTCAAAAACTTGACATGTCACATGACTGCACAATTCTAGTTGCATAAGGGTACAGAGCAAAAATTTCAATTTTGAATTCATTACACAATAAACTCAATATATAGTTTAAAGGGCTTTTGTGGCCATCCACAAATAAAATTACAGGAAATTGAGTTCCTTGTTCTACTAAGCACGGATGAAAAACATTGTCAGTGTATTAATAAAATGTTTCAGACTTCATCCACCCATTATCACTCCTGCCCACGACCCAGTTTGGATTAATTTTATTTGAGCTTTTATCGGGTATGCGTTGATGAGGCTAAATTATCATTGGAATACAGACACTTCCATCTGCGGAGAAGGAAAACAACAGTAATGTTTTCCTTATGCGACTGCCTGTCAACAAAGTAGCTACGCATTCTTCGATCCCTTTTGGGTGAATACTTTCCCCGTGTTGAGCACACTTGAAAGTCGGACTCGTCACTATTTAAAACTTGTGATGGGTGTTTAAGAATATCTTCCAATTGCTTAACTTTCATGTATTGAGAAAGCGAAGAAAACCAGCCTGATGTCTTGCTTTGAAACGCAGGCACGAGCTGCACTTACTCCCTCGTTAGTTCGTTTGGAAGTCACTTCATGAAGCACTAGACATTAAGTTGTACATTATAAATTCGAAATTATTAGCTTCGTAAATTTCTTACTTTTAACCACCCGTCGCCAGGTATATTATTTTTAAACGTATTGGGTCTAGGATGAGCAGTTAAAAATCTCTTAACACTGGCTTTCACGTAATGAGCTTGCCTAGCAAATCCTTTTGATGCTGTATATTGAATCCATCTGAAATTGAGTTAAGTAGAGAAGATATCTCTGAGGTAGATAAAAAGTTGAAATACCTATCAAACTAATGTGTTTTAGAACAGGTGCTGGACCAAGCGACTCCTTATGATCAGGGCGCTTTCTCTTAAATTCGAGTGTTACTTTTGGAATGCCATCCTTTTTTCTGCTGATCTGTAAGACTGTTCCATTTTTAATATCCCTAAATGCCTGTTCTAGCTTTGTATTATCCTACACTCTAAGTTTTGGCATTGTGATAAAATACTGTGAAAAAAACAATTATTGGACACCCAATATGCAGTTATTGGATGCCGGCCCAATAACTGTCAAATCGTAAATTAAAACAACATAATTCAAACAGTGAGTAAGTACTTCTTTTAAAATATTCAGTGATTGGACAGGTGTCTAATAATTAAATTTCATATAAATTTTTATTCAGTTATTGGACATGTAATTTTTTAATGAAAAATACAGTGATACAATATTTGTTATTAATTTATGTTAGATTTATACATCTATATCAATGCTGTATGAAAACATTTAGTACTCTCTTAATCTTGTCAATATTTCTCAATGTTACAGCAAATGCTGCTTACACAAACACTAAGCATTTAAGTTAAAAACATAACCTAAATAGTTTACCGTCAAATGCCTGACATATGATGAGGATTACCCATCTAATTTCTGACCGTACATCTTAATAACTACAGTCACTGTATACATAACTAATGCATTGTGACATCTAGCCAAGGAAAGTGTAATTAAAGAAACAGGACACCTTGATATTAGAATTTTATTGGTTCTGCCCACTGTTAGAGATGCTGTCAGATTTGGGTGTTAGATGTATGTCATTACAATGGCTTAAATCTTACTTAGAGGACAGAAAAGTGATTATTGTGGTTGAAGACACTGAGTCGACCCCTCACAGTCTTCAAGTGGGTGTACCTCAAGGGTCGCTGTTGGGACCTCTGCTGTTCATTGTGTTTGTTAACGATCTGCCAATTAATGGTACATCTGGTCTGGTGACCATGTATGCGGATGGCATCACTGTTACCATATCTACTGGTAGTCACAAAGAACTTGTAGACAGTATTCAGGCTGTCAAACGAAGTAAAAGTCTGGTGCCAAAATAAAAGGTTAATCGTCAACCAGGATAAGACAGAATGCATTGGTTTCTCCATAAGGAGACCGGTAGTTGCAGATATGGTGAATGATAACGTGTCCCTGAGTGCGGGTTCAAAATTTCTTGGTACATGTTTTGACTCACATTCGTGTTGGCATGACCACATTGAACATGTTTGTGGCAAACTTAATAGTGCGGTTTTAGCAATGTTGCAACTTAAATCCTTACTTGACGTGAAAAATCTTCTGGGTGTCTATTGTGCACTGGCATATTCACACATTTCCTATAATGTTATGAGCTGAGGGCGTGGTCAAGATTGTGAAGGGTCTTTATTCTTCAAAAGCGCCTCTTGAGAATTATGTTTAATTTAGTCAAGAGAGAGCTGTAGGAGAACGTTTAAAAATAGACAAAATTTGACTTTTGCCTGCATTTATATACTAAAGTGTGTTTGTTTCATGAAGCAAAATTAACATCTCTTTCTCAAAATTTTTTTCTCTCATACGTATCCAACAAGAAAGGGATAGTTAGTGAGCATCCCTCGGCATTGCACGTCTCATTATGAACGTTCACCAGCATTCATATGGGATATTGGTTACTTTAAACATTTCAAATTAGCAGTGAAACAGTTACTTTGCAATCGATCAAGATTTCTACTCTATCTTGGACTATTTGAGTAGATATGTGTATAGACACTGATCATGCCTGTTGTGTCTTTCAGGTTTTACATGTGGTATTACTTCCATCTCGTCACAACGTGTGGAAGTATCGCATCGGCGACATAAATTCCAAATTTTTTTTTGATTAAACGTAAAAAGTATCAAAACATTTAGTAAACATGATCTGGGAAGAAACATTTTTTGTCTGTCGGTCTGTCTGTTTGTAGCCATGATAATTTTAAAATGAATTCAGATATCGTCTTCAAATTTGGTATCAGTTAGCACTCTACAAACGAACGGTTCGGATTGTTTTTGGGTCAAATCGTTTTAGGGGGTAGGGGATGAATGGGGGGTGATTTGGTAAAAATTTACATTTTTTCTTTAAAACTCGAGTAAAATAACGTTCTAGGGTTTATTTATTAGAAAACTTTTAATTTCATCAAACATCTGATATTCTGTGCTGAAATTAAATTAGGGGTTGAATACATATTCAACTCCAGCCATTGCTGGAGAATATAATTCGGTTTTAGTTACTAAAAAACAAATTTGTCTGATATTATTTGTCTTAAATATTCATGCCATAAACATGCTGTACACCTGGCTGCATCGTAGCTACAGTAGACAGAAAAAATTAAAGGAATTTCAAATATTTTTTTAAAATCGATGTACATAAAATTTTAATGTTGAGTGTAATTCACTGGTTGTCAGTGCAAAACTGCACAAATAGATTATTTGAACAGTATGAAGTGTATTTTATAAAGATAGCCTTTGAAGACTCTTCCAAAACAAAGGATGAGATACTAAATATATCTGGAATTTATATCTTATATTTTCAAAATATTGAATGTTTTTAACACACAATTCCAGAGTAAGGTACCACTGTTTCATAAACTGAAACCAGAGGTCTTATAAGTTAATATAGTAATTATATTCAAAAACAGCATTTTGAAAATATTGATGTTTTTAATTTTAATCACAATAATCTGAGACATTTCTTCCAGTTAAAAATTTATATATAAGTATAGCTGCATATAATGTCATTTAAAATCAAATCCGAAATGTAAAACTCAAATTGAATTATTTTTCAAAACATGCCTTAAATTTTAAATTGAACATTTCACAAATAAAACTCCGGTTTGTTTATGATGATCCTATCTATAATCTGATTTCAATTGTCAATCCTAACATTGCTCAAAGTTTTCAAACAAACTTGCTATTTCCGCCCATCAAAAGATTGAGTTTTGTGAAAAAATATGTTGTTCTGCAAAAATTAGATAAGGGATGGAAGTAACACTTACTTATAAACTATAGTCCATAGTGAGTTAGGTTTAGGTTTCATATTGGCCAATGGTCTTTTAATTAAAAAACGCTGCCATCATTCCTCCTCTTTCCAATTTAGTAAGTTAAATACAATAAAGACTGACCACGCAAATAAATTAAAGACTGAAACAATCACTGCCCTCTTATTTACTAAAGATAAAATCGAAACAATCACTGCCCTCTTATTTACTAAAGATAAAATCGAAAATCAAGGAGGCTGTGTTAACTTCACTCCATCCGAAAAAATGCTATCAAGGAAAATATGGAGTTAGTAAGCGATAAATGCTGAATATTTATTTAATTACGTTCACAAATTCATAATAGTGTGTTTTTTGAATTTATGCACGTAATTTTATGAATTGTATAAAAGTCAATGTTTTCTTTTACTGTAGGACTGAAAGAGTACAAACTAGTTATCGATTATTCTTTAAGGTTGTCATTAAGCAATAAACTGTACAACTAGTGTTCTTTGTTCTATAAACTTAAGTAAATTTGTTTTTTTTTTGTTTTTTTTTTTGTTAAAATTATTTCTTTACTAATTAGGTATTTTGTAAATTTCGCTTTAAGAATATGTTTCTAAAACATCGTTTCCATGCATAAAATACAGTTTACTTTATTTATGTAGAATAAATCCCCAGTAACTGGACACAACACAGTGATTCGAATAAGAATAATAATAATTTATGCGCCATGTTGATACTTTATAATATATATGACATGTCAATAAAAATCAGGGTACAGCAATAACAAACAAATAAAAAATGCTCGTCGCAGTAATAAAACACACAATATATAATCGCCACACACACACACACACACACACACACACACACAACCTATAATAGTGCTGCAAATTGAATCACAACTTCCACATAGCTGTGATAATTTATTCTCCAAAAGACATTATCATGGAATGAATTTAGGGCCCATGATTTGACCACAAAAAAATATTTGTATTTGTGTACCCATAAACTCTTGAAACGTTATATTACTCGAGTTTTATTGAAAAAATGTCAATTTTTACCAAATCACCTCTTATTTATCCCCTACCCCCTGAAGCGATCTTACCCAAAAACAATTCAAAGCGTTCCTTTGTCAGGTGCTAACTGGATACCAAATTTGAAGATGATATATCAATTCGTTCGAAAGTTATTGCGCCTATTAACAGACAGACGTACATGCCGACAGACCGACAGACAGACAAAAAAAATTTTGTTCCAGAATCAAGTTTTCTATATGATTTTTGAGACTTTTACGCCGTTTCAGCAAAAAAATTCCAAATTTTTGTTAACAATATTCCACCCCCATGTGGGGGTGGACATTGGTTGTTACTTGAAAAGCCTACTAGAATCGTTATTGGGATAATTTTGTCCATTAAATATTTTTCTAAAGACTTACACAAACTGTCTGCTGCACCTTTTGCTGTTTTTACCACATCAAAAAATGATATATTTACTTTATTTGTCACTTTAGAGAAATGAATTGCATTAAAAGCACACTGCTTTACTGTACTTACATTCCTTAAAATTTGTTCCCAATACTTCTTGCATTATTGCTGTGGATTTAGTTTTTTTAATTTTTAAATTCCTGGCTATTTCCGAATCAGAGAAAATATTGATACTTAAACAGCTCAGAGTATCCAATTAAGAAAAGGGCACATTATTTGTTGCCAATACACCACATAATTTTAACTCGATATTTTCTACTCCTGAATACAGCATTAGCAGTGCTTTTATATCTTGATTACATTTTATTAACTTAAAATTCTTTTGCTATGTTTCAGATTTTTTATGATGCATTGTCATTTTTATGTGGAAATATATTTACATCACATAATTTACAATATGCCATTTCTTGGTTACTAATTTGATTGTATTTACTTTCTACTATTCAATTTTTCAATTGACGATCATCTAGCCAAACATTACTAAATCTGTGTATTTTATTCTTGCAGCAGGAGGCAAATTCAATCTTTGCAATTTTCGCCTTTGGAACGCCAGGTTCATCTGCAATAAGGCATTGACTTTCATGTGGCAAATCCTAAAAAAATAAAAAACATTGCATACCTACATAACATTTATCAGTTTTTAAAATTAAACACAGTTTCTGTTCCTGTAACTGTTGTTGATTTATACTAGAACTGGTATCAGCTACATTAGTAGTGGAAACAGGGGCTGCACTCGAAGTTCAAATGGTCTCAAGAATAGCATAAGCTTCACCAAGCCATGTCTTTTTTCTGAATCCAATAAAAGTATCTATAATCTCTAAATCTGACGCGTAAAATTTTTCATGCATAAATTACACACCATCCCAGCAAACACATATTTGTTACATAGATGTATATGAAACATAACCCAGATATGTATCAGATACATTTCCAGTAATGTAACTGAGCTAACACATATTTATAATATAGACATATAAGATACATATCATAGTATGTATCATGTACCATACATGTAAGTTGCATGTAACATAAAATGTCACGCACAAGAAAATTTAGGAGATACACACCAAATACATCTATAGCAAGGTAACACATCCAGCACATAGACATTTAAGATACATCTCCTGCTTTATTTAACAAGTATCAGATACATATTAGATACACCTCGATTAATGTATCATATATATGCTTTTGTGTGTGTATGTGTGCTTATATATATATATATATATATATATATATATATATATATATATATATATATATATATATATATATATATATATATATATATATTAAAATAAAATAAATAATACCCAATACTTATTACAACACTTTATTTAGCTGAACTAGAAAGCAAAACAAAATTACTCCACAAAACAAATAAAATTATGTGAAAACCTAACAATATATGTCTGTAAATAATAAACAATATAAAATTATGTGAAAACTTAAAAATACATGCCTGTAAATAATAAACAAAATAAAAATATTACCCCCAAGAAAAAAAAAACTTTAAATAAATTACTTCACAAAACAAATAAAATAAATTTATGTGAAAATTTAACAATATGTGTCTAATTAATAAACAAAATAAAAATATTATCCTCACGAAAAAAAAACTACTACATTTGATTTAGTTGAATTTGAAAACAAAACAAAATTACTCCACAAAATAAATTAATTAAAACTATGTGAAAACTTAACAATACATGTCTGTAAATAATAAAGAAAATAAAAATATTATCCCTTAGGAAAAAAAAGGTAATAAATCAGTTATTCTGTTCTCGGCTATATCTGAGTTTACTCAGTCTGAACCATTCGCTACATACTTTTTCGAAAAAGCTTTCTTTTACCTCTGGGAAGTCTAACATTACAGCAACTGCAATAAAAATAACAGTTATTACACTTAAATCTAATATATATATATATATATATATATATATATATATATATATATATATATATATATATATATATATATATATATATATATATATATATAGTATACCTTTAATAGCTTTAATAATTTCTTTGTCGGCAAGTTTAAAATTCCCTTTTCGTCCCAGCCAACTACAGTTCATTCCAAACTGGTTGGAAAAAATCTTCTTTAATATTCGGGTTATGCAGTCCTTTGGATCTCTGCCACCAACACTTCTCAGAAATGCAACCTTAAAATAGTCACAAAAATGGGCTACATCTATTTTTAAAATGTAAAGTCAACTTACAGTAGTGTCTTCTTCATCATTTTTCATGAACTCTTCCAAAGCATAAAAACCCTCAACACTAGTAATTGGGATGTGGCTTTCGAACTGACTGTGAACAGGTGTGGATTTATCAATCATTTGAACTTCCTCTAAAGTCTGCAGCCTTCTGTTAATGCTTTGACAGTAAAGCTTAATGGTGGTGCAAGTAGTAAGTATTCTCGCTGAAATAATAAGTCAAATTAAAAAAAAAATATGAAATAAATTGTATTAATACCAATGTCAGAATTAGATACACTGCTAAAATCAGACTCCCACGTGATGGTGCTACAAGTGGGCGTTGAGCGACTTACACCTGAAATATAAATTTGACATTTACTTATCTTGCAGGCAGGGAAAGCAAACATACTGACACTAAAATGTGAATAAGTCATAAAATAAAATAAACTTTTAATAGACATAATACTTTTATTATTACAAATGGATGTGGCATCTGTCAACCAGCACAATTTTCCCTAATCTTTGTTAAGTTAAATTTTCCAGACAAGGTTAACTGGCCCTCAGAGAAATTGAATGCGGACCTGTCACTTTGCAGGCTGACAAGACACCTAGCAACGTCTGCCACGAGGGCTTCTAATAGACCACACAAATATCTAAACACAAGTAGGAGAATTGTTACATTATGGAGCTATTTGAAAATTAATTAATTACCTGCTGAACCTGCTTCACTAGCTTCGGCTGCCTTTGTACTGGTTATAGGACCTTTGATTCCTTTAATAAAAGCAAAAAAAAAAATAAGAGTAATTTATTACACAAAGTTTCAAACACATTATAAATGTTTACTCACAAACAGTTCACAGCAAGCCATGTTTGTTCTACTCTTAGTTAAATATTTTCCATATTAAAAATTTTGGGAAAAGTAATCATAACTTATGATCTTAAGGTAATGTTTATAATTCACAAATCTTGGTGGTAAATTACAAACTATTTTAAGGTAATTTAGTCTTGTTTGGATCTATAATCAATAAATTAAATTTATAAAACAATATGTATGTTTGCTTTCATAACCAGAAAGCAACATTTTCAGTTTTTTGAGGTTTTATTTATTCACACTAATTGATACTTCTTAGGAGTTGCTAGAACTGATACACATACAAATAATTAAAACTAAATGTTAAAATTGATAGTTACAGGAAATGAGACAAAAATAGTAATTGAAAGATGTAAGAAAAGTTTATTACTACTGTATACTAATTCCAATCATCCTCAAAATTATTTCATGGGGCAGAAAAAGCAATAACTCTCATTATTCAGTTGCAACTACTAAGTATTTTTCACTTTATTTCCCCTAAAATATTTACATCAGTTGAGACCAAAGAGAGTTATATGCAAAATATATGCTGGCAGAGGGCGCCACCTGTAAGACATGGCTTGCATTCAATTGGCTATAGTTTTATGTTTAAACCTCCTTTTACACTTCAAGTAATGATCTCCTTGTGGCAACCAACTGCATTTGTTAAGCAAAAATAATTAGGAAAGAATAATTAGAACTATGCTACAATGAACGAAGATGACACTTACGAAGTAAATCTTGATCCAAACAAGAAGCCGACTGTTGTGTTTCTTGTACGTTGACAGGACCTTTAATTATGGATACAATTAAATAATATTTATAATACAAGCAATGTTATTTCGAATGAAGCACACTTAACAATTATAATATATAATATAATTATAATATATAATATATATATATAATATATATATATATATATATATATATATATATATATATATATATATATATATATATATATATATATATATATATATATATATATATATTAAAAACCATAAAAATTACCTATCTTTCGTTTTTTTAGCTGTGGGGGTGGCGAGTCATCTGAAATTCAATTTAGGATAAATTAATATAATATATTAAGTGCTATTTTTTGCAAGCTCCACTATGTTTACAGCTGATCAAACTTTCTAAAAATTAGACAATTTGTACAGTTATATCCCGATGTATTATTAGTCTGGCGATTAAACCCCTTTTCTAAGTTGCAATCATTGCTAATAAATTTATCACCTAGGAAATTTCACTTAATATTAGTTTTTTTTTTAAACAAGGTAAAATAACCAAATAAGCATTGCTTACTACATAAATGACAAAACCCAATTTAGCTTTTTTCTTTCTTAAAGCTCTTACAAAAAATATATTATCAGGTTTGTTTACTGTCTAAATGGTCACGCTCTAATATTTAGTACTTACATACATTATCAGCTGTAAATTAATAAATAATAGCGTACTAACAAATGATTGTGACATTTGTGAAACTATGCAAGAAAACAGAAGGAGCCTCTATTTTTGCATATTTACCTACTGACTCAGAATCACTGCTGCTCCCAAACTGTCGTATTTTTCTAAGTCTTTTGCCTCTGCCTCTGTTTTCGATTTCATCATCAGTTGTTGAGAATCCAAGTGCTTTTTTTCTAGCTGATTCTAACGAAGCTGTAAGGGGTATTACAATAAGTACAAAAATATATCTAGCTTAGCATAGGGCACTTACGACATAACGATTCTAATTCAATTTGAAACTTTTCCCAATCTTCAGAAGGAGCTACATTATTTAACATAAGACTTACAGGGTTTTTTGTTTTTGTAGGCCACCAACATTCACTGTGATCTTCTGTTAACCATGAAAGTGGAACTTCTGAGAACGATGAATCGCAAATAAACTTTACAACAGCATAATCCATGGTCTACAGGAAAATTTATGTATTAACAATTTATAATATAAATAATATTAGAGCTATCAAACGAAATAGGAAATATCCATTAATGATATCACAAATCAACAAATAAACCTGGAAATTCCTTTCTAAAATACACTTATTTAAAATCACAATCTGTAATAAACTGCTACAAAATGGAACACTTTTTATAAATGTTTTTATTATTCATCACAGACTGAATGTATTAATGGTATTACGATACACTTCAGTTCATTAGAAGGACACTTTATATGAAGACATTTTTTATAGACATCACTTAAGATGAATTCACAAGCAACAAATGCATCACAATCAAAAGTATAATATATATCTAAAACTGTAGAATCACACGGTGTGGAAAAAAAAGATGACTTCTTATTATAATACTTCCCTTTGAACATTAATTCATTATTTCGCTGAACAATTTTAGTAACTTTTACAATACGTCCGTCTTTCAAAAGCAAACAGTTATCAGGTGGTTTAACGGATATACAATAGGAAACACATTTAATCCAGCAAATATTACTGTTGTGATCAAAGTGAAGCACAGGATAGGGTACTTTTTCACTGTTTTGATACAGACATTCTTCTTCAGTCAAGCGATTCACTATTTGCTCTAATGGCTTTCCTGAGGTACGAATCTTCTTTTTTAGTATATACATGAAATTTTCATACTTAAATGCACTAAACTGGTCTAAGGTACCAAATAAAAGAGCATCGTTACAGATATGGATTAGATTATGAACGTTATAACTAATGTATTGGGTACCATAATATTCAGAAAACTTTTTGACGAAGAAAACCAATAAACTTTTGGCATAGTCATTTAGTTCAATATAATGTTTATCACTACACAGAATCCTCGTAGCAATACTTAAGGACATAAAATGATTATATTTTTTTGTTGATAAAGCAGATTTTAAGATAACTGGACCTATATATAACAGAAACTGCCTGAATTCAGTTGCCTTCCATCGATCTACATCACTGAGAGCCCGGGGTTTACGAGCAAACTCTTTGGTAATGTACACTCCCATGTTTACACATTGAGAAGATCCTTTTTCTAATTTGTCGAGCTTCAGGCGAACATCCATTTTTCCTTTCACCCAAAGCTGCAGTAATTTTTTCATGACACCAAGGCAAATAAGGTGCATATAATCAAGTGGAAACTGGGAAACCATTCCAATATCAAGTTTATCAAAATCAGATGTTACTTTATGGTGTTCTGGTTGCAGTCTTCTACGAAAAGAATCATCTGTACGCAAAGCACAATTCAGGTCTGGAAAAGTAACTCTGTTCTCTACAAAATCACCTTCACACACACACTTGGAGCATCCAAAGTATCCAGTATGGCTTTTGATACCAGTCACAAACGATTTAGCAGGTGCATCACAAATAACTGCATTTATCTTTATTTGATAGTTGACACCCTTCATAGTAAATCCAGTTTTATTAACACACAGCATTTCAGATATAAATGGCTTTAAAAATTCATTTAAATTCGGAGGTTTTGTAGTGCCACAAAAAATTGCAATAGGAAAAGGATGGGTATAAATATCTGGATATACAATCGACCCCAATATAGGCCAAAACTGTTCTGTCGAACTGTGTGAAATAGGAAGTCCATCAATATTTAAATTAATTGCAATAAATTTCTCCTTTAAAATGAGTGAATCTCGTTTAACTGCATTTTGCACTCCAGAACACAATCCAAAATAATAAAATTTCCCACCTGTAATTTGTAATATGCGAGATGATGTAATTCTTGGCGTTTTTAAAAGAGTACGTGCATCAGTTGGCAAATCTGGAGATACATGATTTAACAACTTTAGAAGATCACTTAATGCACTTTGCGTTATGGTATGTTTTATTGCCCAGGTCCTTAGACTGTCCTTCAATTTAGTTTCATTAATACAGCTGTTAAAATTAGTTTCTTCAAAAGCAGGGTTTTCAACTTGTGCATTTAATTTTGTCTGTTCAATAGGGTTAAATTCATTCTGCCCTTCACAACTGTAAAGACAGTTTTCTGTCGTAATATCATCACAAAATTTACTACTTTCTGCAGGCGAGAAAATATTAACTTCTGATAAACCATCTACAGACAAACCCTCATCTTCACAACATAGTTGTTGCTTTGTAACAACAGGCGAGAAAATATTAACTTCTGATAAATCATCTACCGTCAAACTTCCCTCACAATATAATTTTTGCTTTGTAACACTGCCTGAATTTGAAGTCACTCTATTTATAATTCCTGATTCGCTGGAAATTAAACGCCACTTCTGGCGATTGCTTAATTTACAGAAATCTTTTGGCATTTTTATTAACAATTTTAACTAGATAGAATTAGGCAATACTAGGTAAGTAACAGCAAAACAGAAATAATTGCTAGGCAATACGAGGGAAATTGATTCAAAAAGTTGGGTTAGGTTATTAACTCAAACCATTGATATATTATCAATGACAAACTTAAAATCACATTGAATTTAGCTTATATACTTACTATTTATTAGATACCCCCTTTGAAAATGATACGTAGTTCACACTAACAGAAAACAAAACACAAAGCGTAATACAAATAGAACTTGCGTACAGAAAAATGAAAATGGCGAATGAACTATGAACGACCATAGATACAAATACCATAATGCTGAATCTATGCAAACGACCATATAGCATACACCTATGTCATTTTTTGCTTTAGAACATCTTTTTTTCTGATTTATTCACCTACACTTTTTATAAGTATTTTCTATCAAGTTTTTTTCCGTTTAAATAAATATTTAATGGAACATCCATATAGTACACAACAATTTAAATTATTAACTTATCCTACTGCGGGTAAATGCAAAGGTTCATAAATATGAATTACATTACTGGAGATGTATCTAATACATATCTGCTAAATTTTATCGTTTGATATTTTATCTTTATCATATATACTCTTTTGATGTTATAATTGTCCAATTTCCAAACGCAATCAAATAATAATTATCTTAATACTTACTTTTCAATTGTTTAATTGTGTCACATGTAAAGAACATGTTACTTGTTATATCCCTCTCTGAAACATTTTATTGCAACATTACATGATCTTTGTTTGATCTGTTGTTGATACTTGTTCAATCATATATGATACATAACATTGTTACATTACAGAAACCTTTAAATGTTACATTTGTGTTATGTATCTAGTACATATGTGTTTGCTGGGATATTTTATGCGGCTTACTTCAACAGATTTTTTACGTAACCATTTATCCATATTTATACAAAAAATAAACAAAGGCAACGCCATATGCGTTTGTGTGAATCCCCCAATGCTCAAAATTACTTCATACATCAAAACTTGATACTTATACACTACACTACCTTTGTTGTATGAAATGAAAAAAACGAACTGAACACATCAATCGAGATAGCCACCACTGACATCTGTCTGCGATAAACAAAAGTGGTTAGAAGCTAGAACAGCTATAAAGCGCTCTCTAATCTCTATGAAAAGACCTACTCAGTGTAGTCAACTAAAAAAAGTACATTTGTAGCCATGGCGTGAGTAACAACAGCAACAGCCATGAGCTAAATTCACTGAGATTCAGTTTTGCCAATCTTCAGATATTTCATAAACTTGTCAGAATGTGATTATTAATACTTTTTACTCCACACCCCTGAGTGCTTACAACTGTAAGCATTTACCCTCATATTGGCAACACTGCATAATATATCTATCACTGAGAATCGTTTTTTTTACTCCTCTACAATTTCTACAAAATGTACAAGAGTTTTACACTATCTAAAAATAAAAATAACTTTTGCATTATCACTTTTGTTATAAAGGTAGAATATGTATGCCTGGGAAGTGTTGGCTTCAGCCTTGTTGTAAGTTTTGTAGTAATGGGAGAATGAAATACTAGAATATGAGAATATTCCATTCTTCAAGGTACTCATTGTGCTCGAGTGCTGACCTAAACAATTAAATATTTAATTTAAATACTACAGAATGAATACTGATTCTGATATCATTCTCGCTATCATGGTTTGGCTGACAAGTGGTGAGACTGTGAAAGCAGATGCAATAACCATATACAAATTCTTGTTATTAGTTCTACCGAACGCTTTGTTTAAAGTAGGAAGAGCTTACTTGTACTTGTTCTTATTTTCATTTCATGACTATCTGTGAATTCTCTTACAACTCTTGGAAGCGGTCACACTAGAAAATTTGGATTATATGCCATATTATAAGAAAAACAGCTTCGGTGGGGCAGTGTTAAGAACGTGTGCCTCTGCAGCTAAAAGTAATGACTTTGAATCCCAGTGGAATCGTCATTTTACTTTTTTAGTACCTACTGTAAAATTAACATGGGTTGAGGTTGTGGCATTGTGTTTGAGTATGTTCTTTGTCTGCGTGTTACTTTCTTCACGTGCTACTCTCTCCGAAGTGGCTTAAAGTCGTTAGCCTTGTATACCATACGATGTTGAGCGGGTTAAAGACCCCCCCCCCCCACCCTTGCAGAAAGGAATTCGGCAAAATGTCCAAGATGGTAAGGTGCAACTGCCCACTGGTATCAGTGATTGGCTATATAATAGCGGAAATAAACCAACATAAAAAAATACTTTAAAAAATATTAGTTGCACTGTTTTCCTTACTCTTCATAAGGTTATTACCATTTTAAGTAAATCATATGCGCTACTACATAATGACTACTACCTCTTGTTTTAGGCTACCGAGTCCCTGTGCATAAAATATGGTCGTGAGACATTCTTAGTTGGTGACTTTAACATGTCTGAATATGCTTCTTGTCGTCGGAACAACCCCTTCGTTAGTGTGTCTGCTTTTCAAAATTTCTGTAATCTTGTACTTCTTGGACAATTTAATCATGTTGTGAATATTAACAACAGGATTCTTGACATGGTTTGGTTTACAGACACTTGCTTGGTGGAGGAGGCCTTTGATTTGCCTGTGATTCCTGATGGTCATCATCCCCCCTTAATCATAGAGTTTCCAGTCAAAGGTTCAGTGGTCTCTTCCTGTGTTAGTAACATGAGGCAGAGATCATATTATTTTCGAAAATGTAATTTTGTCGGAATGTATGCAGAGCTTGGCGGCTTGTGCTGGGGTGGTATGGCTGAGCCTCAGGATGTTGATTCTATGCTTGACTTTTTCTATTCCAGAATTTACGACTTGCTTGATCTGTATGTTCCCATGACTGCTCCTGGAGCATGTAATAGGTATCTCCCGTGGTTTTCTAAAGAAATTAAGGTTAGTATCAAATATAAATATTCATTTGAAGAATCGTAGGAAATTAAAGGACACTAAGGTGTATATATCGCATGACTTGACAGTGAAACAGAGCGGCAAATAAAGTCTTGAGAAGACACTTGGCTGTCACCAGGTTAGAAAAGGGAAATAAGTGTTGGATTAAAGGGTCGAAGCTCATTGTGAATGGGACTTCGCATACAGCAGAAGAATTGAAAAGCAGGGAGCTGAAAGACTTGAACAATTGGGAGTCAGGTTGGGTCAGGCCAGCAAGTGCGCCGGCGGCTCCTGACGCCAACGTGGTGTTGCTTCCTACACACGTGGTCGACGATGATACTGGTGAAGACAATTCAGAGGCAGGAGTGGAATCAACGCCAACAGGACTTGCTGGGGGCAAAGAGTTGATTGGGAGAAGCGCGGTGCCAGTAAACGACGCGGTGCAGAATAGTTATTCTAAGGAGACAAGGATCAGAGCGGCGCCGGGGGTGCTCAACAGGCAGGTCAGGAAGCAGGCGGCACCGATGAATCTGCGACCAAAAAATGAGATGACTGATTAAACGTTTTAGTGCATTGTGTTTAGTTTTTATACTTGCGGATTGATTTTCTGGCTTAGTGTCCTGATTTCTTTTAGATTTACGCTGTTGTTTTTGTTTACACAGCTTTTTAGATGGGCATTGCGAATTGAGTACTGCATACTGATAAGTACTTTGGCTATGGGTAGTTATATTTACGACATCTCTTTTAGTTTAGTATGCTATGGTTTTGCTCATGCTAATCTACTTTCGAGCTAAGTTCACACTTTTGCTTTGTAAATCATTGATGTTTTTATTGCGTTTTGATTTTCATGTGGGGAAATGAATCCATACATCAGAGACTATGAATTGGAAGGTGTGAGCATTGAAGTGCTAAGTAACGTAACTGAGGTAAATTAAGTTTTAGGTATAAACATGGCCAATCATAATTTGAAATTGGTGCACAACAATATACATAGTCTGGGTAGGAATTTTAACGAGTTCTTATGTTATGTCCACCAGTTCACTTTTGAGTATGAATGCATTGTACTTACGGTCACGTGGCGGGTTCAACATCCGGATTTGTACTGCATTGATGGATATAGCTTGATCTATAACCAGGGTAACTATAATCAGAATGATGGCTTAATAATGTATATCAGAAACGATATACCATACTCGCATGAAATAGTGCAGATGCGTATTCATAGATTTGTAAAGACTTCCTTAAAATTTGGTGGAAGGATATATAATATAGTGGCTGAGTACAGGTCTCCGACAAGCTGTACCTTGCAATTTATTGAGGAGTTAAGATGCTGCTTAGAATTGATCTTGGAAAGAGCAGATTATTACTTATTTGTTGGAGATATCAATATAAACATCTATAGGCACAATGAATCCCTAAGAGATGAGGCTATAATTTATTTAAATTTAATGAGTGATTTTGGTTTTGTATGAGCACACGAGAGTTACTGAGTCAACTGCGTCATGCATCAATCACATGTTTTTCAGGGCAAGCGCGGGCGTAGAATGCGTTTTGCCTATAGTGATGCAATCTAATATTTCCAACCACTTTATGACTATAATTCATATACTTTCAGAGAGAGGGATGGGCTGTTTGATGGGAAATAAAGTTAAAACAGTGGAATATATTGATTATAAGAGATTGAAACAGGTACTGAGCTTGGAGACTTGGGAAATGGTACTGTATGGTGATGATTTGGAGTCTGCTGCATGTTCTCTGATAGACAAACTGTGAAACATTGCGTTGAATCGTGTACAATAAGGAAACAGGTAAAAAGTGTGAAGAAAAAATCCTGGATTACTACAGGCCTAATAAAATCTATTGAGGTGAGGGAGACAAGATGTTTAGGCGATTATTGAGAGAACCACATAATGAACCATTGAGAGCTGAATGTAGAATCTATAGAAACAGACTAAACTCGCTGATGAAAGTTACAAAAATTGAGTATTATGAGGGCAAAATAAACAGAAGCAAAAACAGTGCCAAAGAATTGTGGTCTAATATTAATGAGATATGTAATCATAAAAACATGCCAAAGGATAGCATAAAATGCATTATTGGGGAAGACGGATACAAAATAGAAGACCCCCAACTCATAGTCAATTCTATAATATTAAGAAAGACCCCAGTTGTAAACCTAGAATTGTAATAAGAAATTCAATATTTATAAGTCATACAGATGCAGGGAAGGTTGGTTTTATCATAAAATCTTTGAAGAATAGCATGGCGGTGGGGGTCGATAATTTGAGAGTGGAAACTTTAAGAGAGATATCGGATTTAATATCCTTTCCGCTGGCATACATTATTAACAGATGTATTGACGTTGGGTATTTTCCTGGGGTTTTCAAGCGGTCTCTGATTTTCGCTGTCTTCAAGAATGGAGATAAAACTAATATAAACAATTACAGACCTATATCTCTGATCACAAATTTTGCGAAAATATTTGAGAAAATTTTGAAGCGGAGGCTGAATGATTACTTGGACAAATACAGTTTCATATCCAACAGGCAGTATGGTTTTAGGGCGGGACTGTGTACTCAAGACGCCATACTGGAT
Source organism: Tillus elongatus (assembly GCA_964006375.1). Taxonomy (NCBI): domain Eukaryota; kingdom Metazoa; phylum Arthropoda; class Insecta; order Coleoptera; family Cleridae; genus Tillus; species Tillus elongatus. The sequence goes on from OZ023262.1 coordinate 150,935,938, forward strand.
CTTACATCTGAATTGTACTCTTCGCTAGATAATGGTAGACCGACAGTGTGTGTGTTCTTGAATTTGAGCAAGGCCTTTGACAGCGTGAGCTATGCCTTACTGGTAGAGTCTCTTGAAGATGTGGGAGTCAGAGGCACACTTTTAAAGCTGTTTAAGAGCTATCTTGTCGATAGGGTTCAATGTGTCAAATTTAAAAACTGCTATAGTGACCCGGCTCTGATTAAATATGGGGTTCCGCAGTGCAGTGTGTTGGGCCCGCTGTTATTTAACATTTATATGAATGGTCTATTTTCTGCACAGAGTACTGGGAAAATAGTATCTTATGCGGATGATACGACAATAGTGTATTCAGATAGAACTTGGGATTTATTGAAGGTAAAAGCAGAAAGTGATTTGGGAAAGATTAAGCAATGGTTTGAGTACAAGCTGTTAACGATAAATTTTAACAAGACCTACTATTTACCTGTCGCTTGTTTCCAGTCATCTTTGCCGGATTATAAAAGCTTCAGGGTATCTGAGGAATCAGAGATAAGGTTGGGAAAGACCGTCAAGTATCTTGGAATTTTTGTCAACTGTACTCTGAGGTGGGAGGTACATTTTGTACAGATGTTGATATCTAAATTTAAAATCTTACGTGATATCTTCGACTTGAAGAAACTTAAAATGTTATATTGTTCCTTAGTTGAGTCACACATCAAATATGGCATATTAGGATGGGGAGGTGTGTCAAAGACTATAATTAAAAAGGTAGAAAGGCACTTTTAAAAATAATTCATAAAAAAAGGGCCACATACTCAACTGAGAGATTATACAAGGAGAGATTATATATGTGATAGACCCCAGAAACTTATTTCATACTGAGTGTATTGTACAGCAACATAAGTTTAAGAGTGGATTAATACACACCGGCCATGGATATAATACACGAACTGACAATTACATAGTGCCATTCATGAACAGGGCCGTTGGACAGAAAAGGTTCCTATATCTGGGGCCAAAGCTATATAATATGATTCCTCAGGCATTGAGGAATACTGCTTCTCTGAGTAACTTCAAAAGAAAAATTAAGCAACATACTCTGTCTTTGGACCGTGAACTGGTGCATGGATACATAAACTGAGTTTTGGATGTTTGTGACTTTGGCAGACGATGGGTGGTCTTTTTGCGGTTGATGTATGGGTGCCATTTGCCATTTACTTTTTAAAGTTTTGTTGCTTTAATGTTGTTATGATGAATGATCTTCTGGTGTAATGTATTGGAGATATTTATAGATTTTATTTTTTAGAGTTTGTATTGTTTATACTTTTTTACTGTTGTACATAGATGTATACTTTTATAATGGTTGTCCGGATGGCTAGTATTTTGTAGTTATTTCCTTTATATGTGTGTGTGTATGCATGTGTGTGTATATGTGTATGAGTGGATACAAATGTGTATGTGAGATTTGCTATGAAAGGAAATGATTTGATTAATAGTTTTTGTAATTTAATCACAGACAGGATATCTTCTCAGTGATATATTTGTTGTTTATTGCCTTATTTTGTATGTTCTGTTTGTTTATATTTGTTCAAAATATGGTTTAATAAACATAAACATTATTGTGGTGTAAGTTTAAGTCTGGAAATGTGGAGTTTCTATATAGATTTAGGGAGCTGAGACAAAAACTTAAGAGATACATTTATCTTTCTCGAGTAAACTACTTCCAGAGGGTTGAAAGAGAGGTTAAGTCTAACTCCTAAAAAATTCTGGAACTGCCGCCGTCAAAACTTTTCTATTGGGAATTCATCTAACCTGCATCAGGCAGTTGACAGTTCTGCTTTTTATTTCGCAAGATGTTCTGGTTCCACCTCCACCTCATCACCTACAGGCGCCAGCCTGGCTTCAGGTGACATCACAGTGTTTTTTGTTGATTACTTTACAGATGATGAAATTATTACAGCTGCTAAGAGAATTAAGGCTAACATGTCCTGTGGACCAGATCTAGTTCCTGGCTTCTTGGTGCGTGACTACTTATATGCTTTCTTGACTACACTTAAGAAAATTTTTAAATTGATTCTTGGATCTGGAACATTCCCCGCGATTAGGAAGCTGTCACGAGTTTTCCCTGTCTTCAAGGCGGGGGATAGTGGTGATCCATCAAACTATCGACCAATAGCCATAATATGTCTCTTTTGTAAGAATTTCGAGGCCTGCCTTTTTCAGCAAATACTGTTTCACATCAAAAACAGACTCTATTTCTCAGCATGTTCTAATCGACAGGATGAGGGCTATCGGGTTCTCCGAGGGCTTGCTTGGGTTATTCAGATGTTACCTGGATGGAACGAGGCAATTTGTCGAGGTTGGGGGCTTCAAATCTAACACCTATCACAACTTCGGGAGTGCCGCAGAGTTCTATACTCGGTCCACTACTTTTTAATATATTTATCGACCCAGTTAAACATGTTTTAGATGTTCCTTTTTTAATGTATGCAGATGATATTAAGATTTTTGCAAATATTTCGAGTGTTGATGACTGTTTGCAGCTCCAGAACTGCCTTCAGATCCTTGATGAATGGTGTTGGCGGAGTGGTCTTTCTATGAATGTTTCCAAGTAATGTGTGATGTCCTCTACTCGAAATAAGCACTCAATTACTTTCAGGTACAATTTAAGGGGGCTTTCGCTTGATCGCCCCGGGACAGTTAGGGACCTTGGAATTGTTTTTGATGGTACTCTATCTTTTAAACCACACTATGAGCAGACTGTCAGTTCTGCTTACAAAAATCTTAAGTTTCTGATAAGAAACAGCAAAACTTTCTCACAGACTGACACCATCTTCCTGCTCTTTCGTTGTTTAGTTAAGTCCCGACTTGAATATGGCTCAGTTGTGTGGGCTACTTAGGAGATACATGTGGCAAGTCTAGAATCAGTGCAAAGGAAATTTCTAAAATTTCTTAGCTTTCGTGAGGCTGGTTAATATCCTTCTATTGGTTTTCCTCTGGAAAGTTTACTTCTTTGCTTTAGTCTGCAGAGTCTGTCGATGCGCAGACACTGCCGTTTCGTTATATTTTTATACAAATTGGTTAATTCTGTATTCGATTGCACTAATCTGCTTCAGCAACTTAATTTCAATGTGCCGCGTGTTGCAGCACTTTTTCCAGGCACATTCTATCTACCGACTGCTCATACGCGATTGCTGCGATCGTCTCCAATATACCAGATGTGCAATGATTACTCTGTACTGCAAGACCGCCTAGATTTCTTCTCATGTAATATATCAGAGATAAAAATGTTTTTCAAAGCGATATAATTTGTGAATCTCTCTTTTGTGTAGTTTGTTTGATTATTGTTTGTTATTATGTTTTGTGTATTGGCCCATCCTTAATTTGGCTTTTAAGCTGTTGGATGGTGTATGAATAAATAAAATAAAATAAAAAAAAACACTCTAAAATATAAGAAAAATAGCTTCAGTGTTGAGATGTAGCTTTTAAATATGTTCATTTAAAATAGATAAGCACTGTTGAATATCAATTTACTGCAACAGGATTCCACAGTAAACAAGCTCAAATTTTGAATTAATAAAGCAATTTCTAGTAAAGATTGTTCATAAAACCAAATTTTTAAATAATTATATTAATTTGTCCAAACAAAACACTGTGTTCTACACTAGTCTGTGTGTAAGTTTTAATGAAAGATGTAGCAATTTGTTTTGAACTTTACCAATAAAAATGAATTCAGAAAGCTGCACTTTTTGTATTGAATACTGAATATAACTAAATTAAGTGTTGGTGCACCATCTTGCATAAAATACATGTTCTGCATTAAATTGAAGGGTAAATCATCAATGAGATCACTGAACCCATTTTGTAGAAAATGTAGGTAGGAATTTCTATTCAGATTTGGTGATAATTCATATATACCTAAGATATGATTTTCAGTTAATCCACACCAAACATTAATCTTCATTTTATGTTGTAAATTAGGTTCTACTGCTACCTGAGGATTTCCATTATCCCACATAACTTTGTTTCTTGAGTTGAATATACCCTGTCAAGTAAATGTAGCTTCATCTGTAAAGAATATTTTACTCAGAAACAGTCGATGCTGTTTGTTTCGGAAGGAATAGCAAAATTATAGCCCAGCTGAAAGAGCAGCTGGCAATAAATTCTATACGGGTGTAAAGTGATATGTATAAAGGCTATCGTTATGAAATGTCCTTCGAATTGATGATCTAACCTACATTAACAGCTTCACTTTATTCTTCTTTTTCTAATTTCTGGATAATCTGATGGATGAACTAAAATCGCTTCCTCTTGTTCGGCAGCAATATTTTTTTGATGGCTACAAATTTCTCCGTTTAGACAAAACGAGCCCTTTTACCTAACCTGTCATAAAGATTTTAAAATAATTTGTGATTCTACTGTCTTATTTTTTTTTTGTTATACACCACATAAATGATACACTCCCGTCCAGAAGCTCTGAGCAGCTTATGCGGGGGGAGGTTACATAGAAAATACATTGGACACACACCCAACACACAGTGACAGAAACCGCCGCCACTGGGAATCGAACCCGAGCACTCCGTGTAGCAGCCAAACACTCGTTCCACTGCACCACGGAGGTGTGCATTCTATTTTAATGCTTTTCAGCATAAATTCTACACGCCTTATATCAATCAAAATTTGCTTGTGCATAAAAGTAAACTACATCCAGCATTTCTTAATTAGAAAAACAATTACATATGGCATGGCATACTTTAACTAATCCTATTTTTAATTAAGGTGTCTGCATTGTCATGGAAACAACTGGAAACAGTTTATGTAGGCAATGGCTTATTTATTTAACACTTTCTGGCAAAAGTGATTAGTTATTTAATTGGTATTTTCATTAAGCTTTATTAGGTCTATATAAATTCTAAATTAATGTGCATTTTTCTAATCGTTTGTTTTAATTTCGGTTTTGATGTGTAGGTAGACATTAGATTTCAAACACCACCTTGTTTTGTCTAAAATATAGAGATAATAATTTAGAAGGAAATTATTTAAATTTAGAATAAATTTTGGGCAAGCGCAATGCAATACTTCAGGTTAAAAAAAAACACCCATTTTGATCGACATTTAAGATGAATTAATATAATGATTCTTGTGAACACAGTTTCATTATTCAAAAATGTATATTTTGTCTAACACCACTCTGGTGACTAAAAATTATACTTTTTCTTGACTCTAACATTATATTTGCAGACCTCCATGTTACATTTTTTAGTATTTGTAAAAGTCACATTGCTTATAAAATACCAGATTTAAAGTGAAAATCCTTAAAAGAAAAGATTTCCTGAGCAAATTATTTTTTATCAGAAAGTTGTAGATAAATAACTGTGTTAAGTTGTTTTCACTAAAATACAGATGCCTTGACTGAATATAAATATGGCAATAAATCCATTAGTTTTGAGTATTTGCGTACGTCACTAGAGCAAGAAAACTTACGTTAAGAATTAAGTTTTACACACCCTGAATATTCCAGGTGAAAAGTAGGTATATGATTAAAAATATCTCAAAAACGCGATCCTCAATTGTGTTTCTCACTATTCAACTCAGTGAAAAAAAAAAAAGAAAAAAAAACATAACTTTGCTCATTTAATCGACATTGTAGCTCTTAAAACAGAAAAGTTAGCAATAGTCCACACTCAAGTTTCAATGGTTTTTGTTAGATTACTGTACCATCATAGGATGAGAGTGTTATTTTAAATTGGCATTACCGTTTTCCATTTGGAAGAAATTGTAAATAGGGTATTCCACCGCCAGGAGTGTTTAATTTACAATGAAACTACAGTTTTCTGTGGTTATAATTATGAGGTATGTATTTAGTAGTAATGCTTATTTTAACGTAATATTTGTTTGATTAACTTTTAATCTAGTTTTATGTACTTCTGTCTGGTCTCTGGGCTGCTGTGCCTTAATTAGACTTATTTGACGAACAGCTAAATATTTCCCATAACATGGCTGTTGGCTTGTTCAATTAACCCACCCATCGAGTTTATTTGTGGTAATGGTCAGTCAGTAATACCACCAATGCCGACCTTGACTGAAATCATTACTAGTTTCATACACATTTTGTCTAAAGGGTGGACAAATAAATAAAATACAAGGATTATACAGTGGGGTACACTTTTATTTACTCGATTCTAGTCGCTGTGAGCATTTTGATACAATATATTACAGTTTGCGACCATTCTTTATCTTAACAGTACTTAACAGCTTTTTAGGTTAACAAATAACATATTGATGGAGATGAGAATTCGAAATACAATCATGTGTATTTTATACACTGTAAGGGGAGTTGCTTCAAAGATCATCACTGAAGTATAATATGATATCTATACAGTGATGTTTTATTTTAGAACCAGCTCCCCCTTCAGGTCAAACTTTATACCACCAGAATCATGATTTATTTTACACTGAAAAATGGCGTATAAAATAACAAATCAAATTGTCGCTACTTTTACCCAGCGACGGTGATTAATAACTCATGATTTTGGTGCAATATCTTCAAGCTCAACAGAGCTTCTACAAGTCATTAACAAAGTGCGCGCGAACGCAGTTGCACGTGTGGGTAGTATGGAAGCCGCGCAGTGCTCAATTTTAACCAGCTATCAAAATTATAACTTATTCTGGATATGTAAATAGAATTAAACAGTTCTTTTTCAATATTGGACAAATAAATTGAACACATTTAAATTTTGTTTATAGATGTTTCCTAGTGACACTAATTTTATTTTAAGATTTCTTTTCACAATATATGAATTTTCACTTTCCTGATAACATCAATTTTATTTTAAGATTTGTTTTATAAATATATAAATTTTAGCTATCAGAGTGGGGCCAGCCTTGAAGATTGTATACTGCACAAAAAGAATGCTTACATTCTAAATTCTTAAAATGTGGATGCCTTTTGGTAAAATCTTGTCTTCATTAATGTTAAAATGTTTAAGCCTGGATCAATTCTTATAATTGGTTTGTATTTATGTATTTTAGAATTAAAAATATCATTGGTAAGAAAAAATTAAATAACAAAAAATAAACTGTTACAAATAAGGTTTCACTTTTTTGTTATTTAAGAATCAAATACTGTACCAGTCATTTAATTTTCTTTAGTAAAAGAACTAGCTAAACCAAACTTATATGCCTATATGGTAACAAGTGGATTTAAATTTACATCACCAAATTGCATATATTATATTAGTGTGAAGACTGATATTAGTGAATGCCAGCATTCCCTGATGAATATCGACATGTACCAAATACCTCAGTATGTTTCCAAGATATGCTGATATTATTATACTGTTTAGACCTTCTCCAGTGTCTGTTGACATATACAGATGAGCTCTGGTGGGCGTCGGAAACAACAGGTCTTTACAAGCATATGCATTTGACATTTGACTGCCAGGAGGGCTTACTTACCCAAACTATGGTAGTGTGCATATAAAATTCCTTTAACTTATATTATTGGTCTCATTCAAATTTGTTTCTATAGTGGCTACTACAGTGAACCATGATAATTTTCTTGGAAAGTTATGTGCATTAATAACATGAAGACAATTATATTTATTTACCCAAGAAAGAAACTCTAAAGTACTTTCTGAAGTGACTTCTGCTAAAACTTAATTTGGAATATGATGCCAAATGTCGATACTTACTGGTGCAAGTCAAATATGATAATATTTAAAATATTTTATTATATATCAGACTTACACCAACATGTCTGCTACATATTGACATTCACTGGAGGACTTTAATATCAAATTAATTAAACTTATGGCATATTTTAATTTATGATGTGAAATCTTATTTACCTATATGGTTTTTTTGTGAGTAATTTTTGGGTTCACGTCTATTAAAACCTCTTCTAATTATTCTGTATAATTAACGTATTTGGTCTAGTAAAAAAATTCACCAATGAAATTATCAATTTAAGATTGAGGTACATGTATAAAAAAAGCTTAAATATAATTCCAGTAATTTTGAAAACAGGCAATTGATAATCAATTATCAATTTAATTTACAGCAGAACCTCTGCTATTTGAGGCTTGATTATTCAAGTGTTGCATTATCAAAGGTACCCATTTAATTTTCATAGAGCCGAGTTCTATTTTTAATCACATTCAGATTAAGAAACTAAAAGTATTTAAGAAGAAAATGAGAATATAAATGCATATAGTCTGTCGCGAAACACCCTTCTAGTTCTCAGATATAATTAAATTTCCGATACAAATTTTTACTACATTCTAGCCTAATTCCCAAATCAACTATGCCTAAAAAATGTGTCAACGTTTTATCGCTTGAATTTTACTTACAACTTGGGCAGTAATACAGCGATGTCTTAGGTTGTTCGTAAGGCTATGTGATCCAATCTTTTTATCCAAACTGAACTATAAACGAACCCAAGCAAATATGTTTGCTCGATGTCAAACCCGGAAATAGTATGTCTAAGATTTACAGTCGAGCTTCAAGCTTTTTTGAACTTTGAAATCGAAATTTAAAAACAGCACTTACTTGAAAAACACACCTTATACTCTAGGTTGTTATATTGTGAATATCTTTTTTTGTTTGGTGTTAACCAGGCTGCTTTAGTAGTTAGTTAGAGTGAGGGGGGTTAAAAGAAGTAAGTATCATAGGTATATAATAACAATTTCTGAACTCAACTGTCTCCTGATTGTGAATACTTAAACTTTTTGCGAAACGAACTATGTTTAATCTAGTGGTGCCTGAGAAAAAATAGCAATTAGCGCCATAAATTCTGAATAATTCCCCTACCAATCATTTTCGAGCACTGTATTACCTAATAATGATGTAATAAAAAAGGTGTTATGACGCTAGAATTATTTTAAAAAACAATTCCGTGATTGTTGAATAGCTTTGTCCCAATCTGTTCTATCAACTATCAAAAATACACATGAGTGAATTCCTCTGAAATTACACTCCCAATTTAACGGGGCTGATATCGATTTAGCGAGGTCGATACAGTATTAATGGGCTGATATTGAGCTACCAACCCGATACAAAGTTAGCAAGGCCAATACTGAGTTAACGTAACCGATATCGAGTTAGTAGAGCCACTATCGGGTTAAAATCTGTAAAAACTCAGGCATCATTGAGTGACTATAAAGTATAGTTTCCAACTATTTTGGAGATTTACGTGTTTCGAACATCGAATTGTTGTTACATTATTTTTAAGTGTCATTCGATGCTCCTATAGGAAACAAATACAAACAGTTGTAGTAACTATGCAAAACAAACCGGAGGCTCTTAAAATATTAAACACTGGGGAAACAAGTGTGTTGACATAAGATATTACTGATGACTTCTGGTTAATAAACGTGATTATGTTTATTTCTAAGTGTACTATTTCAGCAGAACTCCATATTATTTGAGTTTTTGCATATCCAATGTAATCGTGGTCCACAATATAGTTCAAGTCACGAGGGACTTACTTTAGTGGGATCAGAAAGAGTATTATTTATTATTTAAAGTCAACAAAAAATAAGAATGCTTTGTAAAATGAATTTTAATTAAAAAATGTGAAATCTTTAAGACAATTGAATTACAAACAAGGGAAAATATTACTTTGTATTTCTTAAGACATTTAAACTTTTTGACTAAATGAAATTCAGTTTCTGCAAAATTTTAAAACATTTTGTCATTTACCTTCATTCAATTAAACTTCAAATAAATAAAACTATGTTTATTATTATTTTGATCAGTCTACAATAAATAAAATGAGCAACATTAGCGATGTGTCCTGTTTAGGTATCATGTTAATAATTTCAGATGTTGGTAATTATGATTTTGATAGTTGGTATTTAAGTGAATACATTATGTAAATGACAGTGACTAAAGAATCTAACACCGTCACTTAGCAACTGCATATATATGATTAATACATACAATATATAAATATCTATCGCAAGTGGATATTATTTAAAAATAATGATTTATCCTAAGTAACAATGTGTTGGCCGAGGCCTACTTATATTGAGTGCATACGCTACTGCAACCAATCAAACTCACTATATTTTTATATAATGTCTAGAATGTATCATGACTTAAAACCGTTTTGTTTCATAAACTTGAATTCTAATAAACAAATAAGTTGGCAGTAATATTTATTTGAGCAGTATTTTTCACTTATTTCCGATACGATTTGTAGTATAATAATGCTAAAGTACTAATTTAATATTAATAATGCTATGATTGTTACTGTGTTACAAATGAACTAAATATAGTGACGTGAACTTTTTTTAACTAAATATCAATGTAAGGTAATTCAGACAGGTATTTAAACAATTTAATTGCTTTTGTAATAAAAAGTGATGATTATTTGTTAAGTATTACTGTGAGATAACAACCTTGTTTTAGAAATACTCTTTACGGCAAGTTTAATTTGAGCCTGTAGGGCGAAAACTCTCTGGTTCGGTTCCCGGGCAGGTCCCAAAAATCAGAAAAGTTAATAAAGATTGGTAAAGCAATTATATGTGTTTTTAATACTAATAAATGTGTTTAATAAGATGGCACTACACATCCTACGATAATAATTATTTGACTGCTGAAAATAGAATTTATCTTTTTAAACATTGTTTATATATTTTTCATGTTCAGCTTAAATAAAAATTTGATATACACTGAAATCTTTGATAAACATACATATTATACACACATAATAGTAAAGGAGAACGATTTTATAGTTGTAACATACTAAAAGGACTTAAAAGTATCGGCAAGTTACCAAATGCTTATGTGGTCTGTAGAAGTTGTATCAAGCATTCATTCATATTTATACTCGACGTTGGCCATGGGAGGTGAAATGTTTCCAACACAAGTCATTCAAGACCCTATTCATCAAACAATTAAAAGTACCTGGAAAATTACACAACCAAATGGTATAACTGAATTGCCATAAACATGTGCAAGATGTAAAAGCTGTTTTCTCTTTAAATTTGTCAACCATTTCAACCTGCCGGTAACCATACTACCAACCTAATGTTGAAAATATCTTAAAACGATAAGATTGCTTTGAACTCTGCTTGTCTTCTCCAAAAAACTGTTACTTCAGAACTTTTATTCACTTGGTAGTTGAATTATTACCTCTAATTTTGTTGAAAGAAGAGTGCTGGTAAAGTGTTTTCAAATTTATTAAGTTAAGTTTAGTGGACTACATTGGCATTTTAGGGTAGCAATTTATAAGAATTTTCCACATTTTGTAGTTGTTTGCATTGTATCTAGATTTTCGTTATTGTCTTTTACTGTGTAGTACAAAACTTTTCTAGTTGAAAGTTATTTTTAAAATGCCGTACAAATAAAAAAGATACACTTTTTTCATAAAAAATACATTGCTTTATTACACGAACGACTTTCCTGTTGAGTCACATATTTCCTATTTTGCAATAATGAGTCTCTTGACATCCAAAGTTTTTTCTCTAACCAGGCAATGCTCATCAAGAAGTATTTAGCAAACAAGCTATGCCCTACAGACTTGACATCATGGCCAACTTTGAGTATAAAGTTTATTGAAGCCTCTATATAATAGCCATAACAGATGTTACATGAAAAATTCTTGTTTATTTAATAAAAACATATCAGTTGAGAGACCAGTAGCTATTTAATTGTGTCATAGTTGTAAAAAAGGTAATAAGCTGATCAACTTTATCTAAAATTTCAATGGTTTATATGCAAACACGAGCGATAACAACAGAGGAAGCAATCTTGGTATGTGTGTATTATACATACATCTTATGAAAATATACTTTTTTTATTTATTTTGCCAGCAAATTTAGAAACATAATAATTTTAAATACAGATATACATACCTTCCATTTAGCTTTACAAATATAGGGTAGAAAGATATTGCTACTCATTGCTGCCATTGAACAACTTTTTCTTCTCTGTAATTGATTTTACCTTCATGGCATCATCAGGTGAAAAAGTCATATATGAGAAGAAAAGTTGCTGAACAGCAGCAGTGAATACCTGGATAAGCCAAAAAGTAGCTGTAAAGCATCTCTTTTTAGGAGAACTAATTTTTGCTTCGCTCTTGACGAAACATCTTGTTTAAGTTAAAAATAAGAAATACACTTGGTGAAACTTCACAAGTTATTTTATTAAACGGTGTTTTGATCTCATGACTATTCTCGATGAGCATAAAATAACATAGGCATTGTAATATATATTCTTAAGTTTTATTTATTTATCGAGCTTAATAAAAGATATCCTGTGAAGTTTTACCATTGTTATTCTTATCCTAAACAAGATAATTCGTCAAGAGTCAAGCAAAAACTAATTATCCTACATACTAAAAAACGAGATGCTTTACAAAGCAAGCACATTGTATCGGTCTCCCGGACTTTCTCGGTGAGCATATGATATGTATAAGGATATATATCTTACACTCATAGAAAATGGTTCTAAGACCGAAACTCTGTGTCTCATCTTAATTCAGAATATCGTGTGACGTTTTACCAAGTGTTTTGTTATCGTTCTACCACAAATTTGTGGAGCCAGAGGGAAAGCCTATACGTATGTATTAAGTATACAACATTTTCACCAAGTAGACGCCTTCGCAGTCAATTTTATTTTATTTGTAACTTTTTGGTAGTTGAATATAATTGTGGCATAATATAAGAAACTAGTTACAGATGGAGAAATTGAATTGTTTTTGCCAGACTAACATTCAAATAAGTATTTGAGAGCTTTAAAAAACATGCATGAAGTCATGATTTATTCTTCGGACAAAGTTTTGAGAAACAAGGCAAACGGACAACGTTGCAGTTGTTAGGATAATTTTGTTAAGCTATCCTAAAGTACACGTTATTTTATCTTGGAAAAAACACAGTGTTCGTCTAGGAAGACAATTATATTATAGAAAAAATAAAAATAAGATATTCTACTTGGTGTTTTGTTTGTTCTTTACAAATTTGTAAAATTTTCACCTGTTTACTTCCATATTATTATTATTTTTCTACACTCTTTATTCTCTTATATGGAAACACCCTGTATGTGTGTGGAACATCTATATAATAATATTGAAGGAAACAGTTCTCAAAATTCACAGAAATAAGTTTTATTCAAATAGTTTCTATGACAATCACTGTGTAATTTCTCACAATTTTAAATATTTTACACATATTTTTACAATCATATTTTATATCAGCCAGACGACTATATTTAACTAGTTTTGTTATTACAACGTTTTCTGCAATGCCAGTTAACACAATTAGAGTTTTATATGTTTTAGACACAATACACAGAGATATCTTGGTAATGATTTGAAAGTAATTAGTTTAATAATTTAGTTTTTGTGTTAGCCAAAAATAAATAAACATAAGCAAATTTGTTTTATCAAAAGTAATCTTAGCTGCCTGGTATGCGACTATTAATTATAATCAGGTAGGTACTTAAACTATTTTTTAAAGGTGATTTTTACTTACATAAATAATTAAAATGGTTACAAAAAGCAGTGGAAATATTAAACGACAGAGGTTCAAGAAAACAGGAAGACTGCTTCGCTACTTACATTACGAATATCTATGTGAAAAATTTTAGCGAATTTTCATAGAAAGCTAATAGAGAGCTCATGACTTTCAAACTTGCAAAAAATTTCTTCACATGAGCACGAATTAGAACCCGTATTTATGGTTAGTTAATATTTTAATATGTTTGTTTATATATATATATATATATATATATATATATATATATATATATATATATATATATATATATATATATATATATATATATATATATATATATATATACATACATACAGGTGTAAACAACTAAGTGCAAAAAAATCAAGGGGTGACTCGCTGTGGAAATTTTAAGGGGGTCACTCATAAAAAAAAATTAATCACCCCTCTCCTGTGACGATACGACTTCAAAAAAGTAATTAATTTTTTTCTTAAATACAGAAGAAGTGAGAGACACATAGCATAATTTGCATGGTGTAGAACTTTAATCGAGCTGTGATTTATGGAGTAGGTGGCGGTCAGGTTGATATTTTGTAATTATGATCTAATTGTTGTTAATTATGTGTCAGCTATTGTCTTTTAGTGGTAATACTGTGATCATTTTGAGAACCCTTTTGTGCAAATTCATTAAGATAAAATGTACTTGTATGAATAAATGAGCGATATGCATTTTCTTTACGGTCTTGCCAATGGTAATTTGTTAGATGCGTCTAGAATGTATGCTGATATGGATCCTCAATGTGTGGCCCCTCATCATACATTGTTTCAACAGCTGCATCAACGACTGCGAGAAACTGGCACATTCACAAAAATAATATATGATTGTGGTTGCCAACGTGAAGTTAAAGCTCCATCATTGAATGAAGCAGTACTTAATTTAATCCACGAGCAACCAGACATCAGTACTAGAAAAAAATTGATAGTATTTGCCGTCTTAGAGGAACAGCTTTTATGTCCTTACCACGAACAATGAGCCCAGGCGCTTTTATCGCAGGATATTCTGAACCGTCTTGCATCGACATATTGGATGCTGAAAAGGGTTTTATTTACAGATGAGGCTAATTATTCTAGGTAAGCGATTATTAATTATCATAACATCCTCATTTGTGCTGATGAAAACCCACATACCATAGTTGAAGCTCTTTCTCTTAATATGTGGGTTAAAATTCTTGGGAAGAACTTTTAGCCCACATTTTCTGCCGCCTAGAATAAATGGGGATACATACACCACTTTCTTAAAGAATAGCTTCCAGTACTTCTTGCTGATATTCCGTTAGGCGCCAGCAGAGTAATGTGGTTTATGTTTGATTGGGCCCCTGCCCATTTTATTGCAAGAGCACTGGATATACCGAAACGGACCTCAGTTTTGGCCTCCTCGATCCCCGACTTAAATCCTTAAGGTTTTTCTCCTTGGAGCCATTTAATAACTTTGATGTACAAGACTCTTGTTCAAAACCTAAAAGACTTAACGAACCTCATTATTGAATCTAGGGTAATCTGAGATTCTCCTGAAATTTAATTGAATACTCAGTTCTATATGCCGACATGTAACTGTTGTATAATGTCTTAAGGTGGTCATTTTCAACATTTATTATGATTTTTATTGGTATTAATTTTAAATTACCAGTTTATTTTCAATAATTATTTCTCTATTTTGACATCAAGATCACATTTTGTATAATTAGAAAATGTCTGCCTATGCAGATTATACAATGTAATGAGTGAAGATTGGAACCCGTGATGAGTACTGCTAAGGACAATTTGGAAAACCCAATTTATCACAATAGAGTTTTTTTTTTAGACCTGACGTTCGTTTCTCTAACAAAGGGAGGGATGAATAAACGTTTTCATCCCTCTGATGCCGCTAACTTTAGTGAAACGGTCGTCTGGTCTAATAACTGTATTGTGATGAATTTGGTTCTGCAAATTGTACTTATTATACTATGTAATTGAATTTAAATTATTTTTTTATTCAGAATTCGTTTACTTTATGAAAAAAATACAAGACTCTTTTCTTATTTAGAATGGATCAAGCTATCCAAAACATATTTTAAAATGGCGATATAGCTGTAACAAAAAAAGTTATGTGTGAAACAAGGTCCAGTGATGACTTTTTCTACCCCTTACAACCTTACGGAAAAATTAACAAATTGTTCACTGAGTGTCTTTTTAATAGAACGTATACTTAATTTAATTTCTGTCACATCTATCGTATTTAAAAAAAAATTACTGCTGTTTTGTCACCCTTAAGGGGTCGTATCTTTACAAGAGAGGGGTGCTGTTTTTTTTATATGAAGACCCCCTTTATTTTCCTTTACTTTCAACAAGGAATCAATACTTGAATTTTTTCGCACTTATTTCTTTACACCTGTAGGTGTATTTAATCTAGGAGGAGTAACATGTATACTGTTAGTTTCCAAAACTCATAAACTGTTAAAGAGATAATAAAGAATACAAGTTCTTATTTGCAATTCAAACATGCTCTATAATTTTCTAAGCTCCTGATGAAGCCCTAAAATACAAAGGCAAAATATAGAGCATGTTTGAATAGCCAAGAACTTTCATTTTTATTGTCCATTTTGAAAGGTCAATGCCCTGAATGATTCTGCATATATATATATATATATATATATATATATATATATATATATATATATATATATATATATATATAAACATATATATGTATGTATCTAATATATAACCGATTTTGAATAAACAATTGGGCTGGTTTTCCCCAAAAAAATGAAGTTTTGTTCCAAAAAGGTTTGATATCTATAAACATGTTAAAGTTATTAGGAAGAAATTTTGCACAAACCAAATACATATGTAGGGGCTTCGTCTGCCTTTCACAAGTGTTTGTTTTCTTTGCAATCGGTTTCGCCATTTTAAGACATCGCCTGACAGGCGAAAATTTCATTTTTTTCTTCTATTTATACATAAAAATGCGTTGTACGTTACGGTAATTTGACCAAAAAAATTCAATAAATGAAATAAAAGTGACAGATGATGTCTTTACAATTTCTGTGTTGTTGTATATAACTTGAAAATAATATCCAACTTAAAGCAATAATAACCATAACAACAACCATAGTAATAAAATAACTAATTAACAATAACATCAATAAAACAGGTTTCATATACCAAAAATATCGACATACATCAGCCTATTAGGTTATTACAACTATTTTTAATATAGTTAGACGTATTTTGTTTGGTATATTTAATTAGAAGAAAGAGCTTCGAAGAAAGAGGAATCCTTCAAATTAGTTTGGCCGTTCAAAACAAACCAGTTATTATGTATCATTATGATTGTTGTTATGGTTATTATTAATTGTTATAATATTAAACTTCAGACGTCATCAGTCGATTTTCTTGTAATTACTTTAAACATTTTTTTAATCAAAATACCCTAATGTAGCAACAGATTTTTATTTGTACATAGTTGTCATAAATGTCTATAAACAAATTTAATTTTCTCTTGTCTGATGATGTGGTCAAAAGGCGAAACTGGTTAAAGAAAAGAAAACTAAACTATTGTGAAGCCAGGGAAGAAGCTTATATCTGTATTTGGTATGGAATAGTTTCTCTAAGTAAGGTAAACGATAGTTAATTAATTTTGTACATGTTGCCTTTATATAGACTTTACTATTTACCAAAATTGAAGTTTTCAGGTTAATGGAAAGTCGAGTTAAAGTTTAATTTTTTTGCAGCTAGTAAATGCTACCTTATAAATAAGTAACAAAGAGTAAAATACTAAATGGTATATTTTCAAAAAAAATAATTGGATTGATAAGAACACATATATTTTCACTGAGATTAAAAAGCTTATGCCAACTGCTTAATATCATTGAATCCAAAGATCATTTGCAGGTGAAGTTTTTCTTCTTGTTCCTTTATATTATGAATTTAAATGGATTATCATAAAGATGAAAAATTAATAGTCATACATGTACTACTGCTAAATATCATACAACAGAAAATATTTGTCATGCTCCTATAAAGTTTCTCTACATATAACTAATACCATAAGTGGCACATTGTGACAGGAACACAGATATTTTGTAATTTGATAATTTCATAGTAAATTACCTTTAAACTTAAGTGCACAATTGATTATTTATTTTTGATTTTGTTTTCTAGCTACATGCTCTGTTAAATTAGCAATGTTAGGTATTTTTTTCTGTTGTGTCAGATAGTAAAATCAGAAAAACAATTATCGGGAATTGGGTTTTGATATATTTCAAAATAAGCATCTCTTTTAAATGGAAAAGCCACATATTCTTAAAAATGTTCTGAAAAGAAATGAACATAAATCTTCAATACATATCGGCCATTATGTCAATGGCCGATTATACTTAAAAAAAGGTGTTGCCATGTCTTACATTTAATCAAGGTATTCTCATGGGAACCACTACTTGAGGTGCATGATGCAAATAATTGTTTATTTATTTTAAACGTTTTGTCAATGGTCAAAAATAGTTAGGTACTTGTTTAGCAAGTGTTATTTTTGTCATATTATAATATTTATTGATTTGTCACATATTATTTTAAAAGAACTTAACACAAATACGTTTTACACTTGTGCTTGCATATATATATATATATATATATATATATATATATATATATATATATATATATATATATATATATATATATATATATATATACATACATTTAATTTCTTAATTGATCGTTTTTATTTAATTTAATTTTATTACATTTTGTACAAGTAATAATTAAATAATAATGCAACACTACCTTGTTTTGTCTAAAGTATGAAAATAACAATTTATAGGTGAAAATTTGATACTTAAATTAAGAATAAATTGATGGCAAACTGAATACAACACTTACAAAAAATACATTTCTCTTATTTGACGTGGATGATGCAGGGTTATTATGCTTGTCCTTCTAGACACAGCTTCATTATGTTCAAAAATATTTTCAATTTAATAACCCTAGGTCTCGTTACAATAAATAATGGTTTTATTGGACTATATAGCATTGTTTTACTTTTGGCACAAAATGTAAACGTTTACCATCTCACATTTGTTAGAATATGTGAAACTCATAATAGGTTTTTTTACCAAATTCAAGCCTTAAAATTATCGAGAAAATAATATTTCCTTAACAAATATTGTCTGAAAAGCAGAACTAAACAAATACCTAATCACCTCACTTGTCTCAATCTGTTCTTATGAAAATTCAGACACCTTGATTAAATGTTAGATATGGTAATAACTCGATTATTTTTAAGTTTAGCCATTAAATCCATGAAAACCTTCATGTTTAGAATCAAGTATCTTTTTAAAATATATAAAAATATACAAATGTTCCATTAAACACATGTTTATTCGAACATTTTCTAAAAATACGATGGTTTAGTTTTTCTATTTCACCATGCAACAGTGCAAAATGAAATAAGTATGCTAATTAAACCGGGTTTAAAGCTTTAAAAACAAAAAAGTTAGCAATGGTGAATACTTCAGTTTGAGTAGACTGTATAAATGTCTATACAAATATATGCATATGTATTAGTTTCAATCATTAATTTTAAAATCTTTCAATCAAGTTTCATTTATTTTCTTAAATTGTACATTAAACATTCAAATGGTTATAGAAAACCTTTTATAATGGATACTAATATTTTTATTATAAACGCAAATAAGAATTTAAATTTAAACTGTTGGACTGGGCATTCAATATTTGTGGATAAGTATATATTAAAATTAACTGTACATTAATCATAACTTTGATAAAATATAAAAAATATTAGGGGCCTGATAGTAGGTAGTAGTGTATAAATTCGATTGAAATTTGAATTCTTAACTGGCAGCAATATGTGTATGATTAACATCCAATGGCTGAGCTTTGAAATATTTGTTTAATCCATTACCAAAATATTTCTCTGGTATACTCAGTTAAATTACCATTGACTTCCTTTTCATTGTGACTTCTGTAAGCCAAGTTCTACTACATGCAGTAGCTTACACTTTATATATTGTAGTCTGGATACGAAGACTTTGGGAAAAGTCATTAGGAAGCCCAATAATAAGAAGTAACATACAGATATAACTCTAATAGAATTATATACTATACAAACAAATAAAATTTCTTTATTCGAAAAACAATCGCTCTTTGCCGTTTTAATAACTTTTGGCACAATGATTTTACTAGACCTCATAATTAAGACAGTGAAAAGACAGGAATGGTTTTATGATGTATCTGTGATAAAAAAATGTTTTACCTCATAGTTTCCTAAGTATGGTATAAAAATTCAATTCAGTAGGTACATATCTAAAACAGTTACCTAAGAATATGAGCACATTAAGATGTATAAATAAAGTTAAATTTGTAATTTACAGTCTATTTCAAAATAAACTAGAAGTCAGTGGGCTCTGAAAGTTAAACCAGTCACAATTTTTCCGTTAAAAAATATTCAATTGGGGTATACTGTGTTTGTGAACCAGCCATAGAAAAAGTGTGGTGTTTTATATTTGCTGAAATTTAATAATTGATTGATAAATCTAACACATGAGTTTTATACCATCCAAAGAAATATACTTTTGGTATAGTCATTCCCACTCTAGTGAGTGGGGTTTAGTGGGTGCTAGTTGCACACTACCTAAACTTCACACACACTAAGGTGTGCGACTGAGTTTGTCCTTACTGATTCCCCACTCCCATATAAAAAAATACTTTTGGAAAATTGAAATATAAAAAATCACTTAACAGGCTAGGAATCGGGAAACTAAATTGGATTTTACAATGCCTACCGATATCTCATTTATTTTGAAACGGAGTATATATTTTGAAAAGATTGTACGACATATAATAACTTTAATACAAAAGTATTAAACATGTATTTTTAACATAAATTTATTTAATTGATAATAAATAAAAAAATTAATTACAAGACAGAAAAATAAAACATATTATGCATATCTAAAATAGCTATTTTACTGGGCACAAACCATATGGAAGTATGTCTAATTTCAGTAACTAGTTTTATTTTTCAACAGTCTTCTTTTCCGGGATATATTATTTTTTATTACTCATAAGGCAAAAAAAGTGATGTACAACTTATCTATGAGGCAAAACATAACATACGCTTTTACAGTTTATAAAAGTGACAAAGAGGTTGGAATAACAATAAAATCTGCACTTTCATAATAATTATAATTTAAACAGGATTATTTAAATTAAGTCAGACTCAATTTAACTGAGCATATTCAGAATACATATACATACCTACATCAAAGTATAATTCTGAAGGACATATAAAATAAAGGATAACAACTGTTGTATATGTAGCGATTTGAATAAGTATAACTAATTGCACGAGTGTCAGATTCTCGGGAACTCTATAAGGACGCACAAACGTCTCAAGTTTGTCAGTCTAGTTATAATAATAACAACATTATGAACAATCAAAATTGTATCGGGAATGTCCCCGTTTTCACTCGAAGCATTAGTATGAATTCACGGCAGTAGATGGCACGACACTTGTCACCTATGTTCCTCTTCGTTTGAGTTTCTACACGACACCATGTCCATAGATCTACGCGCAAGGAAGATGGATATTCGTTGTAAAAATAAAATCTAGAGCACCTGTTTTTTCTTTTAACAAATTTGAACGTCGATAGTTCGATAGGTCTGTTTGTGCGATAGTGCGAATCTACCTATTATTGCAAATGTATATATTATATAAATATCGAACTGGTGATCAACGTAAAAACCTATCGACGTACAAAATATACCATTTATATTCGATTAAGTCTCTAGGGTCAAAGGTCACCAACTTCCGGACTCACGTAGTTCACAAACAATAATTTGCGTATACATCGCACTAACATTTATATTATCCTTATTAAACGTGATTTGTTTTATTACTATTATTGTTTAAATACTGGATTATCGACATTGTTAAAAAATATTTTCGAGTATGTCAGTGTTGCTTGCTACAGTTTATTGACTCCACAAGGTGCCGAGGCCTTTCGGATACGGTTTTGCTAACCAACCGTCAGCATACTGAGCTAGTGATTGTCCGACCAAAAACTGAAAGCCTTTCCTTTTCAAATAGCACCAACACCTATTTTATTAGTCACATAAAGTATAAACACAAAATGAAAATTAAATCATATGAGAAAATGAGCATTTCAATTTGTGCACTATTATATCAGTACACAAATGTAAAAATTTATTTAGCGTTTGTTTTAATTCACTATTTGTATTCTTCTAATGCATTAAATTATCAATTTGTAATTGTTCTGTAATATAATTTCCAAGTGGACCCACTTATGCTTAAAACAAAATATTCAAAAAATATCTTGATATTACAGAACATACTAGCTGTTGTAACCAGAGTTACAACAGCATGGAGAAGTTTTTCTTTTTTATTAGCTTTAGGCAACAAAATTGAATGGAAAATAAGACATTAAAATTAAAGAAAAGTAAGTTATAAAAGTTTAAATTTGTCCCTTTCGGAGGTGATTCTAACAGCGTGATTTCATTTTGTCTGTATAAACATTACCTTTTAGCAAGTTCTTGTTTCGACCATTTACAAATATCAACTGCATTTTGTACTGTATGAACAGTCATTCAGATAACAAAGACACCTTCGTACAGCATACAGGAATGTTTTCTTCACAGTTATAAGTGTATTATTCTATTGGTCAGAGCTTTAACAGGTGCCCCTTCACATTTTAAATGTAGAGATTTTAAAAGCCTACAATTTCGTCATTAATGAACCGCTTTTTCATTTTTTTATGAATAATTTTTAAGATTAAGAAACTTGTCCTCCATTGTTTGAGGTGTTCAATAAAGTTTCTAAAATAATTATTGTGAATTCATCCAAAATCGTAATATTTGTTCTAATCAAAAATCACTAACTTATTATATCAATTTTTATAGTATATTTCATAATTGGAAAGCTTCACGACCTTAAAAATGCAATGTTTTCCACTGATAGTAAAATATAAGCCAAATCAAATAATTCATAAGCTTGAATTTTTAAAATCGAAAACACACCATTATTGTAAACCCATTTAACCATATAGCTGACAGTTGTTCTAGCTCAGACACATAGAAAAATGTACTCGTAATTTTGAAATAAAACCCGCCTTTATGTGGAATATGTCAATTACATGAGTTGCTTGTTTTTGCAGTTTGCACAAAAGTATTTTTAATGCCTTAAAATTCATATTTATCCAAATAACGGACGTCATGCTATTTGAACCTCATTTGTCTTTAGAGGTGCAACTTTCAACTCTTATAACTTAATAATTTTTTATTTTCGTATTTTTTACAGTTTTTTCCGCTTCTCTATTGGTTTTTTGAGGTAATAAAAAAAAACAAGAAACTTCTCAGTTCGCAGAATTTGTAACTAAATCTGATGAATAACAACTTTGAGCTATTGTAACTAAATAAATATATAGGTAGGTACTAATTAGGAAATAGTATACAAAATATGGTAGTTAGTGTTTTGACCAATTGGTATTTATCTAGTGTTTTTTCTTCTGGATGGGACAGGGTCGATGTCTCTGGTCAATGGCGGTGTGTATGGTGATAGATGAGATGATGATTTTTTCCGTTCAAATTACACCTGCGTATTTTTGTATTTAGTATTTTTTAAGCTTTTAGGATAGTTAAACAAATTCAATTGTACTTTTAATTAGTGGTAAAGTTTGGATGACCATGTTGGGTAAAAATTTTTAGTGAATTTAAAAAAAATCACTAATAGAGAGGTATCGATGGTGAGACTTTGCAAAATTTTTTTCAAATGAGCGCGAACTAGGACCCCTAGAACCCATATCCAGGGTCAGTTTCAATTTTTATATGTTATATATATATATATATATATATATATATATATATATATATATATATATATATATATATATATATATATATATATATATATATATATATATATATATATGTATGTATGTATCCAACCGATAACTCAAAAAATAATTAACCGATTTCGATGAAACTCGGCAAGTGCCTTTCTTTTATTAATGGCTTAGATGAGTTCGTTAGCCAGAAAAATTGGACTAGGTTTTCCCGAAAAATTTTGAGTTTTCTTTCGAAAAAAAAATTTTCTCCAAAAATTACAAAGCTATTTCAATGAAATTTTGTGTATATGTTGTCTTGCGTAAGGCCTTACTACGTACCAAAATTAAACTTTCTAAGTTTATAGAAAATTGAGTTATTCCAATTTTGAGTTATTAGAAAAAAAAATCTCTGAAAATTACAAAGTTATTTTAATGAAATTTGGTGATTATGTTTCTTTGGAAAAGGTCTTACCACGTACCAATGTTCAACTTTTTAAGTTTATAGAAAGTTGAGTTATTCAAATTTGAAGCATTTAATAAAAAATCACTACCATAACGCACTTGCTGCGTCCCGAACTTTTTTTATTATGTTCGTCCATTCTTCAAGGGGTCTTGGAAGTAAATTTTTGTAACATGCAGGAGCGTTCCTACCAGGTTGATAGAACACCCTTTTACGTATTTTACAGACAAAAATATTTATCATTGCAACTTATTTATATACAAAAATGTAGTTTTTTTCTAATTGACTTGAGAATGGTTAGTCACAGAAATCTTAGCTTTTGAAACCTTGGTGAAGCTAGGACAATGTTCTCTACGTTTGTATTTAGTGTGGAACGGTTTCACCAAGTAAGGGCAACAACAAGTAATGAAGTAAGGAATAGTGTATTAAAAATTTCGAATTTTGCAAAGTTGTTGATCCTATAATTGCAAATAAACTATTCTAATAAATCTAGTAATATACAGGCTGCTATTTTTTTATACAGTGTCTAATTTTTGCTTACATTTTTTTATACACAAGCCACTGACTCTTTTATTGCTTTATTTTAATACCTAAAACAAATTACTACTAAACTTTGTTCTTTATTCTTTGGAAGGTTAAACCACATCTTTGTAGATAATGTATTACAGAAAGTCTATAATACACAAATATTGGTGAAAGAAACGGCTGGCTAAGACAAAAATGGATAAATTTAACTCAACTTACTTATACACGAAACCTGACCCAAATTGATATACCACCCTCTTAATACAGGTGACTAACTTAAAGGTATACAACTAACTATTTTTTATCGTTTATCGTTCCAATTAGAATGCAATGGTGCAAAGTTATAAAGCGGGATGGAAGGAAAATGCACAGTTATCTGAGAAAACCGCCTTATATTGTTGTGAAGCCCATTTTAATGTCATTACCTCCTCATTTTCACAATGAATATTAGTGATATAAGGTTAAACTTATCATACGTTATTAAGTTAGGTTGTAATTTCCATGTGGTTAAGGTGTGTTTATCTGTACATATTAAGCATTAACTTTACGTATTATTCTTAGTATTAACAACCGGCAAAAATCATGGTTATTAATTAACGAAATTATTGGGTTTGCTTTCATTAATTATCTGTAATTAATTCAGACAACATTGTTATATCAAAAAGAATGATGTCGTCATAAATGCGTCAATTCTTGGCAAATTATCTGATTACGCCTGTGGAAAACCATTGTATCCCATTTTATTACGCACACTTTACATGATTCAACTAGAAGAAACACAATAAACGAATAAAATTCACCACTATGTTGAGAAACAAGCGACCATACTTATCACACCATAAGGCAAATGTAAACACGATATTTATTTACTATCCAACTACGTCACGACTAGTAGCAGAACTTTCGCGGTCACATGGATCGATTTTTTTTTCTTTTAAAAGTCTTTTTCTGTCCACTATATATGTTTTTTAGTATTTGTATGCTTGTAATAATGTTCTATGTATGAAAAACTAGTAGGTAAATGTTAAATTCAAGTAATGCAACTGTTAAATTCATCTATTCAAATTGTTTATTGTGAGACTGTACAAAAAAGCAACACCTGTATATTAACTACTGTATTTTCGAACGTTTTGGCAAATTTTTATCGAAAACTTCTCATATAAAGAGCTATCGATGCTGAGACTGTGCCAACATTTTTTCAAATGACATCTACAACTCATATCCGTGATCAGTTTCGATTTTTAAATGTTTATATATTATGCTTTATTATCATTATTATGATTTATTGGTATATAATAATACATCATGTCCATTTAAAGAAGTCAGAGACGTGTATATATTATATTATTTGACATATGTAATATGTATCCAACATATAACTTAAAATAGTGCTGCAAACTGAATCATAACTTCCACATAGCTGTGATAATTTATTCTCTTCAGAAATACATGGTTATGGAATGAATTAAGGGTCCATAACTTGGCAAAAAAAAACTTGTCCTCATTTATCGCCTACCCCCTGAAGTGATGTTACCCAAAAACAATTCGAACCGTTCATTTTTCGGGTGCTAACTGTATACCAAATTTGAAGATACTATTATCTCAATTCGTTCAAAAGATATTGCGCCTACTAATATACAGACGTATAGGCCGACAGACAAAAAAAAATTCGTTCCAGATCAAGTTTTCTATATGTTTTGAGACTTTCCACGCTGTTTTACCAAAAAAATTCGAAATTATGTCACCGAGATTCGACCCCACACATTCAAGCCCTAATTTAATTTCAGCACAGAATACCAAATGTTTAATGAAACTGAAGGTTTTATAATAAACAAACCCTAAAACGTTGTATTACTCGAGTTTTAACGAAAAAAGGTAAATTTGCACCAAATCACCCCTAAGTCATGCCCTACCCCCTGGAGCGATTTTACCCAAAAACAATCCGAACCGTTCGTTTGTCGTGTGCTAACTGTGTACCAAATTTGAATACGATATCTTAATTCGTTCTAAAGTTATCGTTGTTACAAACATACACACATCCAGACCGACAGACAAAAAAAAATTCGTTCCTAAATCATGTTTTCTACATGTTTTGACACTTTTTACGAGGTTTAGGTGAAAAAAATTGGTTAAATTTTTGTCGCCGATGCCATGTGACGAAGTGGAAGTAAAATTATTAACCGATTTTGATAAAAGTTAGCACCTCTCTTCGCTTTGTTAATAGCTTGAATAAGTTCCTTAGCCAACCTAATCGGAACAGTTTAAAAAATATGTTTTCTAAAAATATGTTTTCTTTAGTTGTACCTATCTCAAAAATTAATAAAGCCATTTTTATGAAATTTAGTAGACATGTTGCCCTCATAGATGCTTTACTATATACCAAAATTAAAGTTTATACGTTAATGGGAAATTAAGTTAACATATATTGAAGCATTTACTAAAAAGTCCCTACTATAATGCACTTACCGCGTCCCGAATTTTTGATGATTAAAACACGTTGTTCAAGCGAGAAACACCCCATTACGAATTATTCACATCTACAACAATTAATTACCATCAAACAATTGTCAAATTTGATGGCGAAGCAAAATGGCGTCCAAAAAATGTAAGTCAGTCATCCTGTATTGAGAAGGTGGTACCTATACAATATGGGTGAGGTTTCATATATAAATAAGTTGAGTTAAATTAAACTTATTTTTGTCTTCTTTTAGCTTTTGTATAAAATTTTGGGCAAAACGAGACACTGTATTAAAAAAAGAGCAGCCTATAATATACTACTAGAGTTATTTCATTAGAGTAATGTATTTGTAATTATAGCATCAACAATCTGCAACTTGGAAAAATTTGAAATTTTTGTAAAGAAAATATTCATTTTTGATGTTAAACCTTTGAAATCGCCATGCTTGTACGTTATAAATCTGCGCTAATGCCTTGTGTCAACCTTTAAGAGATATCACACATAGGTTATAGATGTATCATAAATTATTGAACAAGATAATTCAACAAATATATGAGTCTGTGAAATAAGGTAAAGACAATTTTTATCTCTATACCTTCACTGAGGAGCTGTTAGGTCACGTCAGGTCAGGTTAAGTCAAGTTAGGTTAGGTCAGGTCTGGTCAGCAATTTATATCAGACTTAACTACAAAACACTACAGTTCAACTGCTATTTAGTTTAAGATACATTATGTTCATATAACTGCTAATAAAACAATATATATATATATATATATATATATATATATATATATATATATATATATATATATATATATATATATATATATATATATATATATATTTCGTTATTTCTTTATTTGTTTATTTATTATTGTGAACTGGCTATCCATAATGCAGAAATTTTTGGGTGAATATAATTTCTTTAGAAGGATATACATTACTTAAACAAATAGATTTTAAAATAACTGGCCAGTACCTACAAAGAAAAATTGGTAACAGTATTTTACCCAGTTTGCATTTATTTGATATTACTGAACTTTTTAGGATACTTCAAGCTAGATTCACACAAACGCGAATTGCGAAACTATTTCCTATTGGTTCATTTTAAATAATATCACGATATTCAAAATAATCAATAGGAATACGTTTCGCGATTCGCGTCTGTGTTAGCCTAGCTTAAGTTTAATCCATTGTGATGGGTAGCTCATAAGTTCCATTATAGTTTTAAAAATGAATAAATTTTTAAAATTTCTTCATAGAAAATCCAATAAATCCAAATAGCTAACGGCAATATCAGTTAAAATAAATGGAGAGCTGTTCCATTGTATAATGCACAGTGATGACATAGCCATTGATAGGAGGAACAGAAAAAGAATTATGAAAGATACCCAATGTGCTAGAAAATGACAAAAGTCGACATTGGGAAAACAAGAGTAATGAAGATTGATAAGGATAGGACTGCAAAAACAAGTATAAAGCTAAACGGCCAATAACTAAAACAAGTAGAAATGTTCGAGTATCTTAGGAGTTTTATTACAGATGATGATAAATGTAGCAAACAACTTAAAAGAAGGATGCAATGGCAGAAAACAAACATTTTGAATTGGACCTGAAGATATTCAACAAGTCATATGCATGGAGTGTTGTTATGTGTGTGTGTGTGTTGTGGATAATTAGTTCATGAACAGAATAGAAGCTGTGGAAATGTGGCCATGGAGAAAACTGGCAAAGATAAGAAAAACACAGGGACAGAAGAAATATGCTTATTGAAAGACACATAGATGAAAAAAGCAAAATTTATTGAACATATTCTGAGACACAATAGCTTTCTATCAAGAATATTTGAATGGCATATTTGACAAAAATGCAAGAAGCAGACTCAGAGGGAAACTTCTGAAAAATCTGGCCCAATTGATAAACTATGGAAGCTATAACGAAACGCAAAGAACTGCTGGTGACAGAGCTTCATGGTTGCGACGACAAGGCGGCGCTGCCATTAGACGCTGATAATGTTTGTCCTTTTAATTACAGACTCGTTTGTTGGAACGTTGGGAATTTCATGTCGGAAAGAAGGTGCGTTTAATTTCATTTTCAAAGTCAATGTTTGGTTATTTAACACAGCGAGAATTTCGTATTTTCTTCAGTGTTCTAAATGCGTCAATTCCTGCTTGAAACATTTATTACTAGTTCATCGTTTTCGTAACAGGGATTTGTCTTTGACTTTCCTCATACCGGAAGACAGCGTTCAGCTAGAAGAAAGAAAACATGCCCATGTCCAAGATAGTATCCAGGAAAATCCAGAAATCTCCGAGGAGACCTTGGATTGACAAATGTATTGTCTGGTAGAAAAGCCTTTTAATTCCAAATTCCTCTAATCATAGTGCAGTTTAACTGCGATTTTAATACAATGTTTATTTGAAAACGCTGATGGAAATACTGCTAAAGTGCATGGCCCTTAACCCCGGAGAGTGATCGAAAATTTTTTGACACCACAGTTGGAAAATACTCTTAATTTCAACAGAATAGAGCTGTTCCTCACATAGATGGGGAAATTATAACTCTTTTTGAAAAATTCGGTTAGTATCCCGATTTTCAACTGGCCGTCGCATTTGACCTGACCTGACATGACCGATTTAAGTGCTACAGACTTCTTTCTGTGGGGCTCTTAGAAGGTGCGAATAAAGCAAAGAGCATACAACAGCCGGTATTCAGACCTAAAATGCTCTGCATAGAGCACATTTGAAGGATGTTATTTTAAAAACATTGCCTAATTGATCACAAAATAAAAATTAGTTGAACATTAAAATTAAAAAACTATTTATTATATTAAAATCACAACAGAACTTATGTACCACCCGCTATTTTCGATTGGTTGATGTTCACGCAAAGATCAAATATATTTTTTAAATTTTCATCAGATGATATTTTTATGCATGCTTGTTAAGTCAATATCCTCTATCCGGCTGGGCCAAATAACATCATTATTTCTCTCTCATTTTTAAATATATGTATTTATGAAACTGTTACATGTTTACATATCTACTTTGAATCATAAGCATATTTGTCGTTGTCGCCCTTAAACTGAATTTACTATATCAATTTTGTAAATTTTTTAACATATACCTGATATTAATATACAAGGAAACAGTTGCTTTGGTAGTCGTTAATCTGTAATTGTCTATGCACTAAAACAAAAGTCTTAGGGAAATACAATTACTTCAAAAATAATTCAATGAGACATTTTTCTGGAATTTCTTTCAAAAAGGAATACTACATTAGTAGGTATAGGATTAGAAGAAAACTGAAATAGTAAATTTGAAATTTATATCGGTAATATGACGATTTTTTAAATGCCAACAATTTAAAATTAATAAAGGTAAGCGAAAACCTGCATCGAAAGTAAAAAATTGCATTAAGTCGTTACCCGTTCTGCCAATACACTAAAATATATCATTATTAAATTTTAATATATTGATTGATACATAATATCATATTTACTTTCATTTAAAAAAATATTTGAAGTTTCGAGACCCTCTTAGTAATATGATTCGCACTAGCTCACTATAATATTATTAGCAACACTTAACTTTTTTCAATTTATACTACATATATATTTCTATTTCACAGAATAACCCTAATAAATATTGAGCTCATTTTGAAATGCATCACAAAGATTGTCATTGAACCATTATTTATGAGGATATGTTGGTGATGTTTGAATAAGGCGGCATATTCTAATATTCGATACAAAAGTCACCGTAAGTGACTAACAAAGTGGGAAGAATGGCTTCTCGCAAAATCCAACCTATGCGTTGGCTCAAAACAATGTGCGATATATGAACGATAGGCCGAGCTCACGGATCACGGTGAATCAAGAGTCAACTTATACCGGGGATAATCGGTAAGTTTTGTTAGCGGCGGCGGTGTTTTCGAATGACCCTGTATAACGAGCGGCATATGGCTGGTATGGCTGACGGCCGAGATGGCAGTAACCGATACAGATACCATCAGACACTATCTACGCTGGCGAAGCGCTCGCCCAGCTCCTCACAGACGTGGTGTGGGGGTGGGCGTCGGGATGATCCTGACGGGACGGGCAGCTGCAGGGGTCGGTGCAGACCACCACGTCGACGTCGGCGACGCTTTCGATGGCAAATGACGCAGAGCATCACTAGCACCACGAGGATGGCAGCAATAGCACATACCACAAGTACAGTGTGGTCCTGCTCTGGCGCCTCCACAGTACCTGCAAATAAAATCGGTTATATGATTCAGGTACCTATACAGTATTAATTATGTATACAGAAGAATTTAGTATTTGAAAGCAAAAAAAAGCAAGCATAAAATATTTTTTATTCACAAGTGTCAAAACCTGAAATTTTGGAATATATAGTGAACACTAATAACTACTTTGGTCAATATCACTTCACTACAATCGTGTTTTCCACACCCGACGACTGTTTGGATAACAAAGTTAGCTTCATCAGGGTATGAAACAGATTCAAGTCATTTTTTTTTTGGTTACCTGTAACAACACGGTTGGGGTGAAATGCGTTTTATCAAACTATACTGATACAACCACGACTCACTAGTACAAGTGTACATCTTGTAACAAAGTTTTTACCTAAGTGAAAACAAATTTTGTACAATTAAATTAGAGTTGATGATAGTTTATTCAGTACAATTTATAATAATACCTTATTGGCCAAATATTAGCAGTGTCCAATAACTTGGTATTAATTTTTAGAAGCATCAATGAGTTTAGTATTGTCAATAATACATTCTAGTGAAACATGAATACTACTACATTTGGTAGCTTGATAATAAAAACTTTTGTAAAAATTTTAACAAGTATATCACGTATTAAAGTATGTACACAAACTTTTAAGAGGCGATTACTTAGCTCAACCAAAGGCAAAAAGTTGAACATGTATTCGTTTGGCCTTCAAGATATGAAATTGTAAAATAAATATAAGTACTCATATTTTTTAATCTTGAAGATGGTTACAGATAATGTCGGAAACGTTGTAAATACAGCTACTTTATAGAGGGTCATTATTTAACCAAAATAAGTTTCTTATGTATGGGGTAATGTCAATTGTAACATTTAAGCAAAATATGATACGCCACTGTTTTTTCGTCACCGTTTTTAACACTTACATTTTTAAATGTAATAAAAGTTGTTTCTTGGTTGGTTTTTAATTTAAAAAAATATGTCGACATAATGCGTTGCCTAATTTTGTAAAAAAAACTTAAAAGTTATATTTTCCTAATCGAGAACTCAAACTTGTTAAGTAAAATTAAAATAAGTTTTTGTAAACTTATATTTATTAATTCTAATAATTACGACTATTACTAGGTATTGACTAGTAACGAACAAACATGCTTGTTTAAGATACTTATTTTTTTGTAAATAGCTGAGTGGTCCCTTTTTATTTTAGATTAGTTAAGAAATCGCCCTCGAAAGAGTGTACGTACTGTTAGCATCCTGTATGCGGGATGTCAATTTATATTGGTTCACTACAGCTATATTCGTTATTATTAGACTCTGAGAGACGCTTAAATTAGCAAAAGGTGGTAAAATTTCGAACAGGTTTGAAGCTATACAAAGAAAAGTTACATTTTTTTTATAACATCATTTATGTTTTTTTTTCAAGAAAGAGAACTTTTTTGAGTAGAAGAAACCGACTAGTTGGCTGGTTGTATCCGTTTTGCAAAGTGTTTGAAAATTTAGATTGACAAATACGTTGATTTACTCAGTAGATATTGTATTTTATTTGTAAATTAATAGAAAAAAAAACCTACAAATTTTATTTCGGGGAATCTATATACTATCTTATAAATAGACAAATATCTGTAGGTACAAAGACAGACTGTCATTGCCACCTTGTAGGTTACATGAGTTGTTTTATACCATTCAATAATGTGGTTTGTGATAATTATAAAAATGGGACGACGGTTTAGTATTGGAGAAAAATTGGGCATGTTTTGTATTTACATAAGATGCAATTCATGTATAAATAGTGTTTGAAGAAACATCCGGATAGATGAAAATCAACGATAATAGTTAAGTGATATTGCAGCAACAGGTATTTGTTTATTTCTAAGCTCATAAAAAATTGCAAAAATCTATTTTTCTATGAATTTACAAAAAAAAAAATACAGTGTTTAGTAGTACATCAATGTGTTTATAAAAAGCAGTCTATCAAAATATGTGAAAATTCAATATGGCATCTATAAGAAAAAAGTTGAATATCGCCTGCACAATATTTGCAAATATTTTGCAAACTAAATACAATCAGCCGATTACCCGGTTTTCCATGCAAACAAAAGTTTTATGTATTCGAAGCAACGTAAAAAATTAGAAAGTTCAAATAAAATAAAAAATTCCAAAATTGGTTTTCTTCGAATAACGAACTGTTCGGAATTTTAACCAGATTTAGAATAAGCTTACAAATTTTTGTGAATCTAAACATTGCCTTAACTCTGATAATAACAAATATAGCTGTAGCGAGTCAATATAAATTGACACCTGCATATTAAAATTAGAATGGACACTCGAATTGTATTTCACTCAATATTCTTAAGCTTGCTTTTAGTATTCTAAGATGGTAATGTGGTGACATGCAACGATATGGCTTTGATAGGTGACAGATCGAGATACAGAAGAGATAGAAAAGAGACTCACTTGATTGTGAGAGGAACATGCTGTGGTCGGTGGACAGATCAGAGTGCGGGGATCACGGGTGCAGGTGCGGCGGCGGCGGGAAGGCGAGCAGCTGCACGAGGACTAGCAGAAGTGACGTAATGCGGTAGTAGCGTTTTTGCCCTGCGGCTGCGCTACTCTCACCTGCACACAACACACCTGATCTAACCTCTCACCTCCACCACCCCCGACCCGTTAACCCTTTTTCTACGCCCGATACATTGGGTATCGCAGCATACATGCCCAATCCATACAAGTCAGTTACGTGACAATATAAAGTATCAGACGTGAGTCTGCCTTACTGAATCTATTCAATAGTACTTATTTTAATATAATGATTTGTAGTACAAAACAATATTAACGATGAGAACATGATACGGTTGGGGCAAATTATTTTAGATATCGAATTTGTATCTTACGTCATATGTTATTTGACCGAGTTCACCAGGCGCCACAATTCAACTGTTAGCAGCTGCTGCGCTTGATGAACTTGGTCATTGTCACTTAAAGCATTTTCATAATCTGACAAAAAATTATGGATGTTATAAAAAAATAGTACTTAAAGTGCTATAGTGCTGAAATGAAATCAGTTTTTAGCCGCGTCATGACACTACTGTCTGTAATATTAGTATTAGTATGAGAAAGTGGTTACTTAAAGCAAAACTTCATATGGTGTTATTACCTCTATGATTTCATACAACTTGTATATTATGTTAGCAGTTTTAGAAAAATGTAAAATAACATTAGATAATCTAGAAAGAACAAGAAGTGGCAGATGAAAAAATGACTTACGTCTAAGGCGCAGGGTCATAAATTAGGATAAGCTGCGACCTTGAAAGCCAATTGCCGTTTTACGACATAAAAGACCTACAGTTTTAGAAGAATCCTGTCCAACCAACCTTTCTGACCTGCCCTGACATCAGTTTGCCT
Organism: Tillus elongatus; assembly: GCA_964006375.1. Classification (NCBI taxonomy): domain Eukaryota; kingdom Metazoa; phylum Arthropoda; class Insecta; order Coleoptera; family Cleridae; genus Tillus; species Tillus elongatus. The sequence continues at coordinate 150,970,360 of OZ023262.1, forward strand.
ATTTAAAAACTAAAAGAAGGTGGAAGGCTGGTATAGGAAATCATGTATAGCTATAAACCCCGATAAATGTTCATCAGTCCTATTTTCCAAGAGGAGATACACCTCATGAACACGTATCATTAGACAACAGTCTAATTTCCTGGGACGACTCCGCTAAATACCTCGCGGTTTTCCTCGACAAACGCTTAACATGGCGCCCCCATGTCCAACATGCCCAACGGAAAGCTTCATTGTTCATCTCGAAGTTCTTTCCACTTAGCATAAATTCCAAATTGTCCATGAATAATAAACTGCTCATGTACAAAGTCATAATCCGGCCAGCCATGACCTATGCATCCCCTGCGTGGGCCACCGCGGCTAACACACAAATCAAGACCCTTCAAATCATCCAGAATAAAATTCTGAGAATGGTTACCTGAGCGCCATGGTTTCTCAGAAACAGTCAGATTCACTCTGATCTGGAAATGCCTCTGATACTTGAGTTTATAACTCAACTATCCACCACTCAGTTCGCAAAAGCCGCTTCTTATCCAAATGCTTTTTTTTTCGTAGTGCCACCGACTATGATGAGCAACTTCCACATAGGCATAGGCGTCCAAAGCTTATACTTACCCCATTACGCCCCGGCGGCAAAAACAGAATGGAAACATTCAAATCCAAACGTCATTGTGTGAAATCTTTCCGACGAAGGTATGGACTAAGATCCGGTGCTCCAGGGAGAGCAGTTTAGCGAGTACGAGCCTCATAGTACCTCGATATCCCACACACTACGCTGTTGTGAATGAGGTCTGCATGATGCATTACCCTCTCCTGTCTCCAAAAAAAAAAAAACCCAAAGTCACGAAAACTGAAAACTTACATGCTACCACTATTCTTTAGGTGCAAATGAAAGAATTTCGTAAGATCTAGAACGTTCGCTATAAATAAGCGATTGCCGGAAGAGTGAACCATTCAGTGTTAAGCTAGTGTTAAAGCATTGAAGATTGTGTAACTGATACAACCATAAGTATCTACTTATCTGTAGTTACACACTGCAAAATTTAATGAATACATAACAATAAGAGTGCAAAATGATAATAGATGCAAAAACTGAAAGGATAGTGAATATAATGCAGTGCTATAGCTATTTGTCAATAGATAATTATAATAGTGTGATATTAGATAGTTGGTAATAATAAAGTCGTAGTTTAAAAAACGGTGTTTGAAAAACGTAACACTATTATAAGAAAGTAAAATTTGATTATGGAAGTTTGAAACATGAACTTGAAGTTGCATTTTTCCAACAAAAATTTCCAAATAACTCCAAAAGATGGCTTCTGCTCTCATTTTTATTTTGATTTTCATTTTCATAAAAATTAACACGCGCCTTGAAAGTAAACCTTTACCATCTGTTTACTCCTGGATTCCTTTAATGGTACTTGATGTAGGCTCGATACTCCAATTTTTTGATTTTTACTATTTTTGTCGTCATTATTAAAAAAAATATGTTTTGGGCAACCATGTTTGGACTTTTTAAAATTTCTATTTAGAATATGTGTGTTAGAGAGCATGGAGTCACCAATGAAGCGACTTTTGAGGAGGAATGGTAATGAATGTATCGATAGAAAAGGCACAGATCAACAAACCAAGAAAGTGATTTAGTTATAGATGAATGCCCTATAAAGCAAACGTCCGTTAGAATCTACAAAACGGTCATTGCGGCAGCACCGGAAGCATGATAATAGTATTTCATGATACAGTGCAACAAGCTGCTGTGACACAAGTAAACATCTATATTAGAAAGAAGCCTAAGCTTTATTCAAATATTTTTAGCAAGAGTAGGAAGCCAGCAATACAATATCTATATTTAAAAAATATTTCAAACGTTCTAAAGTGTTTGCCCCAACCTCATCATTAACTATACCGAAGTAAGTTGCATCGTTTATTTATAAATTTATTAAAAAACTGAAGTTATTTAATTTATATGCTGAGATACCCTAAATATCGACATACATTCAATTTACTGTAAAGAGCAATAACAATTAAACGCCAAATTTGCATAGGTTTTTAAAGTATGTAGGTTTTTATTAAGTACAATAAATATTACTCATTTAAACCGACAAATATTCAATTTAATTAAATGCGATGGCGCCTGCAGCTGTCAGCAGTTGCATTGTCAACATTTTGTTTGACATAATAATGCAGCTGCTGGCAACGCTGGCGCCTGGTGAACTCGGCCAATATCAATTTTTGAACACTAATTAAGTTAAAAAAAAAACAGTTGATCCAAATTGCCAAATTGGTTTATTACGCCAATTACAACCTTTTAAAAATACCAGTGTTAAAGAAGTTGTTTCTCATACAAATTGTCGAGGAAAACGCAACACATGAGATAGAATTTTCACATTCTGTGGCCAGTTGATGATGCGTATAAAAACAGTCTTTGATATATCCAGTGGCGGATTTGCAGTCTTGGCCGCCCTAGGCCCCAGGCCATGTAGTAAGTACCAGCCGCCCCTTTCTCAGTACCAATCATATAGACTACATAATGAATTTACTTTATTGCCAACATTATATACATATGTATCATATCTATATTTTATACATAAAATGTGCGAAAGTGATTTAGGAAGATTATTGTTATACGATGCGGTGCAGACTGCACCGTGCAGTGTGGCCACCATACGCCATAATGTGTTTTTTGTCACGATTGGCCGCCCCTAATATCTGGCCGCCCTAGGCTCGGGCCTACTGGGCCTTAGGGCAAATCCGCCACTGGATATATCACGAAAAATGATTAGAAAACAGTAAGTGCATAGCTAGTAATAAAAAATTGTATATTGACAATCTAATTTGATGTTGGAAATATTGTTTTAAATTAAGGAAATACCTTCAGTATATTTAAATGATAAAGTGACTATTCTATCATATACTTAACTTGAATTTTGAACTATCATGTTTTAAATAAATTGAATGTATGCTTCTATATAAAAAATATGTAGATTTAAATTTAAATTGTAAGTCCTATCATAATAAAGCTCATAGTTTTGTTATTCACTACATATTAGTATTCCTAAAATATGTTTCTAAAAACTTCATCTACTTATTTTTAATTCAGGCAATTATTTTCTTTATTTTATTTATTGCAGATTTGTATCCACATATTCGAAATATTAATACTTACGCGATATTAGGTAATTGACAGATTTTAAGTAAGTATTGCAATACTGTGACATGGGCTCACAAAGAGAACAAAAACATGTTTTAAGCACATTAATTAGAAGAGTAACTAACTTGGTTGTCAGGGCTGCGTTTTACACAATAGGGTGCATACTAGCTCGGTCCAGCAACAAGTTATAGATATTTAAAGCTGTAGGTAATTTTGCTACCGCTTCATTTGTTAAAATTTTGACAATAGTGGCGCTTTTAATATTTGTGAAAAATATGTAAAACATCCCACCTAGCAAAATAATGTTACTTATTGCGCGTAGAAACTACATAATAAAAACAAGGTTTCTTCCGTACCTTTTACATACCTACTTAGCGTCCACGGAAAGAAAATACATTGGGAAAACATCATTTTCAGAAATCGTACTTTCAAGCGCATATTGAAAAACCTACACATCAAAAATTTCGGCTATATTTCTAAAATGTGTGCTCCTGAACTGACTTCAACTTTATGTTGCTTTTTTTAATGTACTCGGAGGAGAGGGTATAGACGTTTAGATTTAGGTTGGTAAAATACTGCCCAAAAAGTCCACACCATCTACCTTAGACATTTCAGCTGTAGCGGATCTTTGCTAGTATCTACATATTTCCAATATTGCAAAGGCTGCAGCAAAGAAGCTTGGGTTTCTTGTTTGAGTTAAAAGTTTATTGTCACACAGCAGTTTTACACTGCATAAGGCACATGTACGTCCACAGATTACGATTTTGAAGCCGTAGCATCTGTTTTCATATCCGAAGACTTTAAACCGCGGTTTCTTCTCCGTTACCAAATCGAAACGACTCTTAAAGAAATCCCTACAACCTCCACCCTGAAAAAATGAGTGGGGGAAGTAAGTAAGATCTTCGTTTATTTTCTGCGACCGTCCTCAGATTTATAATAACTTTTGCTTCACTCTCACCTCTCCAGACACTTACCCTGTCTCCCTATTCGGCGCCTCTCCATTTCCTCGCGGTTTGCCCTGGTTTCAGTTTCTTCTTTTAGTTAGATTTCCGCGACCCATTCGTTAAAGTTTCTTATTTTCTTCTTGGTGGAAATCTAGTCACCTTGAACGGATATGAACCTACGACCCAGTTCTGGTTCCTTGCGAACTTTTCCCTTGCCGTCCTATGATATTCCATTTATCAGTCTTCCAGTACGTGTCTTGATGTTTCCTGCTCGCCGTCTCCGCACTCGCATTCTCCCGTTTCGGGACCAAGACTAAATTAATAAAGTAGCCATTCAGAGGTCAGGTTAGTCAACAAGCACACCACCCTGCGATTACAGCCCTTGAGGCTTTACCTACGGTCTCTATATATCGATATAGCTGGTCCTGATGTTCCTCTCCTCGTTTCAGTGTCCCTGCCAGTCTGTGTTAGTACTTTCCTTGTCACTTTTATGAGCATTTTGATCGGCACCGGAGCCATCTCGTGACCTTGGGGTGACTTATTGCGTGTTTTGTCCTTTGAAATATCTTCAGTTAATCTGTGTACCTGCACACTCTACCTTTTGCATCATTTGTGGATGCTGTGGGCCGTTTCTTCGTTCCTTCTGGTCAGCGCGGACGATTCTGGTGTCAGTGGGGATGTTGATAGTTGCACCCTGGGCAATTGCTACCTTTTCACAGTATTACCCAGCGCGCACAATTCCGCTATGTGCACGGGTACCCGTCCTGGAGCTTCATCTCTATGCCCCTGATCACCACTTTATCTTTATAAGCCAGCAAACATATCCCGACTTCGTCGCTGTCTCTGGACGAGTCCATGTAGATCCGCATCTCGTTTCTTCCGTATTTTGCATTCCTACTATTTTCACTCACGTTCCTTCCACTTCGCTGGGTGCGGTCCTTGTTAACGCTGTTTTTCTCTCAAAATTTGCCGTCTCCGAGTGTTTCCTATATTTGATGTCGCTCCTGTGCCGTAAATGACAAAGGTTGGCACCCAGCCAAGTACTGCGTTGGAGGTGGTTCTGTATGCCTTGTTTAACAGAAACGATCTTTACGCCGATTAAAGCTTTCTCGCTTCACTAGAATTCCTTGCTCGTTTGCCCCAGATTTCGGTCTCTTACAAGAGATCGAGCTTCAACGCGCTCCTTCATATATGACCCACAGGATCTTCAGGTCCGCCTCCCACCTCTTTCCTGCTACTGCTCGTGAGTAGGGCGATTGAACATCTAGTAAGAAAATATTTTAGAGCGTTCTCCTTTATTGTTTATATGGCAGATGAACATTATTTGATTAGATAAGTTTTTTATTTTTATTATTAGCAGACATCAAAACCCATCATCATTTGATATATTGCCACCCATACCGCAAATGATCAGAGAGAAATGTTGATCCGGTCTCATCAAAAAAAAAGGGACATTCCTTCTAGATTATTTTATATAACCTATCGTTTTCCTTTTAATTCAAGAAATATGTAAACTGACACGGTAGCAAATTAATAATAATAAATAAAATGTTATGTTTGATTCAGGAGGCAATGTCTATATAACGTGTATTTTTGCAATATTTTTTATTAGGTATTCAATATTGTAATTTGCCTTTTCTTACAGACAGAAGTTTGGAACATACTAAATAAGTAGACATATACTCAATTAATCACAACGTTTCCTATAACAAACTATCCCAATATTAACACGCGGGAAGAGTAGTCGAAGAGGGATACCTATTTGTCGGGCAAACTAGTATGCACTATTTAAGATATATATTAATCAATTGTAAAACACATAAATATGCTAAATACCGACGTAGAGATAGCATCTCTGCCTCCACAGGTGTTTGTTTACTTCTCTGCAACAGGTTCGCCGTTTTACGGCATCATCAGAAAAGAAAACAAACATTAGTGAGGCCAGACAAGAAGTCTCTACGTCTGCGTATCGAACTGTTTCACCAAGTAAGCGCAACAACAATTAATGAACATAAATATACAACAAAAGGATAACAAACTTTACTGAAATTTAAGACCATCTCAGTGGAAAACTTTAAGCATAGCATTATTGATTTTGAAAACAAAGATACCCATGGTCGTGGTTGTCAGTCATAATGCCACGGTTGTAGTTCATGAATGGTTTTAGCACTTAATATCTTCTTTTAAATCGCCACTGATTTACTTATGAAAGCAATTGGCAAACTACTAACGTATAACTGATTGCCTAGCCAGATTCCTTATTTTTGGGCTACAGAGCCAGTGTAAACTGTAGGTCATCTGTACTATCAATGTTTGGTACTCCAAGCTCAGGAAACTACTGAAAAAATCGCTTACTTGGCAAGACAAGTCGCAAACTTTCTAGTAGGCAGAAGCGTCACCTCTGGAGGGGATACAAAAACACCAGCAAAAGATGCCCCCACCGATCCTGTGGTTACTTAGAATAAAGGATTGGTTTAAGGAAATCGAGTCCATAGAATCGGATGGGGCAAACGCAAGAATCGAAGTTCAGTCTTTCGCCAATGAAGAGCGGATTACCATTACGGCGTCGTCCAGAAAGAAACTTGAAGAAGCTTGGCAGCGGATCTGGTAGGTACACCAGAGGTGGACATAGGCCTACAAACTGGAATACGACTCTGAAAATACACATATCTCCTCTAGGAGTGCGAGGAAAGGTATCATACATAAAGGCAAGATGGGAGATGTAACCATCAGGCCGGAAGCCAAGATGAAATATCTGGAAGGATGCTTGATTTGGGCCTACTTTAAGTGGAGCATACCAGATACGCTTCAGGCAAAATAGCAGGCTTGGCGCATAGGGTACGAGCGGTAGCCGCAAAGACGTGGGGGACGGATCCAATGACCTACATTGTCATATATAAGGAAACCGTAAAACCTGTTCTTTTTAATGGGGCCGAAATCTGGCACGAACGAGTGTGGGATTTTAGGGTAAGTAGAAATTTTAAATCGGACCAAAGATTATTTGTGTTAGCTATATAAGACCTATAGAACTATCTCAAATGCAGTGCCAGTGTGACCACATTTTGCTGGTAAGGAAGTGGCTGGAAGCACAGGAGCGGCGCCAAAGATGAGAACACTCGAAAGCGGCCAAATTCGAGGGAAAATCTGCGTATGGACAAGGAACGCACTCGACAAAGTATAGGAATATGTGGGCGGAAATAGATGGAATGGAACGGTGGATATACACGGACGCGTCGAGACGCGGACATGGCGGGAATAGTCTTGGTTGCTTATGAAGCCCACGGGGTGATCAGGAGCATAGGGCTGAATCTGCAGGTCGGGTATACGGTGCACATGGTGGAAAGGTGCGCGCTGGGCACGGCAGTGAAAAAGGCTACCAGCATTCATGGTGGAAGGGTTAACATATTCTCCGATAGCTACATATGCTGACCAGAAAGAAGGAGCCACCGACAGCATCCACAGAATAGTGCAATAGGTAGAGTGCACGGTGACACAGATAAACCTGTGGTGGGGTATCAGCCAGACCGAAGGTATCTCAAAGGTAAGAGGCAAGAGCCGCCAGAGGTGACCTCTACCCATAAAATATTGAATGTACATAATAAAAATGTTAAAGAAGTGTCTGGTTTTCCAAGGGTAGAACATCCTAACTAATAGTTGACGGAAAGAAAAACCTGAGTACACCAACAGCAATTGCGTACAAAATTTCTTTCATTATTTCTGAACTCATGAGAGAAGCACAAATAGAATTCAGTTCTTACAAAAATAAAAGTCATACATGCAAAAAATGATATCTTGGTGAAGTTGAACTTATTCATAAAAAATCTGGACGCAGCAAGTGTGTTATGTAGTGAATTTTCATAGAAATGATTTGGCACCAAATATTTTTTTATAACTTTTTTCTTTTAAGATGTAAATATAAATTTTGGTATGTAGTTTCCTTTTAATATCGTAAACTCACGTACCAAATTTGGTTACCATAGTTTTCATATTTTTTTAAATAATTTTTTTTTCCGAAAGAAAACTAAAATTTTCCCGGAAAACCTGGTTCGATTTTCCTGGCTAAGGAACTTGTCCAAGCCAATTATAAAAGGAAGGTACATGCTAAATTTTATCAAAATCCGGTCATTATTTTTTGAGTTATCGGTGTGATATATATAAACATATAAAAATTGAAACTGACTCCAGATATGGGTTCTAGGGGTCCTAGATCGCGCTCATTTGAAGAAATTTTTTCAAAATTAAAAAGTCGGGATCTCCCCATTAGTGAATTTTTTCTAAGAAAATTCACTAACAAAAGTAATGCTGTTTCTTAAATCAGTACATGAGTAAGCAAAAGCAATAACCAGTAATAATACAATAGTATTGTTACTTCCAGGAGCAAGTAACAAAGTATAAATATTTAGGGGGCTGAATTACTGAAATTACTGAAAACTTCGGCCCAGATATGGAGATAACTGCAAAAGTGGGGTATGCCAGAGATACCGCTTAATCTGTTTAATAGGACGGTCAAAAAATACCATTTTTTAACCCCTTGTCAAAGGCAAGGAAATTACATATTTGGAAATATTCTAAGACATATAAATAGGTCATTTGGCGATAAAGAAAATATAAAATATGCACAGGCAAACAAAATATGTCTTGGATGAAAACTAAAAGAGCGGTGTTTTCTTTTCTTCTATTATTTTCGACTAGAAAATTCAGAGCCTAATAATAATCCATTAATATATATATATATATATATATATATATATTATATATATATATATATATATATATATATATATATATATATATATATATATATATATATATATATATATATAAATATAATATCAAGTGTACAATGTACCCTCTATATAAACGACTATAAAATTCAATATAACAAAATCAAACAGTATATTGCTACTTAGTTAGTCACTGAGATGGAGTTATTGTGCAAGTATTTGACCAAATCACAAATCTAACATGCACTGTTACTGTGATACGAGAAAAACAAATATACTGATACTTAAGTTAGAGATATATGTATAGACTGATCTGTTATAAATTTTATTTCGAATAAGAGATACCATAGTCAATTTAATAGTAACCGGTAGAGATCAGATGATATGGTCACTCACAGTCGGCTTCGTCAGAATTGTCATCAGCTCCGCAGTTGTTCACCAGGTTGCATCGTAGTTTATCTGGTATACAAAAGCCTGACTTTTCACATTGGAACTCATCACAACTAGGCCCCTCTTGTACCTCCGTCCATACTGCCCGGAAACCTTGAGCACCAACCGCTTTGTCTGCTGTGATAAAACTATAACAGAAGTAAGAAACATTATTTGTATATAGAAACCTATATATATATATATATATATATATATATATATATATATATATATATATATATATATATATATATATATATATATATATATATAAATATCATGTAATACAGTTTTTCCTCTTAAAGTGCTCAGTGCCTACCATTTAATATAAGTATTTTGATAATTTGGTGAGGTGAAGGGTATTAACCGCATCTGAACAAAAAGTTCAGATGAAAGTATCTCGAAAAACATTAATGGTATGACGAAAAGCGTTTTTATTGACCACCGGAATGACTTCAATTGTTTTTTGGTTTGTTAATGTATAGACTTGTGGTCTCCACTAGTGCAGCGCAAGATTGGTTCATTATGCCAGGCGTTCTGTGTTCGCATGCTACCGCTACCCAATGATAACTTTTTCTAAATTAATAGTTATATCAGTCTATTTAGTACATGAAAAAGAATAAAATGTTCGGGACGCAGCATGTGCGTTATGGTAGTGAATTTTCATAAGAATAATATATTATTAGTGATTTAACCTTATATTAAAACTTATAAAGCAATACTTTATTTAATTAGAAATGCAAGATTTGTCAACTAAAACATCACACCTTACTACATAGAAGTAACACTGATAGAAGAGATAACCGTTTCTCAAGACAAACCACTGAAATAAAAAATAATGTAAGCGTACAAAACAATTTATCAGTTTTAGCGACAGCAATGATAAAAGTAAAAACTGCTAAAAACTGAACAGAAATCAAGCTATAGGGTTGATATACAGTGTGCTCCTCGAGTTGCAAGCAAATTCAGTATAATTACTGAGGCAATTGTAATGTATCGCCAGATAACTATGGCAATAGAAGACCAAGACTATCAAAGAAAATTATGGAGAAGGGCAAGAAACCAACCCTTTGAAGAATACAGACTTACGACAGTAACATATGGTACAGCAGCACCATACCTAGCAGTCAGAACAATTCAACAACTTGCAGAAGACGAGCAAGACATTTTCATTAGTAGCGAAAGTAGCAAAGATTTTTATACGGATGATCTTCTATCTGGAGCTGAAACAGAGCAAGAAGCATCGTTATTACAAACAGAACTCAATGAAATGTTCATATCAGGTCGGTTCAATTTAAGAAAATGGTCCAGCAACAAATCACGAATTATTGCAAAGTTGCCACAAGAATTACAGAATGAAAAAGCATTGCAGCTGCCAGACAATGGTATAGAGACATCTCTTGGTATTTACTGGCAACCAAGGGAAGACATTCAAATTAAAACTAGATTTGAAATGTGCTTAGAATGTAACAAAAAGGGCAATCTTATCTGCGGTAGCCAAGTTATTTGACCCATTGGGGTGGATATCTGATAATTCAAGAACTATGGATGATTCAGTCAGGGTGGGACGAAATAGTACCCGCCAACATTCAGAAAAAATGGAATCAGTTCATTTCTGAAATCAACGCAGTAAAAGAAATAGCAACAACAAGGTGTGTAAAAACAACGAAGAAATCAAAAATAGAAATTCATGGTTTCGCCGATGCATCTAAAGTCGCATATGGTGCAGTAATTTACGTCAAAGCGACCAAAGATGAAGGTAAAAGCTACATATCATTGCTAACAGCCAAATCGAAAGTAGCTCCATTAAAGACAAAAACTACACTTCCAAGGTTAGAACTATGTGCAGCTCATCTATTAGCAAAATTATTGAAAAGAGCAACAGCAGTCCTCCAGTTGGAAATCTTCAGTATTTATGCCTGGACTGGCTGGTTAAAAGCAGATCCAGGAAGATGAAAAACATTTGTTGCAAACAGGGTATCAGAAATTCAGCAACTAATTACCGAAGACAAATGGTATCACGTAAGGTCGGAAGAGAACCCAGCAGATGTTATATCCCGAGGCACAGACCCAGGGAAATAAAAAAAATACCACTATGATGGAAAGGGCCAATATGGTTGCAACGTCCAGACTACCCCATTAGAATAGAAAAGTCACACGAAGTATGACAAGAAAAAAAGCCAAAGTTGATGCTTTGTCTTAATACACAAACAAATGCAAGGGATCTGAGTCAACGATTCTCAGCATTTACGAGATTGATCCGTGTTGTAGCATATTGCAAGAGATTTGTCCAAAATACAAGAAGAGATAACAAGATAGACGTATATCTCAATACGAAAGAGATGAGTGAAACCGAAAACAGCATCATAAAAATGGATCAAGTGAGAGTATTTACAGAAACAATCAATGAATTACAAAGAAAGAAACCAGTAAACAAGAAGAGCAAAATAGCAAATTTGCATCCTTTTATAGACCAGAAGGGAATAATGAGGGTAGGAGGAAGATTGAAGAACTACTTACTCCCCTATGGAGAAAAACATCCCATTATTATAAGCTCAAAGTCTCACATTGCGGCACTAATTATTAGAGAAGCACATAGCACTACCCTTCACGGAGGCAACTAGGAAACATTAGCGTACGTTCGCAGAAAATATTGGATGGCGAATGCAAATATTGCATAAAATGCATCCGTTGCAAAGCTAAAACAGCAGAGCAGTTGATGGGTGAATCGCTAGCAGCAAGAGTTACAGCCACCCAGGCATTTACACATACCAGATTGGATTATGCAGTCTGGTTCAGGTATGATCTACAAAAGGCAGAGTTCACAAATCTTACAAGGACTATCTGGCAACATTTGTATGCTTATCAACAAAAGCAATTTACATAGAAGTCGTGAGCGACCTGTGCACTGGGTCGTTCATGACTGCCTTAAAAAGGTTCATATCTAGAAGAGGTAGGTGTTCCTACATGTATCGCGACAATGGGACAACATCTGTAGGAGCAAACTCAGCACTATAAAGAGAGGCCATGAAAATCAGCAAAGAATCTCAAATCCAGGATAATACCACACATGGGTTTGCAATGGTACTTTATATCACCTTCAGCATCTCATTTTGGAGGGCTCTGGGAGGCAGGTGTGAAATTGGTGAAATATCACCTTAAGCGAGTGATTGGAGAAACGAGGTTGACATATGAAGAATTAACGACGGTAATTCATCAAATAGAAGCATATTTAAATTCAAGACTGCTTTGTCCATTATCTGATGATGTCAACGAATTTCAAGTATTGACTCCTGGTTATTTTCTCACAGGAAGAAAACTACTAGCACCACCAACAGTCATATCTGAGAACATTAATGGTAATCTACAGTGAAGATGGAGGACAATACAAAAACTGAAAAAAAATATTTTTGGGACAAGTGGCACAAAGAATATCTTCACCAATTACAGCAAAGATACAAGTGAAAATTCAAGAAGAATATAGTACACGCAGGTGACATGGTATTAATAAAATATGACAATAACAATGCAGAAAAATGGCCGCTGGGTAGGATAGTAAAAACATACTAAAACAAGCAAGGCATACCAAGGGTAGCAAAAATTAGAAAACAGGGGGTGTAACAATGGAAAGGCCAATATATAAGCTAATCCTTTTTCCCAATAATCAAGAGACAACAACAATAGAGCAACATGAAGAACAGGCAAAGCCGCAGAAATATGAAAATAAGTCTCTTAAGCAAAAATTGAAGATAGTTATAATAGTAATATTGTTCATGATGGCTATGGGACGAACAGCAGCCACAACGTTGTATCACATTGAGTATCCACAGCCAGGGTTTTACATTGAACATATTGCATGCAAAAATTGAGAACGGAACGTTTGGAATTAAAACAAGGTTCGAAAAGAAAAAACTCGCAAACGACACGGAGTCAGCGAGGTCGGTTGTTGTTGAGTTTGAAGAGTTTTGCAAACAAAGGAAAGACATTTCTTCAGACGCCATTGATTGTGCCTTATTAATGACACAAATTAAAGTAAAACAGATTGAAGTATCATGGATAAAAGCAGGGTTAGATACTGCCCTTCGGAAGAGGGAGAAAAGAGGAATTCTTGGACAACTCCTAACATCCGTATTTGGGGTGAATGACGACGTATACAAGGATCAATTAGATAAAAATCAACGGGAACTAATTGCAGCATCTCATCATCAGGCGAGGCTAATGCTTCAATTGTTATAAAGGTTTAATGATACAGACAAAAGAATATACCACACACTAAAACAGTTCGAGTCCAAACTGAACCAAGGCATAGAAACCATCAACAACATGAAGCCTTGGTACAAGGCAGTAGACATTCAACATTCACATACTGAGTATATATCACCTAGCTGACCGATATCGAGATGAACTCATTCATCATTACAGAAGCTTGCTAAACATACACGTGAACCAAGCCAATATTTACGACTTTCTTTGACCAGCGCACATTGATGAAATAATAAGCGCCGCATCAAGAAAGCTGCCACAGCATCTAGAGATCATATCATGTCCGCTACTACGTTCGGAAATAAGTCACAGCGAAAAATATATGCATCTGTACAGTTACTTTACGATGACGGTGGTAACGCTATTTATGTTAATACAATTGCATATAAAGCCGAAAACGAAACATATTGGTCAATGGAAGTACATAATCAAATTCTAGGAGTGGATTACAACACGCAACGATACTTTCAAATAGCCGACAGTGAATTAAAGTAGGTATAGCATTATCTTATCCGAGAACATACATGTGTGTACACCAGCAATGGTAAGACGTGTGGAGAGCAGCCCCAGTTGTATTATAGAAGAAATATGCCAGCGAGAAGACAAAACCATATGTTCAATCAATCACCAGCCAGTCAGGTCAACAATCTGGAAGCAACTTTATACAATAAACTCATGGATGTTTATAAACCCAAGAGAATCTAGAATTGCAATCATATGTAACGGCCAAAGGGAAGAAGTTAAGATAAAGCAGCCTGGAATAATAGTACAGGCAATAGAGAATTTTTTTCTGCATTAAACTACAGGGGTTATTTTTTTGATAGATAGGTTCAGAATGACGTACTGAATGTAAAAACACAAAATCCTTACAAATTAGGAGGGCGGAAGTGCCGCCATTTTGAGAAAAACCGTATCGACCTATATCTCCGTAACCGTGCACTTTAGGCCAAAAATTGTAATGAGCTTTATTGTAGATAATTTCATTTCTCATCTTTTTTGTTAAATAATTTTTTTTGTATCACTCACCGTTTACAACTTATACGACTATTAGCATTCATTTATTGACTTTTTTACCTATATCTTTGTTAATAATTGTTTAAAAAATAAAACGCTGATAACTTAACTTTTCAATCGAAAAATTTTCTAGAACTTTTACTTAAAACTTTTTTTTCTAAAATTATTGATAGTGCATTTTCTTTAAAAAAAATTCACTAATAAGGAGACCCCGACTTTTGAATTTTGAAAAAAAAATTGAAATACGCGCTAATTATGCCCCCTAGAACACATATCCGGGGTCAGTTTCAATTTATATATATATATATATATATATATATATATATATATATATATATATATATATATATATATATATATATATATATATATATGTATCACACCGATAACTCAAAAACTAATGGGCCGATTTAAATAAAATTTGGTGAATACCTTCCCCTTGTAAGTGGCTTGGATATGTTCGTTAGCCAAGAAAATCGGCCCAGGTTTTCCTGGAAAATGTTGTTTTTTTTTTCAAAAAAAAAAAATCATATCTCTGGAAATAACAAAGTAAGGGCAACTAAATTTGGTACACGATTTTCTGTCATTATAGGTAAATTACCTACCAAAATTTAGGTCTGGAGGTTCAAAGACAAAAAAGTGATAGGCATTTAAAGAATAATAAATTGGGGTTTTCCTCAAAACGTCAAAGTCGCGAATTAAAACGTCCAAATTGGCAACATTTACGCAAACAACCTGAAACTAATATAAGCTATGGAAAGAAAATGTCTCAAGAAGATTGTTTTACAAAGCCTGAAGTCTTAGCTTCAACCGTCATTGTCCTTCATTTTACTAAAATATTTCCAGAAAAATTTGTCGATTGAAAAGTGCAACATTTAACGCGTTATAACTTTGAAAATATTGATATTAGAAAAAAAAGTTTTTAGTAAAAGTTGTAGGAAATTTATCGATTAAAAAGTTAAGTGGTAAGTATTTTATTTCTAAAAAAAATTATTAACAAAGATATAGGTAAAAAAGTCAATAAATGAATGCTAATAGTCGTATAACTTGTAAACGGTGAGTGACACAAAAAAATATATTTAACAGAAAAGATGAGAAATGCAATTATCTACAATAAAGGTCATTACCATTTTTGGTCTTAAGTGCACAGTTACGGAGATATAGGTCGAAACGGTTTTTCTCAAAATGGCGGCACTTCTGCCCTCCTGATTTGGAAGGATTTTGTGTTTTTACATTCAGTACGTAATTCTGAACCTATCTAAAAAAAACTCCTGTAGTTTAGTGCATTATGGACAAGAGTAACGGGCTCCTCTATTGCCTGTACTATAATATCCATATCCCAAGACTATCATTAAGACAAAAACTATGGTGCTAATTCCCAGACAGATAGATGGGGATGTCTATCATAGCTGAATTCGTGAAACCAGTACCAACGAATTTAACCCTATCAAGGGCACTAGCAGCTCCAGTGGCAATTCCCCAATACGCAGTGGCCAGACCATATGACAATTTGAAGGACATCGTTTAGGATGAACGACAAGAAGAGGACCATCTGCAAGAAAACCGATGGCACACGGTCACACATCATTCAGTTTTAACGAGACCACCACAGTAGTAGCAGCTATTTTAATCATAGCCGCTATCTATCTACTCCGCAGCATTCGGAGGAAACTCAAGAAAATAGCCAAATAAAAGGAGAAGCACTAGCGACAAGGCCGATCGAGATGTCAAACCAATAGAGCTGGCAGAGTTAAGCAAGCTAGAAGACGCAGCTGATGATCAATTAGACTCGTAGCTAGTAAGGTGGAAGTCATTCTTTTGACTCTGGAGTATGTTCAGGAACAATATCGTACCAAAAAGGCGTTCCTAAGATTACATATATTATAATATTATTAGAAACAAAAGAAGTTCATTTAAATTGATATAGTTGACCGGAGCAGGGTATTAATTATGTGTTTCAACGTTCTAGAAGGTCACGCTTGTCGAAATCTGCAAGTTGGCATTGTTTAATTACTAAGTAGATTCTTCATACGAATTAGGTTGCAAATACCTCTGGAGCAATTGAACCTTGTTTATCTTATGTTTTACAAATGTTAGCAATCTGCAAACACTGTCTTTTTTTGATGTCCGTTATTATTGACCCACATAGATCTTGTATATATTGTATGGTTGTAAATATTACCGAGTTCTTTTCTTAAAATAAGTTTTGTAGTAAACATGTCTCCGATTAATTAATATTATACAGTGTGTTTACCATATCCCAACCAGCTTTATCCCATTCGCATCTCCTTATTCGTTGAACAGTCTCCATCTATAACATTTTGTGTTAACTAGGTACTACCTGGTTCCGCACCGAGATAGCGTTCCTGTCGTACATTTTACAATGTTTTACATTCTAACATCTTGCAATGATACTCGTAACTTCCATTGTTTAGATTTTTATCCAATATTTATTTAAATATTAGCAGTACTATAGCAGTACAGGTAACGTCGTCTGACTTTGTCTAACATTGTAGATATTGCATTACAGAATCTGAAGTGATGTCGAGGATTATTTTAATTTAATTTCGAATAACTTTATTTTTCTTTGATCAAAAGACTTGAAAATTAGTTCACACCCACGTCTGTCTATGTTCCTTTAAGTTGTAGATTTTCGTTTCAATCACTCACCCAATTTGAGAGATATTGTGTTTTAAAAATATTTTTTAACTGTTAAGAAGAATGGGGCGTTAATATCTGACGAACGAACTCATCCAAGCCATTAACAAAATAAGGGTAACTCCCAAATTTGGTGCATATCAGTGAAGTATTTTTTGAGTTATCGCTTGGATATATATATATATATATATATATATATATATATATATATATATATATATATATATATATATATATATATATATATATATATATATATACATATAAACTTTTCAACTGACCATGGAAATGTGTCCAGGGGCCCTAATTCGCGTTCTTAATGAACATTCACTAAAAACTGAGGCCGTGGCATTGTGTCTGAGCAAGTTTGAATGCCTGCGCATTTTATCCGGTGTTGGGTATGTAAAAGATGTATAGGTATGTAAAAGATTCCTATCCAGCTTACAAAAGGGGTTTGGCAAATTTTCCAGGGTGGTGAGGTGAAACTGCTCCCTCGCTTCGATGACTGGCCAAAGCCGCGGAAGTAGGTCGATGATAAATAAACAAAAAATACACGTTATGTGGAATTAGCTGTTTATGCGAGTTATATTATGTTGAACTTTACGAAACGTAGTTTTTGATTTTGGAGATTTATTTAGCAAAATATTAATCCTAGGTATATTAAAATGTCAATGGCAATTCTGTAGAGCACTAAATTTTTAACAAACAGACGTGCCAATGAAGAATATCTCTTTGGTGTGTCATGTTTATTGTACTATTCCATGAAAAAATAATTTCGACGACGGCATTTAACATCCAAATATCAAAACAAATCGAAATAAGTTCCATGAATATGCCAAATACCTAAAATTTTCTCTTTCATTTTAATAGTAAGTATACCAAACGTACTTCAGCTTACACTGCAAACTTTTTAGTATTTTACATGGGTAGCATTACATATATTTTATGTTTATTGATAATGGTCGCGAGACTGAAACAGTAGTGTCTGAGTTATCCTTACTTGTACTTTGAACTAGTAATATCGTCACCTGTGTGTCCAGGGGGTGAAATCAAAAACATTGACCCAAAGAGAATAAAACCTCTACTGTAAGCTCCAAAACGGACAAACCACCGGAAAAAGCGGGCGGAAAGCCCCTTTATGATCCTGCCAAACCAACATGCGGTATCTGAAAAATCAAAATGGGTATCGTTGGCCTTGGGCATCTTTCATTTGCACTGGATAATGAACAGCTGGGACTGCTGGCGTATATCCCGGACCACGTTGGTACGTGACTAACATCCGGACAGGTACTCACTAGATTCAGAAAAGTTAACGATGGCTGATGGCCTAAACACCGAGAAGAAGAGGGTCGTTGGGACATTTATAGCTGACCATACTTTGGTTTTGGGCAGGTAATATTCCCACCACACGTCAGGAGTTCTCTGGCTTTACAGAAATCCACAGCCACTACCACCAGACAACTTACAAGGACTAGAACAGGCAGGAACTGAGAAGAAGGTAGTACACATCCTGCACCAGAACCTCGAAGGGACACCAGGACATCTGAGCTAACTTTAACCCTAAAAAATTATCGATTTCTGTAAGAAGCAAAGCTTGATGGGTGAACTTTTAAACAACCAGGCTTGAGCCTCAATAGATCTAAGGTCGCGGTGGGGGGACTTAAATAGCCCACTCACTATATAACCTAACCTAATCATAAAGAATGTCTGCACTAAGTAACATACCGGAAGTTAATAATGATGCTAGTAAGACAAACTTATACACAAAATAATATTAAATTTATAGCGACGACAATACGTCCTACAGTGCCATTTTTGTGGTTTGTTATGGGCTAGGCGACAAAAAAGCAATATATTTACATATTTTATTTGCTTATAAAAGTGTTTAAACCATTAGAAGTCTGGACGTAGCAAGCGAGTTGTGTCGGCGAATTTTCGTATATATATATATATATATATATATATATATATATATATATATATATATATATATATATATATATATATATATATATATATATATATATATATATATATATATATATATATATATATATATATATATATATATATATATATCTTTGGTGGCCACTGGATATTGGAAAAAATGTTTTTTTAGTCCCGTAATTTCGTTGATAAAGTGTATAAAGTATAAAAGTTGGTAGAAAGAAGTAAAACTGATGATCATCCGTAGTTATGTTTTTGTTTATTTTTTGTCATGTTTTCTTTTAGTTTAAATTCCAAGTTGGATTGTTTCAATAACATTGTTTAGTAAATTTGTTTTCTTTTGAAGTTTTGAAATCAAATAGTGCTGATAATTGAATTATAACTTTCACATAGCTGTGATAATTTATTCTCCTCAGAAAGAGATGGAACGAATTTAGGGCCAATGAGTTGACCACAAAGAAAATATTTGTATTTCTCTAGCCATAAAACTTTTGAAACGTTATATTACTAGAGTTTTATTGAAAAAATGTCAATTTTCACCAAATCAGCCCCTATTAATCCCCGACCCCCTGAAACGATCTCACACAAAAACGATTCGAAGCGTTGCTTTATCGGGTTCTAACTGTGTACCAAATTTGAAGATGATATCTCAATTCGTTCGAAAGTTATTGCGCCTATTAACTGACAGACGTACATGCCGACAGACAAAAAATTTCATCCCAAAAGCAAGTTTTCTATATGTTTTAGAGTTTTTACGCCGTTTTAGCAAAAAATTCGAAATTTTTGTCAACAACATTCCACCCTCATACATTTAACCCTTAATTTAACTTCAGCACAGAATACCAGATGTTATATTACTCGAGTTTTAACGAAAAAATGTCATTTTTCACCAAGTCAGCCCCTACCCCAAAGCGATTTTACCCAAAAACAATCAGAACCGTTCGTTTGTCAAGTGCTAACTGTATACCAAACTTGAAGACGATATCTCGATTCGTTCTAAAGTTATCGTGTGGCTACAAACAGACAGACATACAGACCGACAGACACAAAAAAATTTCGTTCCCAAATCATGTTTTTTATATGTTTTGATATCTTTTACGACGTTTAAGCGAAAAAAAATGCAAATTTTTGTCGCCGATGTGGAAGTAATATCTAAAAAACTAACTAGCAGATTCTAAAATCGCACCTTTTGAAACCGCATGTTTTGAAAGCCAAGTCTAAAAAACCAATCGGTAGATTTTAAAATTGTAGCAAATATTTTCCCTAAAAATTCGTTAGAAGTCTAGAAAAATAGTGCTGCAAATTGAATCATAACTTCCATATGGCTGTGATAATTCATTCTCTTTTTAGCAAAAAATTTAGAAATTTATGTGACCAATATTCCACCCCACACATTCAACCCCTAATTTAATTTCAGCACAGAATACCAGATGTTTAATGAAATTAAAATTTTTCCAATAAATAAACATTATACTAAAAGTTTCAACGAAAAAATATTAATTTTTACCAAATCACCCCCATCCCCACCCTCTAAAGTGATTTTATCCAAAAACAATCCGAAGCGTTCGTTTGTCGAGTGCTAACTGTGTATCAAATTTGAAGACGATATCTCAATTCGTTCTAAAGTTATCGTGGCTACAGACAGACATACAGACAAAACAATTTTCGTTCCCAAATTATGTTTTATATATGTTTTGAAACCTTTTACGACGTTTTAGCGAAAAATTGTTTTTGAAATTTTTGCCGCCGATACGATACTTCCACACGTTGTGACGATGTGGAAGTAATTAAAAGCCGTTCTCAAAAATAAATCATTTAACAATCAAGTTTACCACAATTAGGCTTTCATTATTCATATACTTACCTAAATCTAATGGCATTTGATGTCGATAAATACTGCCATTTATCATTAGGTCCCTTTTCACCACAAAGTTCTGTGGGCGGCAGCGATAAGTCCATCCATAGCCTTAAGACTGCTGCAGGACAGCCTCGAGCTGTTGTTAACAAAATAAAGGAAAATTAAACTTTATAGCTTTTGAACAACATTATCGTTAAATGTTTGTTTGCTTTTAAATATAACAAAATATCTCTATACAACCAGAAGCTGCTATTACGCATCCCAAAAAGATATATTCATATGCAAGTCAAACATTTAATAGGTATGGATGTCTTCTTTATAAAACATGATATTTGTGGTAAAGGGTAAAATCCTTATAAAAAAACGCATAGGTACACCACTTTTTAAAATCTAAAAAATATTTTAGTATTAAGATGGTACTAAGTACAATTTAGAGAACCCAATTCAACACAATACAGTTTTTAGACCTGGCGATCGTTTCGCTAACAACGTTAGCGCCATCAGAGGGATCAATAAACTAAGCGAATAAAAACTAGAACTACTTATCTATATGTTAGTTGCCAAGTAGTTGCGAACAGCGTGCTCTACGAAAGTTTACAGACAGACCCCCACTATTCAGTCTTAAATCCCTGTAATTAAAATTGCACACCTGCGTTTGTAAAACTGTGTGTCGTTATCAAATATTCCTTCTAAGAAGGACACACTGATTACTAAGATAACAGTTCAAACAATGGACGACACAGAACTGGACTTATTCTATTCATCGAAACATTTTTGTTCTAAATATATATATATATATATATATATATATATATATATATATATATATATATATATATATATATATATATATATATATATATATATATATATATATATATAAATACTTTCGTAACCATCTAACTGTCACGACTGCCTGACAATTTTGATTAACTTGAGATTTTCTTTATTTACATGATTATTATCCCAAATATGCTGAGCAATACATGATTTATCAATAGTGCCATATCCCAGTGACACAAAATGTTTTTAAAATATAGTTTCAATAGTTCTTCTAGTTTGCCTAACATATTTAATTTCACAATTCTTACAACCTATTTCATAGAAATCCGACACCTCTGTGGTTTTATCCTTATCATTTCGGTTACCTAGCAAATTTTTTAATCTATTTTTTTGCAGAAAACGTTAGCTATAAATTCGCTTTCTTAAAAATGCAAGTAAAAGCTCTCGTGATTCGCGGTTCAAGTGGTAACCAGACAACGGTTTTTTAATTTTTATTTTTTCTGGACGTCGTAGATTCCGCTAACATTTTCTTTATTTTATGTTTATTGACTGATTTTCCACTAAGCAGATAGAGTACCATTATACTTAGCTACATTTTTAATATATAGAAGTGCTCTGTTGTATCTTTCTTTATTTAAGGGAAACTGTATTGATCTATAAAGCAGAAAATTCAAACTAGCTGTTTTTTTTTTGGAAAACTATGGTGCGAGTCAATAGTAACTAATAGAATTTGATACCCATAGAAAGGAAAGGACTACTGTGAGTTACATTTCGTCTATTTTCTGATCTTTTCACAGTGTACGCTCCTTTATTTTTTTTACCGGCGAATTAATGGCCCCCATTGCTTGAATTTTGCCATACCAATATGTATCTTTTTGAGTAGGGCATTTCCAATGAGGCCTACGGCCCTCCAATTGAAAAAATACCGTACTTGTCAGTAGCTGTAGTCATTAGCTCCTCTAAACACTCCATATTAACAAGGTTGTTATTTACACTAGGGTTGTTTGCATTTGAATCTTCTTCACCACCTTCATCTTGCTTATCCAATTCTCGGAAACCATTTATAAATCCACAAACTGCAATTTTCGCCTGCCTGGCTTTTTTCATTTCTGGTGATTTTCATTTTCAATTCACTTCGTTTTTTTCTTGCTTTTAAGTTTTTATTCTTGTTTAGTCTCCTTTGTTGTCTTTTAATATCCCTCCGTTTTCCTTCTCGTTTTCTAGTTGTTCAGACTCGGCTATTTCAATTTACTTGATACTGTTATAATGCTTGGCAAACGCTCGTGCTTTCTCTTTTTCTTTGAATCTGTATTAGGATAAAATATTATTGTACTCAATATATCCGCCACCTTTCGTTTTAGTGTGACAATAATACATTGTCCATCGGCAGCATTCAATAGACCTAATTAAATAAGAGCTACATTCAATACATCTTTATCAGTGTGGAATTCTGCAAAATCAAATTCAGTATTATCATCTGCATGAATTTTCCCTGATACTGTAATCTTTTTTGAATAACATCCATATATAAAATAAAGATTTGACTAGTTCTCCGCATTTAAAATCTTTGAAATCTGCTAAAGAATGGGGTCTATCTTTGACTGTATTGTTCAGGTGCTCATTGTTATTCTGCTGTTGTTTTAATTTTGTCGTAATAATTAAATAATTGACATTCTCTGGATAAAAAGGAAATAATCCACATTTGCGAGAGCCATTTAAAATTGCCGTCTTGAAACCGAGTCCATCCAGCCATTTTTTTAGAACGTTTTGGAATATTAAACATTTTAACTCCACGGCCATGTTCAATTTTAAAGAACTGCTGGCTTCCATTTTGATTTGAGAGGGCAGAAATTCACATAAAAATTATGTGGGTCGCATTCGGATATACACATATTAATATGATTTGGTTCTCCTGAGACAGATTGCTGAAGGGAAAACTCAGTGAGATAAGTGTCCATCTGAAAAGACAATTACAGGAAGCGTGGTCTTAATTTCTACCAGAAAGAGTATAAATAGATGTGCGAAAGATTAAAAAAAAGCAAGTGAAATTAATTTATCCTTTGTCAGATTTCCCAGTCTAGGTCAATATATATATATATATATATATATATATATATATATATATATATATATATATATATATATATATATATATATATATTTGGCAACCTGTTATATTTTTATAGTTATAATGTATAGTGATTCTTTCTGTGTTAGATTGAAGGACGTGTCATATACGGGTAGTTCTTTCTCTGCTAAAACGTGACTGCTTGAGTGGCACAAATAAATTGAAGTTTTGTCTATATTCCACAGACGGGCTGAATCTTGCTGGATATTTGTATTTTTTTGTAATAATTCTACAGTTACCTTAAGCTATCTTCTCACATGATTTTCTGATATGAGCGATCATGCCCAATTTATGTACGAGTAGTCCGATTGTTTTTCACTTATTTTCTGATGAGGTTTCATAAAGATATTAAACCACGTCGTCCTGTGGTATTTTGTGTAATGAGACTTGGAAAATTTGCTCTCTTCACTGGTTTTTGATAGACTGAATCAATTTATATTTACCTAAGGACAAACTCAGTTTTGAAGTGTTTTGAATCCATTCAACCAATTTGTCTTCCACATCTCTACCTAGAACTGGATTTCTCCTTATATTTCTTGTAGCGTCCGAAACTTTACCACTCAATCTATTTCCTTTCGTTTGTCAGGGACTCCATACAATTTGCAAGCGGGAACCACTTTCATACCATTGTTTCTAACCGCAGCCAGAGCATTGACAATTTGTGGGGTTTCATTAATATGATTGACATTGGCAATTTGTGGGGTTTCATTAATATGAAACTCCACAAATTGCCAATGCTGTGGCTGCTGCTAGAAACAATGGTATGAAAGTGGCTATTTTAATAAATAATTTGTTCTTTCCTATTAACTTTATCTTTGGTATTGACCTTTTTTCGGCTTTTATTATCATTTTTCGCATTAAGGACATAGTCTTAAAATAATATGTACCTAATTATTAGCCTAAAAACATGAAATGCTGTGCGTGGCATACAATGGCCTTAAATGGAACATGCCGTTTTCAGTTTTGCAACAGGGTGCTCGCACACGCTAAAATGAGATGAGAACTGCAGTTTTTGTCTGCACGTCCGCCACGCGGACATTCAAAAGCGTAAATCTGCCATATTCGTTGTTTCTTACTTCCTATGAATCGTATAAAAGTACATTTACAAGTAAAGTGGCCGGAAATGGTGCGTTATTACAAGTTTTTGCTGTACTAAATATATTTTTCCCTTAAAGGTGTGTAAATCATCAATGAAACCATGGAACCCATTTTGTAGTAACATTTAGTAGAAATTGCAATTCAAATTTGGTGGTAATTCATATTAACCTAGAATATGATTTGCGATTATTCCACACTAAACATTAATCTTGAAATCATGTTAGAATTATGCCATTTTACTGCTACCTGGGGATTTTTATTCTCCCACATATGTTTGTTTCTGAAGTTGAATACACCTCGGCGAGTAAAGGTGGAATGGCAAAATTGTAGTTTAGTTGGAAGATCAGCTAACAATACATTCTGTTCTGGTGTGAAGTGATATGGATGATTCGTCATCAACTATTCTCAGAACCGATCATTTATTTACATTACCAGCTGCAGCTGCAACTGCAATTTCTTTAACTAATTGCTGGATTATCTGCTACATGAACTAAAATCTATTATCATTAATATTAATCAAATCATAACTTGCATTTCTTCAATAGAAAAGCTTATGTAATAAAATAACAACTAATGACATCAAGATCCGATTTTGAGAACAGAGTCACAAATTTGTTTATGACAGACGCCAAATTATGCCCTAAATAAATTATGATCTGAAAACTATTGAGAAGAATGTGTTGCAGCTACTTTTAAATTCGCAAATTTCTCGAAAACGGTTGATTGTAGCGTCATTCAACAAGTATACTTACTTTCTTGTTTGTTAAGAAAATACAAGAGAAAACTCTTTTCTAATCAGAAGTTTCTCAGCCAACAAATGAGCATTTTTAGGACTTGCAGGGTGGTCTCAATCCACTTGACCCAAATTGGGAATGAATTGTTTTTTATCGCTAAAAAACTCATCTGTACTAATTATCGAGACAATGCGCGAAATAGTTGTTCGATATCAAGGAAAATACAACTTCTTAGGTACCTAACACCCTGCATTTATTTTAAATTTGACTTTTGCACTGACGCAAGTTCGGCTAGATTGTAATATTTTGTGGCCAACAATCTACTGTTGGTCTGTGTACGATTACTTTAGGTCCAGCCTCTGTATAATCAGTTACCTCAATAAATAATTATCTAATATTACAATGATAAATAAACCAGGAGTATTCCAATACACGTTTTATCTACACTATAATATACTGCGGAAAATTATATGCTATGTTTTTTTAAACATGAATGGTTTCCCATTTAACTCATAACTTATGTTTTATTGATGGCTCAGTTATATGTAATGATTATCTTTTAGCATATTACTAATCAAGCACGATACAAACTCAGGCTGCGATTGTATTCAAAATATAAGATCTATAAATGTAACAATACTTACATCCTGGATCTCCCTCGACGGCGAATATTTCAAAGGTGAGAAGGATCTTGTATTTGGGCCTTACGTTGATATACCAATTACAGCTTTTCGAGGCAGACCCTTTGGTAGGTCCTTCGTAGTTGGCGGGAAACTTAGGACTTGCAATGACACCTGAGTCTTGACTGCTGACATTACCCCCACAGTCACCAAATATAGATTTAGCAGTCTCGAAACTGTACCGAGCTTTAAAACCACTATACACCCCTTCAGAGTCTGCATGTAGGACGATCTTTAGACCCATAGCGCCTCTGTTCGATTCGATAGGACCCGGAGCGGTCATTGCACAGTATCTACCGACGTTTTTCTCCGTACCGTCCCGATAAACGTTATACACTTCTAACCAGTCTTCTTGGCATACGGAAGCTCTGATAAAATAAAATATGTTAATATGTATATATATATATATATATATATATATATATATATATATATATATATATATATATATATATATATATATATATATATATATATATATATATATATATATATATAGTTCATAATGACAAGGATTAGCAAACAATTTAATATTTAATTTTTTTAAGACATGTTTCACCTGTTTCCTTTCATAAGGTTTTATTTATATAAGTTCAGCATATATGTTACTTGCTAAAAACAACACTTTGTAGATTGCCGGCTGATATCCCTCTTCCTTTAATTATATAAGAAAAGTAGTAAAAGTATTAAAGTAAAATAACTATAGATTGTGAGATTTTTAAAGTGTTATGAGGGGATATCTATAAAACGTTTTTTTTGCGAAATTATGGTGAAGTAACAGGGAGGCAGAGGGACACATTTAAACATTTTTGACATTCACCACCTCTCTATTTTGAGTGGGAAAGGGCAGCTTTGGAATTTTAAATGGGGTACTTTTTTTATAAAATTCGAATCTACGTAAAAAACTAGGTATGTGTGCAAACAAGTTTTGGTTAGTTTTTCGGCTACAGAATCATGATTTATTAGGTTAATATACAAAAATATTAACAATTAAACCTATTTATCATCCATCATGTGTGAGAAATTATTCCAAATGTCCCCTTTCAACTTCCAATCACTTTCTCACCCTTTTTCTAAATGAATACCGTACATCCTGCAACATTTCATTAATGAGCAGGCAAAGCGGATTCTGTTTTTCATATCATTTAAAGTTGTATGGGCAATGGCAATCGCCATCATTTTGTCCTTTATAAATTGCCAAAAGAAATAACCAAGGGGGGCAAATATGGGGACCCAGCAGGGCAGTTGATCGGACCTGCTCGACTAATCCATCCGTTTTTAGATATTCCATTCAAATAGTTATGGGTCTGTTTTGCATAATGGGGTGGAGCTCTATCCTGTTGAAACCACATGTCTGTGTTTATGTTGGGGTTTAATAATGAAGGTAATTGGTTTCTTAAAAACATATTGTACATCTCTCAACTTAAACGCCCTTAAAATAAATGCCCACCAATAACTTTATCCCATATTATACCATATCAGACATTAATTGTTTATGGATGTTGATTTGGCAGAGCTCTTATCCAGTGGGGATTTTCCGCCGCCCGGTAGTTTATATTGAGTTTCCACCTTAAAAAACAAAACAAAAAAAGAAAACAAAAAGGAAATTACATTTCCACTGATAAGGGATAACTTAAAATCCCACCTGCCTACAAAATTATAGAAAGTAGCTTGGTCAGAAATAATAACATTATTTAGCAATCTGTTATTTCCTGGCACTTGCCTGGCGACCCCATTGCAAATGTAACGCGATTTTCAAAATATTATCTGTATGCAGTGTATCTTATCTTGGTGCAGTGTAATGTGATATAGATGAAATTTGTACACGTACAATATGTTCACAACTGATTTTTGACTAGTTTTAGCATCTCTAGCACGCTGTCTGGTACTTACATGCAAGTCAACAGCTATAGCTCCTGAAACGCCAACTGCACTATTTTCGTCAGTATTAGTTCTCTTCCCAACTCGTGGTTTCGATTTTAAACTGCCAGTAGTACGACTCCTGGTTTATAGCCTTTGGAATGCCATGTGAGACTTCGGATTACTGGGAAATCTCTCTGCCCACACTAGTGCAGATTTTCTGTAGTTTTTTCTGACACCCCCCCCCCCCCCCACCCCCCACCCCACAATTAAAGACAGATCACCGGCACATTAAAATTATTTTCCATGTTTAATTGAGCAATAAACTGGGAAATAATCGTCAAAATTCTCATTTCACTTAAGTAAAAAATAACGCGTCACGGATGGAAGCAAATAGTAACATCAACGTGCATGATAACAGACTAGATATATAAATTGAAATTATGTTTTGTATTTAAACCTAATAAATCATAATTCCGCAACCGAAAGAGCCAATAACTTTTTTTGTATCCATACCTATTTTTTACCTAGATTTGAATTTTGTAAAAAAAAGTACATCATCCTATTTAAAAATACAAAGTAACCCCCGCCTCTCAAAATAGAGGGGGGGGCTAAATGTCTAAACATGTTTAAATATGTCCCCCGTTTCCCTATTACTTCACCAAAATATAACAAAAAATTAAACCGTTTACGAGATATCTCCTAGTAACAATTAAAAAGCTCAGCCTGTAGATGCAAAGAAATATCGAAGCAATCGGAAATTACACGAAGATTGGAAGGTCGAAAAAGACTTAACAGCACGTGAGAAGATTACAACATAAATCAGAAACAACAAGTAAAGTCATAAAGAACAACGATGGAAATTTATTTTCCCCGAAAATTCAAAAGACAAATATGTCAAACCTTATATAGTTGGAATCACCTTAATTAGAGCTATTAAAATAGCTAACAATATATAGGATGTCCCATAAAAAACATAACTTTGATATTTTTCTCGAAAATTAAAATTTTTGAAAATATCTGAATATACCTTTTATTCCCCGCAAAAGCTCTACCAGAATCCGTTTTCATCTTTTCGATATCTTGTTGAATAAAGAAAATACAAGTGGGGTCCAAAATTGCAAATTTTCAAAAGCGCCCTGTATCTACGAAATAAGAAGGCGGCGACTTTTCTGTCACTGCCATTTTTCATTACATAAAAATCGAGCACAATATTGCGAAAACCGTTTGTCTCTATCTCTATCATCAATAATAACTGAGATACTCCACATTTACAACGAAAATAAGACACCCTGGACATAAGAACATATTGAACTCGATTTTTCACTATTGGCTACGCTACCGTGCCGCATTTTCACCTGATATACGGTTACCCGAAACTTCGCCGCAAATACCTATATCTCGCACTTTCTCGATTGAAATTATGCCACTATAGAAACATCGGCAGTGCGTAGGTTGTTAGTTTCGTCGTTGGGACTATAAGTGAGTTTGTCAGTTGGAGTTCAAACGCTGAAGAAATTGTTATATATTTACGTACACGTATCGTAAATATGAATAGATTTTTAATTTAAGGCAAACGTAAGCATAATGACAAAGAAGCATATATATATATATATATATATATATATATATATATATATATATATATATATATATATATATACAAACATATAAACATTGAAACCGACCCCAGATATAGGTTCTAGGGTCCTAGTTCGCGCTCATTTGCAAATTTTTTTTCAAAATTCAAAAGTCGGGATCTCCCCATTAGTGAATTTTTTCTACGCAAATTCACTAATTAGGTCTTCCAACCTTCGCCAAAGATAAAAGTACATAAACGTTAAGTCCGGTGACCTCGGCGGCCAGCGGTTGGGACCTTGGTCAGCTATCAAATTTTTGCTAAAATTGGCCGTCAAAAAATTGGTTACAATTACTGCCTTGTAAGGCGGTGCCCCCAGCCTTGCTGAAAAAAATAAGTTGATGAGTTGAATTAGCAGCAGTTCGTCAACAAGAGGTTCTATTGCCTCAAAATTTGTAAATGCGATCGCGAGGTGAGCGTGCCATTGCAAATAATCTGACCGATAATCCTACCCTCAAAAATACCTGTCCACATACTACACCCAAATCTTCCTTGCTTTCTCTGCTACACAATTTAATGAGAATTTTCTTGTGCCCAAGTATAACAGTTGTGAAAATAGCATCACTACTTACATGGGCTTTGTTTGCCCAAATACAGTTCAACGGAAAATTGCACACTTAGTTACAATTTTTTAGTAACCATTGGCAAAAATCCATCCGGCGTTCAAAATCTCCTGGTCTAAGGTGATAAATTTCACTAGTCTTGTATGCTTTAAATTTGCGCCTTTTCAATATCCGCCTAATATTAGTTGTTGGTAGTCCTGTTGATATCGTTAACTTTCACGTTGGGGTTCTCTTCTTACTTTCAACAGTTTTTAAAACAACGATTTCTTTTAACTCCCTATCCCTACTGAATGCATACCTCTTAGATGTTTTCTTCTCAAATTAACCAACGTTAATTAGAGTGTGCCGCAACCTCGCGAAAATATATTTGAAGGGACGTCTCCTCTCTGGACATCGCGGTGGAACAAAATGCTAGCAGCATCTGCATTTTCAATTGCTTGTATGAAAAAGACAAGAATGTCCCATCTTTCATAATTTTCGAATTTCATAGAAAATTTAGTTCGAAAACGAAATAAAAACCTCGACAAAAACTAAGAAACAAGCAGTGTGTTTCTCATGTGATTCAAAATTTGACAGCCAGCAATAAACAGTAGCGCTCTATTTTGTCGCCGCGTCGTCTAAACGCTACTTGTCAAATGGCGTTTTTGACAAGTTGCCTAGATGTAAAAAACGTGAATGCTCTATTTTTTAAGGAAGTGTGCAAAACATTAAGTGTGCTATATTTTTGGAATGGTAATTTCAAGCTTTATTCAAATAAGCCAAAATATACTGGGTGTCCCATTTAAACATTTGATTTTTCTGTTTATAACCACAAAAATATAAATTAAAAAATTTAATCTACATCATTGAATTCTACATAAAAAGTGCTTTATAACGTTTTCATAAAAAAATTTCAATAGGAGAAAAGTTATAGCCACTTTCCAAAAATGCCCAGTTTCGAAAAACGTATCTCTGGAACGGCAACATATATGGATATAAGGTTTTCATCATTACATTTGGCATGAAAATTTAGCCCCAGGCATCGACATCAATTTTTGCCTAACTCGTTTAGAAATAGGAGTTTCCCTTCAAAAATGAATTTGGCCTACGTTTTAATGAATAGAAATGAAAAAAAACAAGATACTCCTATAGAAAGACGAATAAAAGCGTTCTAGAAGAGATCAAAGAAAAAATTTGCTTACTAATTGACACGAGAGGGAGAATTGACAATTGGTTGGGTATAATATGAGATATTAGAAAAATATGTTAGAATAATAAATAATTTATACTACAGCCAGACGGCTAATATCAAGGTGGACAATGAACTCTCAGAAGAAGTAAAAATACAACGTGGTGTAAGGCAAGGATGTGTACTATCGCCGCTATTATTTAATCTTTACTCGGAAGAAATCCTTCAGAGAGCGCTGGAAGAACCAACAATAGGAGTAAAGGTCAATGGAATACCCATTAACAATATCCAGTATGCAGACGACACCATACTCATTGCCGAAACAATAGAAGATTTACAGAGCTTAGTAGATCAAGTAGTGACGAGTAGCGAGGAGAGCGGACTTACATAAAATATCAAAAAGACCAAATTTATGACCATTACAAAATCAGTTCAGCAACAGGAAAACCTATGGAACGACGGAAAACTAGTAGAGAAAGTCAGTAAGTACACGTACCTGGGAACAACTGTCAATGAAAATAATGAGTACACTGAAGAAATTAAATCAAGAATTGGACAAGCCAGAACCATATTTAACAGAATGAGAAGCGTGTTATGCAGTAGAGATCTTAACTTACAACTTAGAGTCAGAATATTGAGATGCTACGTTTTCTCGGTGTTGCTATATGGGATGGAATCATGGACGTTAAAGAAAGATATAAATGATAGACTGGAGGCATTTGAGATGTGGTCATATAGAAGGATCTTGAGGATAAGTTGGGTAGACATGGTAACAAATGAGCAGGTACTGGGAAGAATGAAAAAAGAAAAGGAGATATTGAACACAATTAAAATAAGGAAGCTGCAATATCTAGGCCACGTGATGAGAGGAGAGAAATATGTATTGTTGCAGAATATTATGCAGGGAAAGATACGGGGAAAGAGAAGTAGAGGAAGAAGACGTATTTCCTGGCTAAATAACCTGAGAAAATGGTACAACTGTTGTTCAGAGCTGCAGCATCAAAAATGAGAGTAGCCATGATGATAGTCAACCTTCTAAGAGGAGACGACACTTGAAGAAGAAGAATATGAGATATAATAACTTTCTGGCAGTATTTGAAGAAGATATAGTTGGAAACAATGGAAGAGGCAGACCAAGAGATAAACTTCTGGGAAATCTGCCTCAATTCTTAAGGTGCGGAAGCTAGATTGGAATGAAAAGAGATGTTGTCCAGAGAGAGTAGTGGTTGCGACGACAAGGTTAAATAGCCTTTACGACTGTGATGGTGTAAGTTTTTTGGCGAGATGTTTGTAAACTGCTTAACTATAATCCGAATATCTTAGAAAAGTTATGAACATTATTTGGTTAATTTTGTCTCCTCTGTATTTTATTGAAACAAACAGCGTGGGTCATTCAATATTTTACCTATATCCAAACTGCAATAAAAAATAATTCTCCTGCTTTTACATCAACTTAATAAAGGGCTTATTACATAAGTAAACTATCTTTACGTTTTATATAATACATTCATAACATACCCATAGGAGCCAAAGGAAGAATTAGCGGAGTCAGCACGGACTTTGAAATTATCAAATACCAAAGTAACCTGCTCATTGTTTGTAGCCAAAAACAGGTATGTGCAATTGGTGTCACTAGGGTAGTTGGATGGGTACCTCGGAGAGTTGAAGTCACCCCGTTTCTTGCTAGTGCTCCGGTAGGTAAACGTACAGCTACCATCTGGCGCTGCTGTACCAGGTATCCGGTACTCTGAAAACAAATTTTATTGTTTCCATTCAAAATATAAATATTTACCATTTGCTTAGTAATATTCATGTAAGCTCAGCCACATTCAGACAATTTATTTTGACTATATTATATACGTAATATCTTTAGAGGGAAAAATTAATAATTTAAAAAGTCACCCCCGCACGATAACAAGCGGTTGGAGGTGGGTGATGAACATTTATTTTGCAATTGTTTGAAAGTACTTGAGTCACTTATTCGACATGTTATAATTTGTCGCTCTATCTAATTGGTCATCGAAATATTCAAAATTAAAAATTCCTCCCCTCCGTTTTCACAGCCACTAACTCCAGCCAGACTATCCTGACGACATGGAAATAACCGACAACAGAATACACCAATGGTACTCCAAGAGCTCCCTGCGGTTGTAGGTGAGGCGACCTCAAACTCTGTGTATACAGGTACACACTCTCTATCTTCGATATTACCCTTAATATTAATTTTACTAGAAAAAGTCAAGAGACATTTTTTGTTCAGATGTTTTTCGTTATAACCTAAAAATCCTCTGATATCCACGAGTCTCTCGGTTTCATTTATACAGTACCGTACTCAATTTTTTAAATGGAACAGCTTGTATATTATAATATTTTTGAAATCAATATTTTGAACAAAATATATAGTAAAAAGGCCATATTGATGTTTTTGACGACCAAAGAAAAATTTGCAAAATAAGAGTTTTTTAAATGAAACACCTGTAAACTATTTCATTTATGAACCCTCTTTTTCAGGTTACTTTGATTTTCGTTAAGTGTCAGGGTCGATCAATAAATACCCATGTTAGGAATGAAGACGTAAGTTTTTCACAATTTAAAAAAATGTTTCAACGTAATCTCATTTTAGGTCGATACACTTTTCGCAACGTTTGTGGCATTTCTTTAACTCCCCCAAAAATACGATTTGTCAAACTCCTCAAAATATGCTCCTGCCTCGGCGATAACCTCCTCTTTTAAGATAGTTTTTCCTGATAATGTTTTCATGTTGGAAACAGAAAGAAGTCGCAGGGAGCCAGGTGGATAGAGTATGGTGGGTGTGGCAGAAATTTGTATAGCAGTTCATTCAATTTGGCCGCGTAAATTCCATATGAATGTGCTGGTGCGTTATCGTGGTGAAACAGCACTTTTTTTATTAACCAGATGTGTCCCTTTCAATTTGTTATCGAATCGGTCCAATAATTCACTGCATTCTTAATGTAAAGAGTCCATGAGCATTATTCCCTTCGTATCACAAGAAATCGTGGCCATGACCTTTCCGGCCGCTGAGACCGTCTTTGTCTTTTTCGGAGCATATTCACCTGGCAAATTCTTTATTTTGTCTGACTGCCAAATAAAAAGTAACTAATAAATTAGCATAAAACTTAGTATGGTGTCGTTTGACAGGTGACAGTACACGACGGTAATGCCAATTTCTCTCAGAAACGCCACCTGTCCTCAAACACGGGAAACTTTTTAATCGATTCTTGTATGTCCTATACCTTATGTCACGTTAGATATTAGGTAATCTTCTAGAAAAGCTTATCAAAATAACAAGTAATGACACCAAGACAGAGTCTTAAATTTGATTATGACAGACGCCAAATTATGCGGCAAAAATAATATATAATAACACTATAGCAGAAAAACTCCGCACCCAGAAGTCTTACACTTGTCCGGGGAGCTAACGCACACACACACACACATATAGACAAAGGACACACCCATAACCCATCAGAAGCCGGCCTTTCCATATTCGAGTGAAAAAAGCCGACTGTCTGAACACCGGACTCGAACCCGCGACCTCCTAGAGGTTACTCACCTCGCCTGTTGGTAAATAAATGATGATCTAAAAACTATTACGAAGAATGTGTTGCAGCTACTTTTAAAATCGCAAATATTTCAAAAACTTTTGATTTGAACGTTATTTGATAAGTATATCTGTTTTGTTAAGAAAATACAAAAGAATACTATTTTATAAACATATGTTTCCTAATGACGCTAATAAAAAAAGTGTGAGTATTTTTAAAACTTGACGGGTACTGAAAGTAGCGCCTTCCATAGCTGGAGTCAAAGCGAAAATAAGTGGTTTTTCATTACGATGAAAAACTCATCTGTACTAAAACAATACGCCAAATACTTTCTAGATCTCAAGAAGAATCGAAATTCAATTTCTCACTTTAACAGCCTGTATCTCTTTTAATTTTTACTGATGCTTTGCGCACCATTACTTTTGGACCATTCTGTAGATAGTGACTACAATCTGGTATTAGCTAGGTGCAAAAATATATCATCAAAGGATAGAGGAAATGGAATGTACACAAGCTGAAAGAAAAGCGATTTAAAGTCATTTGCGGTAAAAGTGGGCAAGAAGAAACTGGAACCAAGGAGAACGTGGATTATATCTGAAATACTTAAGAGCGCCACAGGTGGAGGAATGTTAAGAACAACGAGGCATTCAGTAAATATAAATAAATAAAAAATATAATCAAACAAGAATGCAGGCAAAAGAAGTATGGATGCGAAGAAATGAAAATTATATGTATAAAGGACGGTCGGATCAAGCTTATCTACAGTTCAGGAGACTGCAATATAAACTAGGAATAAAATGTAAAGTTATTACTTTACTTTTTGTTACAGGACAACGATCGAAATTCATGACTAGAAAAGGGAAACACTGCTAAACACTAAAAAGCATATCTTAACGAGTTCTAACAGGCAGAGGAAATTTCTTGTGAAGAAGAGTATATGGGGAAGATAGGTATAATAAAGCCGTATGATCTCAGCCCGCCGATTACAAGAGCAAAATATGACAAAACCCTTCAAGAACGTAGACAAGGAAAAGCTCGTGGTATAGACGAAATCCGAGCAAAACTTTTAAAAATTATGTTGAAAAAAAAAACCAACTTTTTAACCTAATTACGAAATGTTATAAATAAACGGAAATGCTTAGAAAGTTTATGAAGAGTCAAAGTATTACGATTCCAAAAACAGTGAACGTAGGAAAATACAACTAATCATACAGTGGATATTCTGATTATTATAGTAAAAATAAAATGAGAAAAAATTGAGAGTTGACTGGATGAATATCAGTTCGGATATAGATCCGGCCGAGAAACTACAGAAGTAATAGTGCTGGGACCTGAAACAATAAGAGAAGGGCCTAGCAAAAAAGTAGATATGTTCATTGCATTTGTAGACCCACAAAAATAATTCAATAATGTGATATGAAAAATATTGTGTCATATAATGAACAAAGCTAATTGGTTGTGTAGATAAGTACATTATTCTCAATTTGTACAAAAACAAAGTACCATAATAGATATCAACGGATATTAAATTGAAACTAAAATAATAAAACGTGTATTTGTCCATGTAATTTATAGGAGATACAATAAATAGTCTGAAAAAGAAGATACAAGGTGTCAAAATAAATGGACACCGCTTCCACTGCACACAGATGAATAGAAGAAAGTGAAAAACATTCAAATCAATATTACTTAGAATAAGACTGCGAAAATAAGACTAAAGCTAAACCGTCAACAACTTGAATAAGTAGAAATTTACCGTGGGAGTATTATTACGGATGATGGTAAATATAGCAAAGAACAAAAAAATGCGATAGCGATGGCAAAGCAAGAATCTAATAGGCAAAAAATAGTCTTCTCGCCAATAAATATTTAAACTTGGACCAGAGGAAAACTTACGTCAAGTTATACATAAGTGTTATAATCTACGGCCATAAAATTGGGCTTTAAATAATAATACACAGAATAGAAGTTTTGAAACGTGGACATAGAGAAAGTAGACAAAGAAAAGGTAAATAATAATAAATAGAATAGAACGTTTTAAATGTGGACATGGAGACACATGACAAAGGAGGGTAAATAATAATAAATAGAATAGAATACATTTTTAAAATGTGGACATGGAAAAAGATGACAAAAAAAGCACATCGATAGAGAGACGAATAAAAGTGTGCTAAAAGAGGTGTGAGAAGAAAGATGCTTGTTGGCATAAATGGAGAGGAAAAAGCACGATTTGTCGGATATATTCTCAGACATAAAAACTTTCTGACAACGTTATTTAAAGGACAAATACTTGGAAAACGGTAAGATGCAGATAAGAGGAAGACTTCTGGGATACCTGTTACAATTGATGAAGTGCGGAAGCTACAATGCATTGGAAAAGCTGCTGGAGGCAGAGGGTTATGGCTGCGATGATAAGGTGACATCGTCTTTAAACTGCGATGATAACGATAATGGATATATGGTAAAAATAAAAGTTTTAGTTTTTCTTATGTTTGTATGAAACCATGTGCAAACGAATGACAAAGCTGCAAGGCAAACATGTTGCGTGGGAATATTAGTTATATTAATAGCAATACGTTTATCAGCTACAAATGTACAATATGTTTTGTATGATCCTTAGCAAGGATAACACTAAAACATCACTAATTGGTTTATTATAGTATTTATTAATTAATGCATGTCGCCATCGTGACATCTGCGTCGACAGCTCTTACATCGTATATTAGGCAGTGATTCCTAAATGTGACATGTTATAAAATAATATTTATATTATAGGCCTACCACAGATATTATACACCCTCCCTTTCAAGACACATCTCTTTATTTTATTAGAGATCAAGTCTAAGGGGTTTTCTAACGAGACGCCCTGAGCGTGTAACTAAACCGGCGTGATGATGGTTATTGAAATTATCTGCATCACGGGTGTAATTGATTTCACAAGATTGATCAAGTTGAGAGAGAGAGAGAGCATGTACGATGTACATTGAAATGTAACTTACACTGGAAGGGACCCGGCAGTGCTTTCAATATCAGTTTTCTGAGCCACAAGTGAGATCTACAATAAAAGGAGAGGTTATCTCGGTCGTACACACACACAGATAAGACTCATTTGTAATATGTATGTGTATAATTTTTCTCAAACCAGTGCTTGGAAAACTGTAAACAAACACAATTTGTATTCACCTACAGCAAGTCCAGCAACTCGAGGCTGATGATGAAGCTATCCAAGTTACGAGTACATTCATTTACGTTGCATTTTACGTAATAGAACAACTTTGTACCAGAACCTACTCACTGATAACGCACATTTTACTAAAGATGGCATACAATACCGGAAATAGTCTGTTGGAGTACCAGAATATTCATGTCCTTAGAAGAAGGAATTGAAAACATAAGTTTTCTGTCTGTGTTCGGTGTGGGATTGTGGATAGCCGCCTGATGGGCCTTTCTTTGACTTTTTTAGTAGACGTTTTACCTACTTTACTGGAAAATATCAACATAAGTTCAATATATTTCCAACATATGGGAGCTATACTACATTATTCTCACCAGGTTGTATAATTCTTGAATTAAACTTATTATAATAGGTGAATATGACGTGGTGATTCACACAACTGGTCACCGAGATTGCTCGATTTGAACCCACTCGATTATTACTTCGTCGGGTCATTTGAAGTCAAAAGTGTACAGGTTTGAAATGAATGCAAGGGAAGGTCTTGTTTAAAGAATAACTGATTATAAAATTAGAAATCGACAAAGGTCATTAGAAAGGCTGTCACATAACAAGAGAGCAAGAAAATGTATTGTTGCCAATTAAAGCTACTTTGAACAAAGTTAACTCTTTTATTTTTGTTTGTTTAGCAGCATTTTATTTGTTTGAAAATTAAAAGTTAAGCTCCAATATTTTTTATATATAAGTGGCTTTTAATTACTAGTCCGAACCTGGTTTTGAAGTTTTTGGGCATCATTCACAAAAAAATCAATTTTCAGTATTTAAAACAATACAATTTTTCTTTTGGTTGGCTCACGAATAACATTAATAATTAGATTTTGAGTATTGGATTTCAATAAATTGAGCTGGGAACAATAATGTACTATAACCACTTCAACAGTGTGACGACTACAAGATCTACAAAATTGAGCCCAATTTTGTCGCTGGTTTTCGATTCATGCATCATAAATTTCAAATTTTAATATACATGTGTTTAGAAATAAAATAGTCCATTTTTGTTCAGTCTGCTTCTGGATTTCGATTTTTCTTAATGTTTTTAATAAGTACGATGGTATAAATGCAACTTACTTTGAAGTTAATATACAAAGTGATTCAAACTTTATGTCAAAAGAAAGGTTTCACAGAAATCAACATAACTATGTATCTCAGTAACGAGATCATGAATTCCCACTTTTTTGTGATCACCTTTGTCAACTGCACATATGGTTATGGTATGTATATTTCGGTTAGAATCAGCCTGTATAACAATATGACATTATGAGGCTTAACGTTTTAAATAAATAATTTGTTGAAACATGTTTTCACTCACACAATCATTTTATCATTTTCTACATTACAACAGTACTAATGATAACAAATAGTAGCAAAAATAATGTATCGAGAGAACAAAACCTAAATCATAAGAAACCTGCTCACCAGTCTCAAAAGTATAGTTGGCTTTAAATCCTCGACCCATTAGTTCTCCACTACTGAAAACCATAACAAGTCGGGGACCGTCCGAAACCACTACAGAAGGCTTGGCCTCTTCTCCACACATTTCGTTATCGAACTTATCATACGAATCCGTTGTTTCCTGACCTTTCAGATAGATCTTTAAATATCCATCTGAGCAGCTGAAAAACGAAATTTATAAATTTAAAATATACAGATTAACATCATGCAACGGATATTCGAATATCAAACACAAAATATTGATATGAAAATACAAATATAACGTGTGTCTCTGAACCCAACGATCCCGGCTTTGATTGCCAGTAGAAGCGTCAAATTATTTTTTAGTACATATTGTAAATTAACATCAACTGTGGTTGTGGCATTGTGTTTGGGGAGGTTGAATGTCTGCACGTTCAGCTCTTCGGAGGGGGCGTTAAGTCGTCTGTCCATGGAATGTTGGGCACGATAAATATCCCTAACCTCTTTACAGAAAGAAAGGTATTTGGTAAAAGTTCCGGGTTAGTGAGGTGACACTGCTCCCAGGCGTCGGTGATTGGTCATAGAAGCTGAAATACACTGACGTTAAATACACAAAAAAACAACAAAATATTGATGCTATTTGTGTAAACTAACAGCGTTAATAGGCACATACATAACCACGAGCTGGATTAGGAGGACCACACCATCGTACCCTTAATAAAAGTACATCGGCTTACTTGAGCGACGAAGCTGAAAATAATGATGTGAGTGAAAATATCAAGGAACTAGGTATACAATTTTAATCTTGACGATCGCTTTGCAGACAAATTTAGCTCCATTAGAAGATGAGTTTACTTAATCCTCTGATTACTCAGTGAGATGAATCACAACCAATACCTGCTAGGAACTAGGTTTTCATCACAATCGTGATGTACCCAAAGTGCTAACACTACAGGACTGTGCAAAATAAGTACTACTTGTCCCTTGTCAAGGGAAGTGTTTGTTAGATACGTTCTTGTTACCATAAGCGATAGATTCCGGTGTCACTCTTATTAGAGCTCATCAATGTGCCAGATATATGACCGCCAGAACGCATCTTAAACAATTTGTTTATCATCTAATCCTTACTATCAGGGCTTACCAAAATACACACTGGGTGGCGCATTCATATGGTAGAGCCCTATATATCCGTTATTGTGCAAGATACTAACCATATATTATTTTATATGTGGATTTAGCTAAATTTTTCGCTACTGCGTACAAAGGGTTTTAGTATTTTATAGCGGTGTTTCAAAAGTAATGGACATTCTTGTATCAAAATTGCGATGAAATAAACATCCAGTATCTTGATCAGTAGTGAAAATAAGATATATTTTTTGCCAATAAGATGAAGTAACAGTTCACTTTATGCTCTGAAACTAGTGACATCGCTTTGTACGTATTAGAACTAGGTTCTCGCCAGAATTGTAATGGATGTAAGCGCTAACCATTACAGGACTGTGTAGAACAAGCCATTGATTGCCAATAAATCATTGGCACTATTACTACTTGTCCCTTACCAAGCGACGGGAATGTAAAAGTGTTCGTTAGATACGTCCCGGCCATCATAAGAGACAGATACCGGTTTTGCCCTTATTAGAGCTCATCAATGTGTCATAGCTATGGCCGCCAGAACGCATCTAAAACCATTATTTAACATCTGGACTTCACTACTAGTGCTTACCATAATATCAAGCTTCACACATAGCGTAGAACATTACCAAGATACCAAGATAAGTTGTTTATAGAAGTTATAGATCGCCTTAAGCATAATTGATTTTAATTATACAGGAGGTTTCATATAAGTAAAGCAAAACTTAACATACATTATTTAATGAAACATCCCATACCTATCTCCGAATATAGGGTTATATATATATATATATATATATATATATATATATATATATATATATATATATATATATATATATATATATATATATATAGTTAAATTCAAAATTAACAATTTGGATGAAAATATCGGTTATAAACAAATAAGTTTAGTTTGGAAGGTATTGGGAAACGATTAAAATCAATGAAGAGTGAAGGCAAAGACTGGTTCATTAGATGGAACAAGTAGAAGCCAAACAAATTTGGTATGTCAAAATTAGAAGTATGTTACATTTGGATGAAATTTTAAAGCAGTTTTTGGTGGAGTTTTATTAAATTATGTTAATAAACAGCACAAGCCTCAGGCTTATTGTGTAGACATGTTGTACGATTTATGATAATAAATAAATAAATAAAATAAAATAAATAAATAATATATATATATATATATATATATATATATATATATATATATATATATATATATATATATATATATATATATATATATATATATATGTTTATATACAAATTCAAGTTAAGCAGACTATTTTATTTATTTCAAATGGAACAACCTGTATTTTATTTTAGGCTAATCTAAAGCGATATTCGATTGCCTTAAAAACTACATGAGGCTTTCTTATGGCAAACTGTAACCGTTTGTGTATAGATGAGACTTTTCTCTTGATAACAAATTCTCTGCATCGGATATTGAAATGAATGACGTGTACATGGTT
Source organism: Tillus elongatus (assembly GCA_964006375.1). Lineage (NCBI taxonomy): Eukaryota > Metazoa > Arthropoda > Insecta > Coleoptera > Cleridae > Tillus > Tillus elongatus. The sequence continues at coordinate 151,012,815 of OZ023262.1, forward strand.
ACTTGATTGTACATATGCCTGTGACATTTGTCAATTCTTATGAATTCTTGTTTGTGATTACCTAGCTCAACTTCTAATTCTTCAAATATATCGCTACTCTCTTTTGTAATTTTATCATTTCTAAAATTATTGTGTTTGAAATGAGAACGTATCCTTTACAGGAACCAATCAATATGATTATAACTATTGGTGAATGTTTACGCACAAAAATATCCACCACGAAATCATCCGCCCAGAAGAAGTTTTGAAAGATTGTTAGGAGTTTTTCGAAGAACTGAAAGCATAGCATATGAAAAGACTAATAAACAGACTTCAATTACCGGAAACGAAGAAAATATGTTTGCGGTCATTGGATCGCTTATAGAAACTCCCCACATAAGCCAGCGCAAAGTCAGTCAGGAAACGGCGTTGAGCAGGCAGATCATTGGCAGAATAATTATAAAACACACATTTCATCTCTACCATATCCACTTTAATCAAGAACTTTCAGATGCTGACTTCAATCGACGACTTGGGTTCTGTATGTGTGCATTAGAGATGTTGGGTGCGGATGAACACTTGTTGCTGCTTACAGACGAATCGACTTTTCATGGTAACGGCTTCGTAAACAGACATAATTTTCATTACTACGCTGATGAAAACCCACATTTTTGTCGCAGTATTAACCGTCAGAATTGTTGGTCTAATAATGTGTGGGGTGGAATATTAGGGGTGGAATATTAGGGCCAGAGTAATAGGTCCTTACTTTTTCAATGGACACCCACATGGAGATATGTTGTATAGGTTTTTACGGATGTGGTTACAACTCGATGGTGCTTCCGCACATTTCCAAATCAGAGTGCGACAAGAACTTAGTAGACATTTCCCCAATAAATGGTTAGGACAAGGAGGTCCACAAAACTGGCCAGCTAGATCGCCAGACCTAACATGTCTCGATTTTGTCTTGTGCGGACATGTTAAGGATATCGTATATGAAATGCCTCCGACCACACAAGATGACATAAAGCAACTCATATGGAATGCTTTCAATAGAATATCGCCCCATATGTTGCTCAATGTCAAGCGGTCCTTTGAACAAAGACTACAATTATGCACGTCAGTTTAAATATTTGTAGAACTATGTTTATTATAATTACTCTTGGGTTTTCTATTCTTATTTTTATAATTTGTTTACCTTGGATTAGTTTCCAGATTGAATTTCAAACAAAGCAAGTTAAATTTGTTGTAAAAATGAAAAATTCTTATTTGTGCAAAAACAATAAGAAAAGTGTGAATGGCGCCATAACCGCTGCACTTGAGTATAGGGAATCCTAGTACTATATGAAAGGGAATAAGTTTATCTATAAAATGCAGAAAAAATATAGGCTGTTCCATTTAAAATTAATGAAATAATTTGCTTTGAAAGTGCCGATAATAAAACTTGAATTTTTGAACGCCCTGTGGAGTATTGATAAATATTGACTACAGTAGTTGATGAAGTACCAAATACACCATCAAAAGCTAGTGAGTTTTTTCTAACGATATCATCTGACAATGGAGATGAGTTTTTTCGAAAACCCCACATTTGTCGAAAAATCAAGATCTCTGGGAAACCGTAATAGCTAGGTATAGGAATCTGGAGTAAGTGAAACTTATTTTTCCCATAGAATTCAAAAACGTTGTCAAACACCCGGTGTTCTATAAGAAAAAACATATAACTTTGGGTGTCACAATTTTTTGAATCATCCTGTATATTGAAATAATTGAAAATAATTTTAGGTTGTAGTCCTTTTCAACCTACACAATCTCCGTTAGAAATAAATTCGAAATAACGAAAAACAGGTACGTGAGAGCCCGTGGCTGCGTTAGTATTGGATTTACTGTAAAGGTGTAAAGGAAAAAGTTATAGACAAATATGTTATAAATAAAGCAAAAATATGCAAATTTTAAAAAGATCTCCAACCTTTGAGTTATGACATAAACTTTTGTTTTTTAAAAATGGAAACCATAGTTAGCTGGGGCTTCATTAAATAGGTCTTTTTTTCCTGTTTGTACTGATATGAAACACGATATGATTATTCTAAGAAATAAAAATTTCACAGTGGTTTTCTATTATTTTTTTCAGAAATATAACATTGGTTACCACGGAAACGGTTGTTTATTTCAAATAGCGAAAGCGTGAATCTAAGTTTTTGCACATAGTTTACATAACATTTCTAATTAGAGGTTTAACATAATAATTAACAAAATAAAATTTTTAAATCAAATTTGTAAAAAGCTTGATAACAATTTAAAGAAAATGTCTAAAAAGCGTTGAGTTATTACTAATACAACAATTTTTTTTTGCAAAATCGAATCCGTCGCTTATTTGTTGAAACTTCTACCACTCATAGCAAACCAATCTAGGCCGGCTTTTTGAAGAGACAGTCGATGTTCATTTTTTAAGTAAAAACTAACAAATAACCATGGAAATAATTGTTTTTGACACTTGCAAATATTGCTGTGACGTTTTCTTTGTAGAAAGTCTTATTTTGGTACAAACGTTTGTAGTTAATTAATTATGAATTTTGCGAATCAAGAGAAACGGGATATGTTTGAGTGTTACCTTCTAAGTAATAAAAGTCTGGACGCGGTAAGTGCGTTATTGTAGTGAATTTTCATAAAAATGCTTTTAATAGCAAATATGTGTGTTTTGCTTAAGAAAGCAGGCATCAAATTTGGTTACCAGTATAACATATATAGTCGAAACAACGTGCCATGTTTCATCAAAATAACGTTACTGTTTGAAAATGTACAAAAATTTCCGAAAGTAAACTTAAACTGTTCCCAAAAAACTGGTTTCTTGGTCAACCTTATAGGTTAATAGAAAATTGAGCTGTTCAAATTTGAAGCATTTAATGAATATTCGCCAGCATAACGCACTTGCTGCGTCCCTAATTTCTTTTCTTACAAACATACATTATATTTCGATGGAAAATGCAAAAATGCAATAAGATAAGGCGTGTTAGATAAAAAAAAGTTGTATCACCAACGACTTATGGGACACCCCTATGATTGTAGAATTTTTTCAAGATGTAACTTAAGTCACCCTATAATTAATGTATACAATTTTTTTCATATTTTGTATAATAACGGATATATTGAGCTTTATTGATTGTTTACGAAAATTGGACAAAAATTATATACCATTAAACGATAACTCTATAGCTAAGACTACTACCAAAGCATCAGAGAAAGGTGTAACGATTGTGTTCTTATTCACCACCGTTACTCCGTTACTGACTTAAAGAAAACCCCCAAGGAAGTTTAAATAATAACAGGTGACTATATCTCTTGAAAGCAATTCAAATTTCGGTTTCGAAATTATTTGTTGAAAATTCGCGAACAACTTTTATTATTGTGGTGCCCGTGCTGCATTCCTTTTATGTACGCGGGCCATCGGTTGTTGGCCCTAATACTATATTTCCAAGAGAAGGAAATGTAAAAGTATTATAAAATGCATTCTGGCCATGATAAGAGACACATACCGATTTTGCTCTCATTAAAGTTTATCAGTGTGCCATCTTTATGACCAGAACGCATCTAAAACAAATTAACTAAATATAGTCAAGCTTGAGAATACCATATGTCCATCACGATTGTGGTGAAGACCTAGTTTCTAGTACGTACGTTGTTTTAGATGTGGTCCTGTGACTATAACTGTACTACGATGATAAGCTCTAATGAGAGCAAAACCGGTATGTCTCTCGTTTGGTGGCTAGAATGCATCTAACAAACACTTTTAATTTGACACTAGATTGACAAATCCACTTTAAGATCATATCAAGTCATGATTGTTTCAATAAAGATGAATAAAGTAGTTTTGTAAGTAACGAATATATGTTATTGGTAATATAAAGCTAAGTAGATAATAACTTACTCTCCTTTAGGCCCTTTGGGAATCTCGAAGAGTACAAATTCGAGGCGTACTCGTTCGAGATGCTGTGAATCCTGCATACCGTAGATGAAGTACCGACAGACGAGCTTGGGCATATAGGGAAATGGGTAATTAGGACTGAACACAAACCCACTTGATTCTTTCTTGCTCAAGATCTTCTGGTCACACTCAGTACCGCGAATATGTTCTCCGTCTATTTTGCTTATAAAATCTGAAAAGAAAATAAAATTTCAATGAGTAGGTACCTTTATTATTATCAATAAAATATAAATGTATAGAAGGTACATTACTATATATAGTCCACCCTTTTTTAACAGGTTTGGCTCAAAACGAATGTAGCATTAGTTTATTGGCTCTCATTTAAAGTTATTTATTTAATATAGTATGGAAGGAATTCAAGGGTTTTATTTTGTTTCAAATATACAGGGTTAAATTGAAAGTTTATTTATTTAAATTTCACATCACTATGAAACTTGGTGGCTGTAATATGGGGCTTTTATGAGAAAACCTAGCCTTCGTTATTGACATGCAAGTATGTAAGACCCTGTATAAGTCTAGAATTTGGGATACATTATACGTTACATAATAAAATTCTTCTTTTACATTTTTTTCACTAGGTCACTTTTTTAGAACTTGCATGCTCTCATAGAGGGACTGGAAAGATTGCTTTTATGTTTTTTCTCAAATTATGATTACAATTAGAAACATCAAAATAACCACTGATTGTAACGTTTTACACATTTTTATTATTACTTTTTTATTATATTACAATCTGTAACGTTTATGTTTATTTCCTATTAATATGAGCACACTTGGATAACCCACATCATCACAACACATTTAAAAAACTCTAACCAAGTTAGCGTCATCAGAGGATGAATAATTCTAAATATCTTATATCCATAACTCTATTTATATTCTTCTCTAGGTGTCGGTCACTAATGATTTAGGGAAGTTCAACGATAAGTACACTTGGAGAACCCAAATCACCACAACACATATTTCAGAGACCTTACGATCATTTCGTTGACCATGTCAACATCTTCAGAGGTCATGGTCAAGGAAACGATCGTAAGGTCTCTGAAATATGTGTTGTGGTGATTTGGGTTCTCCAAGTGTACTTATTAGTGCTCATCACAGGTTCCAGTTTTCACATAGTGAATTATGGCTCTCAGGTCAACGGAACTGAAACTATATAGAAAGCTAAAAGTACTAATATTAGATTTGTAGGTGCAGATATTGTCAGTTTTACCTCATTTCATTAATTTCAATGTTAAAATTTCTATTAACACAAAAGTGGGCCAAAAAGTTTTAAAGTGTGCTAAGCAAAAATGGTTAGATTTAGAAAGGCAATATCTTTACACAAAACGTAGTAATTTAGAAATACAAGCTTATAGTTTGTTTAAAAAGTTATGATGATTGGTGCAATTTTCAGAGGAACATGTTTGTAGTCATAAACGGTAAGTTAATTATGAAAATCAATCTTCAGAATAAAAAACTAAAAAAACTTGTAAACGATCAGATTAAAATTGAAAAATCAGTCCCTCGAAAAATTGACCTTGTAGAAAATCTTTCTTCGCAGTCGTTTAACAAAAATGAGATGGACCTCTTAAACAGAGGGTTAAAATTCGGATTACAGTCACAAACAGAAGTACTTGTAGATGTCATTGCTAGTATAGAAACGGGAATTAAAAAATTACCCGATTCTTCAAAAAACTTTATTCGTGAAGCATGTAAAAAGAAAATTTCAAAAAATCTGAAAGAAAATAATCCTACAAAAAACAAAAATTATAATCAAATGAAAATAGTTAAACGCTTGCGAGAAAAGGATTGTTTTTATATTAAGGCGGATAAAGGCAATACAGTTGTGATAATGGACAAAAGTGACTATAAAGAGCGAGTCAGGGCCGTATAGAAAACTGGATAAGTAGAATTTTTCTTCCTCTGAAGATGTTGACATGGTCAACGAAATGATCGTAAGGTCTCTGAAATATGTGTTGTGGTGATTTGGGTTCTCCAAGTTTACTTATTAGTGCTCATCACAGGTTCCAGTTTTCACATCGTGAGGTTCAACGACACAAAAATTAACATATTTCATTTGGCTGAAGTATCTGAATTATTTTATTATCTATCGGACGTGCTTCTGCCAGTATTTTTTGCAAAGTAATCTATCAATAGACTACCCAGAGGCGGCGGAGCCAGATTCAACAAAACAGTTTTTCAGTAACAAATTCACTTGAATTTATTAATAAAATTAAAGAGGTTACATTGGTTGAAGGCGAGATTTTGATTTCATTTGATGTAACCTCATTGTTTCCTAGCGTTCCCACGAAGCACACGTTAACGAATTTAGAAGAGCTGTTAAGAATGCATAACCTAAATGAAAAGGTCTGCAAAGAATATGTGACTTTAATAAATCTTTGTATTAGACAAAATATTTTTCAATTAACAATGAGATGTTTGAATAAACCCAAGGCACGGAAATGGGCAACCCGCTATCGCCATTTATTGCAGACCTTTTCATGAGTAGATTTGAAACATATCTTGAAAGTGAAAGTGAGCATTTTCCTAGAGTTTGGTTTCGTTATGTGGATGATATTTTCGCAGTGTTTAACACAAACATTTGCAGAGTAGAAGATATTATTGCCAAATAAAACAATAAATTCCCTTCT